>JAEUWL010000554.1:0-318113 GCA_018524415.1 Podaxis rugospora | reverse complement strand
ATGAGTTGGAAGTCAGGGGAAGAAATGACATCAGGATGGGATGTTGGTAGAAGAGTTTCACAAGACTTGCGAACAAAAGTAACTGTCTGTGGGCAATCACCATCTGAGATAAAAATGCGCCAATCGGGATTGTATGGTGTGCCTTTGTAGGGGACCTCTTAAGGGATATTTTTCATCACAGCACTCTCTTCCAAGATTTTTGGACATTGATCCAATGTCAGAACTGAATTTGGTTGTATTGGAGTCTTTCATAGTTTACACTCAGACATCTCAAACTCCTCCACTTTGTTGAGTATATACTGGCATTGGTGCAAGTACAACAGTTACTTTGGCTGATCTCATATAATCTTAACTCCTAACAAGTAGGATGTTGGACCTAGATCTTGAAGCTTAAAGTGTGATGATAGAGTTGCTATGAATTCACTAATTTTGTTCTGATCCTTAGAGGCTATAGTGATATCATCCACAAACACAGGAACAATGACCTGCACATCATTCTGGACATAAAGAGAAACTGATAGGTCACTTAGTAGTTTCTTGAAGCCCATGCTCTCAAGAGTTACTACAAGTTTCTCTCCCCATAGTTGAGGTGATTGCTTTAGACCATATATTAAAGGCATTAAATGCATCACTTTTAAGCTTTAATGGTACTACTACTTGAAAATAAGAGAAGTCATCAATGAATCTTATCTAATATCTGAAACCTGAGTGTGATGTCACCTTGACTTGGTGAACATTAGAGTGAATGGGCTCTAGCAATTGTGAAGCTTGATATTGTGATAGGAGAAAGGGATTAGCATGCATTTTCCCTGCTAGGCATGACTCACAATAGGATCAGGCTGATCAGATGAATTAAGTGTTAGTCTATCAACTATCTTTGACTCAATCATATACTTGATGTCATTATAGTTGTAGTAGCCAAGCTGTTTATGCCATAGAGACAAACTCAGAAAGAGAGTTGATGTGAAATAAACATTTTCAGCATTGTCTATTGTATAACCATCTATATAACTAGTTGTACCTCTAATCAAAGTGGTAAATAATATCTGATCATCTTTTTAGAAAGACATTTTATCTACAGAAATGCTAACATCAATCTGTTTTTGAGTAGTCAAATAAAAAACTGAGAGGAGATTATTTCGTAGTGCAGGAACATGTAAGACTCTAGCAAATTCAATATCCCTACTTAATTGTCCATTGATTTTTGGTCAGAATACTACACTGCCAACACCCTCTAAATAAACAATATTATTATCTGCCAGCCAAATTTGTACTCTACTAGCATTTGACCCGTGCTTCGCACGGTTTGGTCAGTGATGAATCAAATGAAGAGCAAGATCACAGAGGAATTCAGCAGCACAATATGATATATATAACTATAATTAATTTAAGACATTTCGGAGTGCTAATACAAATGCTATTTATGCTAGGAAGAACCAGGCTGAGACTCACAGTTAGGTTGGCCTTCCTCCTCTGCTGCAGGTGCTGCCTGCTGAGTCTTGCAAGTCTGCTTTGGGGCTGGAGCAGGGGTGGGTGTTTGTGGCTCTTCAATCGCACTCGCCTTTTCATGACAGCAGAAGACACAAGTGTTGGTGAAGAACCCCTGCATTGCAAGTCACACATGCAACTGGTGTGCAGGCACTCCAAGAACAGTATTTCGGAGCAAGCCGGATAATTTCATTGACAGGAGCCATCGGTGACGGGCAGAGCAGGATGAAGATGAGAATGTGAGGCTCAGAGTGTGAGGCGAGAAGTTGACAGGAGGTGCTCAGCACAATGTGAGCCAGCTACCAGCCAATCGGAACACAGTTTTGTCTCCTTCCATAAAAGCATTTGTGTGGGGTGGGAAAAAATCCAAGGATTTTGTATAATTGAAATTGATAAGGCATGTAATTCCAAATCCAACTTTTATGTGGGGTCATATGAGAAGTGGCCCCTGTATCAGCAATCCAATGGCAATTGTTAAAAGATAGTGTATTTGAAGAAGATGGATTACTTGCCTTATTGGCATTATCCACTGTCCCAATCTCTCCAGTTTCATTTGCTCTATTGGCCTCCTCTGTAGTGGCTTGCTTGTCCTTGGGATTAACCCATTTTGGATAGTACTTTGCAATATAACCCAATTCACCACAAAATATAGCAAGTGATTTTGCCTCCATGGCTTTCAGAATCTCCTTCCTCCAACTTGTGCTTTATTGGCATGTTCAATCTGCTTCTAATGATTCAACTCCTCATTTTTGAATGCAGCAATGACTGTAGCTTTCTCAAGCTTGTCCTGCAAGAGTAGTGCCACTGATAGATGCTGGCAATCATCAGGTAGTGCCTGGATCATAGCTATACACTGTATATCCTCATCCTGTTTTTCTAAGGAATAGTCTGCTGGATGAAGATGTTGGATTGTTGCCATGGCAGTTTCAACTTTGACACACAAATCCATTAGTGTCATGTCATCCTCCTTTCAAATTAGGAATAAGTTATCTAGTGCATTGAACCAAGCACCTGGTTTTTGTATCAGATGAACACCCTCAAGCTTTTTCCACATCAATACTGGGTCATCTTCTATACCATAGAGGTATATCCTCTAATCTTTATCCACCAATAAATATAGATCTCCAGTAGCCTTTATGACCTTATCATCCTACTATGTTGCCTCCAAGGATTTTCTTTGTCTGGTCTGGGCTTCTTTCCAGATACCAGTCTCTAATACCCTCTTGACATCAGCCAGGCTCTTACTTCACTAGACTACTCTCCATAGTTGGGGTTGTTCAATGGTTGAATTTTAGTACTAATTGAGTCACCTATTATAATCTAGCAATAATCTTCCAAATGTGTATGATAACACAATCAAAATGTTGTATAGTCTCCTACAGAGTTTCCAGTGGTTTTAGCAATAAGCAGCAGTGAAAATCAGTCTTATAGTTTAGAGCCTGGGGCCCATAACCTGTTAGAACTCAATATTCAGACAATACCAGTATATACTGATCAATATTGAATGAATTGAGACTCTTATACTGATTTATACACACATTGATAATAGTAGTGTGGTTTGTATTGCCTTGAATCAATGCTGGTGTCAAGTCTCCTTGACATAGTAGGAATTAGGGTCTGTTTGTACATATTATATCAATCTAGGCTAGAGGCATGAAACTTGGTGTCCACTAATATACTTTGCACTCAAATGAGTGCATTTCGTCACATCCTTCAACAGAATCAATTGAACTCAGTGGAATGGACGCGGATTTGGAAGAGAGTGTGGTCCATCGTCAAATGTCTGTGTATCTGGACATGGTATTATGGACTCGCACGCTTCGCGCTCAACTCGTCGCTTTTTAACGGCGAGTTTACTGTCGAACGATGCAAAACGCTTTGAGTAATATTTGTGCATACTGAAGGCGTACCATTGCTAATGTGTATTAGCCATTATTTGATTGTGGCGACTTGCGCATGGGTCGGGTCCTGTGAATAGATCTGGCCAACTCTCTGGCTCGCGGTATAGCTCACTGAATGATGACTCTTCAGAAGCCATACTTGCCATTCGAACATATGCTTTCCTGGGTAGAAAACTGGGGGTCGGTATCCTGGTAATTGCCATGCTACTGGGGGAGACGGCATACCTTCTCTATGTCGCGATCGCAGGAGTGTACCAAATACCTCCATTGATTGGTGACAAAGGACCATACACTGCGAGTGACAAGCCAGGTCGTTAGCGGCTTTTGGCTCGCTCCTGTGGCCTTCGACCTGATTTGCACGGGTTTGACTATCGGCAAGGTAGCCAGTCTTCTTGCCTGCCAAGAACAAAGAATTCAATTAATTGTCTTTCTAGGCCTTCTTCCTCCGTGGTATAGGCATCCAATCAAGCATCGTCGCTATATTTGTACGAGAGGGCATTTTTTACTTCATCGCTGTGGCCGCTGTTAACGTCCTGAACGTGAGTCGCTACTTCAAGCCAAGGAGGAGCACTGCTGTTCACTGACTGTACAATCAGGCTGCATTTATGATCCAAAATACCAACCCTGGTCTCCAGAATCTCAACTGTGCGTCCCAGGGTTCTCTACCCTGCGTTAGTTCCCCACACTGGTTATAGGTTTCTTGGCCTTCGTCCTTTCTCAAGTTCTTTGCTGCCGCCTTGTACTGAATCTCCGCAGTGGGCAAGATAAGGCCACAACTCACGCTGGCTCCGAGAGTTATCCTTCTTTTAACGCCAGCGTATCGCGTAACCTACCCAACTATAGTATCCCCCTCAAAAAGCACCGAGGAACACCTGGGTCGCGGAACCACGATGCTAATAGTGATGAGCTCTACGATGGTGTCAAGTCCAATGATGGCCATGTGACATCGGACCTCAAAACCATCTCAATTGACGATTGGGTGGATCGATATTGAAAGAGAAGGGGAAGGGAGGGAACAAAAGGTGTAAGTGTATTTTGTCAGCGTCTGGTATTCGTTGCATTTTGAATGAGTGGGCCACTCGGTTTCCTTGGGGTTTTCTCCCCTAAATCTTTCAATGTCGTTCATTACTCGTTTAGAATTGGACAACATTTCGGCTTTTGCTTCGCACAGTGGGAGAGCAGAAAGTCATAAAAGGCGAGGATTCGTTTCATGAATATGAACCTGAGGCATGTGCACGAAGTCTGGTGAGGTAGTTTCGAGAATGAAGTTGGGAAGAGACCCACGTGCTTGCATGTCTCGTGGCTCGATGCTACAGGTCCGCCATGGGTCTATTGTTACTCGTACTCTTCCTGTGCTCAAGTTTCGTGGTCATGTCTTACTATTGCCCTTCAACGCATTGGTAAAGGTAACACCAGTGAGTGTTCTATTACTAATCGATATTACAGTGACTGGCCACGGGAACATCTGTCATTGAACGATGCTATCAAGGCTAGCCCGACTCAACACTGGATGATAGTGTGAATTACGCCGGGCATGCTTCAGTCAATGGATGACTGTTCTAGACTTCTGGGATATATTTGTGAACTCTGGGATATTCTTGTGAACACTGGGACAGCTGACCTTGGAGGGAGAACAACGGATACTGCCTTCGTCTTCTACTGGGACTCAGATTTCGCCCGACGCATGGTCAGAGCGTAATAATACCTGTGAGGTTATTACTCGATCGTGCCTATCTCGGGACCAAGAAACCTAATGCTAAGGCTCTGCCACGCGGATGAGAAGGGTACGAAGTTCTTTTTAGCATGTGGGGCACCGAGCAACATGACCAATGGCCATACCGAGCCTCTTGACTGTGATGCTTTGACCCAGGCAGTATATATTAGCGTTTGGTTTGGTGTCTCTTCCCGAGTCGCCCTTTTCTGCTCCGCTATTTCCTCCCTGAAATATATCTTTTCCACTCTCTCATACGACATGCAGCTGGCGCTATTGACCAGCATCATCGCTTTTTTATTCTCCCTAGCCACCTCAGTCGACGCCCTAGGGACGTCCTGTACTGCACCTTTGGGAGCCGGTACTGCAACCCCTAACGATCCATTCTGGCTTCAAAACATCAAGCACCAAGGAACGGCAGCATTCAACCCAAATCCTTCGAGTTACCAGGTCTTCAGGAATGTCAAGGTCTGGCCACATTGATACTGGGAAACACCTCTGAGCTCACTGAATAATTGCTAGGACTTTGGAGCAAAAGGTGATGGTGTTACCGACGACACGGCGGCAATCAAGTAACTTTTTTTGTGAGCGGTTTGGTGGGTGCGCACTGAAACCCTACTAGTGCTGCCATCCAAGCAGGAAATCGCTGTGGTGGTGGCAATTGTCCTTCTTCCACGTAAGCTCCTGGGTAATGGTGAATTCACTTTGTTGACTATCAAACTCAGCATTACGCCCGCTGTCGTTTATTTCCCAACAGGGTAGGCTTTTGCCTTTGTCGGGTGCGTTTGGAGGGAGTCATAACCGAAGCGCTGTCACAGGACCTACCTTGTTTCAGCCCCAATTATCGCTTACTACTACACTCAATTGATTGGTGATGCAAGATTCCCGCCCACTTTGCTAGCCTCGGCGTCTTTCGACGGAATGGCCGTTATAGGTGGGTTCTGTCAGGTCTAGACCAACAGTATCCTGACGACTTGTGTACTAGACGCAGACCCATACCTTCCAAACGGAGGTGGTGCGCAATTCTATGTGAATCAAAACAACTTGTAAGCTGTACTAGTATCCCCCAAAACCTGTTCTCATCACATTTCTAGCTTCCGGTCTGTGAGGAACTTCGTCATTGATGTTACGAGGTATGAATGTTATTCTCCGCTGAACCTGTGAACTGTTGTGCTCACATGAATTCCGCGTAAGGGTCCCCGCAGATAAATCACAAGGAACTGGTATACATTGGCAAGTTTCGCAGGCAACTTCCTTAGTGAACATTGTCTTCCACATGTCCACTGCCACTAACACGGCACACCAAGGTTCGTCTTGCAAGTATTTTAGATTCAAACATTTGTTGAACCCAACATTCAGGTATATTCATGGAGAATGGGAGGTAAGCGCCAGTTCTTTGATAAGAACGCTCACTGATTCTTCATCAGCGGCGGTTTTATGGGAGACTTGGTGTTCAATGGGGGTTCGTCGAACACGTTCTGTGATGCCAAAAGCTAATTTATAACCTTGCTACAGGAAAATTTGGCATCTGGGTTGGGAACCAACAGTACGTTACCCATAATATGCGTAGCTTGGCGAGCTTACCAAGGCCATTTTAGGTTTACTGTCCGCAATATCACCATCAACAACGCGCAGACAGGGGTCTTCGCCATCTGGAACTGGGGTAAGTTTGACCTACGCTCAATGGAACGGCGTGTTTATTGGTATAATCTAGGTTGGACTTTCCAGAATGTCAACATCAACAACTGTCAGGTTAGTTTCATGTTCACTCCTGTGGCGAATCAGTTGAGAACTCGGTTCGATGTCAGATTGGGTTTGACATTACGACTGGTGCCGATTCGATTTCGGAGCAGACGACAGGAGCAGAGGCTATCATCGACGCCACTGTTACTAACACTCCTATCTTTATCCGGACTTCACAGCCAAGCAACGGTGCATTGTCTGGATCGCTCGTAATCAACAACGCCCAGCTCACTAACGTTCCAACTGCTGTTGGTGTCGTTGATGGGGCCGTGGTGTTACAAGGCGGTACGACCACGATTCAAAGCTGGGGGCAAGGCAACGTATATTCTGGAACCAAATCCACAGGGCAATTTGTGCAAAGCAACATTGTCAGCGCAAACAAGCCCTCGGACCTACTTGATGGAAATGGCAAGATCTTTGGGAAAAGACACCCGCAGTACGAAAGCTACGCCGTTAGCCAATTCGTAAGTGTCAAGGACAATGGGGCCAAAGGTGATGGTCGGACCGACGATACTGCTGCCCTGAAAGCGATCTTCGCCAAGGTGGGTGCGCGGGACGTAAGTATCTTCTCGGGCGAGCCTCTCAATCAGATATCCAGTTTGCTGGTTGCAAGATCATTTTCTTCGATGCGGGAACTTATGTTGTCTCCTCAACCCTGACAATTCCCGCGGGGACACAGATTGTCGGTGAAGTTTGGTCGGTTATTGCTGGCGAGGGTCCTGCTTTCCAAGATCAGAATAATCCTCAGCCCGTCATCAGAGTCGGGGAGTCCGGTTCCCAAGGCGTGATTGAGATAACTGATATGTTGTTTACGACAATCGGTCCTGGTGTGTGCTTTTCCTCGACGTCAATCCGAGTTGATATGGACACATGGTAGCTGCGGGTGCTATTGTTGTGGAATGGAACGTCAAGGAACCAAGTGGACAAAAGGGAGGTGCTGGAATGTGGGACTCGCATATCAGGTCAGCGACTCTCTGTAATCGAGTCTGGGGTTTTCCGGTTAACAGAGAAGACTCATCAGGCTGGGTGGCGCCGCCGGCACGAACTTGCAGGTCCAGCAATGTCCGAAGTCCGGAGCAGGTGGAACGACCAACTGCTTCGCTGCTTTTCTTGCCTTGCATCTCACTTCCCAGTCGAGCGCGTATCTCGAGGTACATTCCTCGTGTTCGCTAGCCCAGGGGGTTTGAACACTGACCATTTGAGCAGGGCACTTGGGTCTGGCTAGCTGACCACGACCTGGATGCTGATGCTGGACAGCAGATCAACATTTTCTCGGGTAGAGGTATACTTTCCGAATCTGCTGGTCCTGTCTGGATGATTGGAACAGGTGAGGAGTACCTCGAGTGACCTTAGAGGTGCACTAATTTCCTTTGGTAAAAATTAGGCTGTGAGTGGTTGTTCAGATGCCAGCATCCCGTACACTTATGTTTGTCAAGCCGAGCATCACGTTATGTATCAGTATTATCTGGTGAATGCTAAGAACCATTACATGGGTCTCATCCAGACCGAGACGGTGATTTATCAAATTAATCTTGCTAGGCTTGATCAATGCTGATCCTCGTTTTCAGCCCTACTTCCAACCTAGTCCCGCACCACCAGCACCGTTCAGCACCAACTCTTCTTTCAAGGATCCAAGCTTTGATGTTGTCGAGGCTGCCTGGGGATTGAAAGTGGTTGACTCGACTGATATCATTGTCTTCGGTTGGTTACATCCGTCTTCGGTTCTGAGACTATCGTTGACGTGACTGCCTATATCTCTATAGGAGCGGGTCTTTACAGCTTCTTCCAGGTTAGTTTCCGTTATAATCACTGTCGACACTGTGAAGTTGACACGTCTATTCGTCGTCATATAGAATTACGACCAGAGTTGTATCCCTCCGGCCACCTGTCAAAGCCAGATTCTGGACGTCGACTCGACGTCCTTACTGACGTTGTACAGTCTATCTACTGTGGCGACCACCTTCCAAGTCAGTGTCAATGAGGTTGGGATCATTGACCAATCTCGCAACATCAACGGTTTCGCGTCGACTGTGACTACATGGAGCCCTTGAATTATCAACTACGAATGTTCCAGTAGTTTATGCACTCGTACTTGCTCTTCGATTATGAAATTGAACCCGCGAAGTGTGATTGGCGGGTGATCACCAAAATAGGATATTTGAGTCACGTACACAGAGCAAAACAACGCGGACACGAACTCGTTGATTCTGTGATGTACTTGGAGTCACCAATAATGGCTGACCTGACCCCTGCTCTCCTGCTGTTACCCCCTGGCACACCATCTATTACGCAAACGACCACCATGCAGGTCAAACGGACATACGGCTCTCGCTCAAAGGCTACTTCCTCCTCATCCCTGCGAAAAACGGCAACTACACCAGCTAAACGTAAACGACCCCTCGCAGACGTCTTAACATCCAGCCTGTCCAACGTCCCCACCCCGCTTAAACGGCAAAAAAGTTGTTCGGAAACAACGAAACCAAAGACAAAGTCGAAATCAATTTCCTCCTCGAAGCAAAAGATATTGACTCAGCTCCATTTCGCCATTGACCAAACGACACTTCGAACGTGCCCGTCATGCGACCTGTCGTACACCAAGGGCGCACCCGAGGACGAGAGCCTCCATCGTACGCATTGTGCAAGAGTGCAAAGGGGTATGGAATGGGGCCGGGAAGAGGAGCGAGAGAGTGCGAAAGTCGGGGTTGTTGAAGTTGCGAGTCAGGTTAGGCTTGCTAATGGTCAGAGGGGAAGAATCATCTCGTGTTCTGCAAACTGTACAGGCAAAATTGGATCCAAGGTCCGTGCTGAACGTCCTATCCTGATTACTGTTACATGGGGGTATTGAAACAGTTGGTAAATATCCACAGATAACCACTCTGCTGCAAACAATTAATTTATCTCTATCTTCTCCACCGCTAACTCAAGAATGTCTCCGGAACTCCAAGGTTTATTTGTTCCTGCTGTCGCAAACTTCGACGACCACTTCCGGTTCCAGCCGGGAGAAGATAGTGGGGTGCGTTGTGGCGCAGCGAATATCGGTTGCGATGGCTGTTGCATCGCCAGACGAAACGAAACAGTTCAATGGGGATGGCAACGGGAGTCCTGAACGACGTCTAGTCGCTGTTGATAGTGGATCCGGCCTCTTCTGTCACCCGAATCCTCTTCCAACACCAATGGGGGTTCCGCGGTTATTTGTGCCCTCCGCGTATCGTAGACAGGGCATCGCGAGCGCATTGCTGAACGCGGCAGCGGCAACTTTGATCCACGGGTGCCCACTTGATCCGAAGCGAGGTGAAGTAGCTTTTACGCAGCCAACGGGAGATGGGAAGGCGTTGATGATGAAATGGGGATCTGATACTGCGAGGATTTACGAAGAGTGATACACATATTGTTGCTGATGTTCGTTTACAATCTGGTGATCATGTAATTTAGTTTTGTGAGGGACGGGGTGATGCGCCTCGTGAACCTAGCTTACTCGTCCAGAACCAGGAGTGATGCAGAACCAGAAAACCACGTTGTGAGTGCAGGTCGAGTAAGGCAGATGAGGAAACATGCGGTAACGAAGCATAATGTGAGAATAAGGAAGAAGTCTCTGGCTGGGTAGAAAGATTCCGGTCAGGACCATGTTCCAAATTCTCGCGTTCGTTGGAACATGTGGACTCACACAGGTACCGTTCATAATAGACGTTGCTATAAGTGTGATAAGTATGCTTTGTTCTTGATCTTGTCCTTCGGTGAAGGCGTGCTCGATCCGCATGGTCAGCAGAAAGCATTCTGTGATGTTGTCCGGGTGTGTGCGGAAGGCGGTCGCTTTGCTTCCATCGCGCGTGGCCGAGATGCGAGGGCGGCACGTTATTGTCCTGATTATCATCGTCCTGATTTGGATCCGCTTCACTTGAATCTTGACGTCGATCAGCGGAAGTAGGTGGACCAAGGTCAGGGCGGAGATTCCAAGGTGTCATCGGTGATTGTGAACCGGAAGCGCTGTTGGAAGCAGAGCGGGAATGAAGGCTCCAGTCTCGTGAATGTTCACCCCAGTCGGAAATGGAGTCGGAGATGAGGGGGGAGTCGATCGAGGAGGCAGATGAGATGGGAGATGAGGAGAGAGACGAACGGGGAGAGAGGACGGTTTCTGCTCGAGGCATGCTCGGTTGAGTTTGTAGAGTTGGTCGAGCCTATAAGACAGCGGAGAAGGAGGTGCAGGGTGGTTGCCAGGTGTAGGCCGCAAGACGAACACGCCAGGTAGGTATATGTGGGGAGTTGATTGAAGATGAAGGGTGGAGGCCCGTGTGCACGCTACGAGGGGGTGGTGAGGCTGGGTGGTTCAGCCAGGACTTGGTACAGAACACGACAGGTCCCAGGTCGAACTTGGACGTTGGAGTTATGTATTATGCGACCGATGGTTGGGCGTCGTATAGGGAGCTGATTGGATCATGTTAGGGTGATACACACTGTTTTTGCTCGTTAACGTGGGCTGGCGGGGCTTACCTTTCTTACGACGAACAACGAGATGGAAAGTGCGGCAATCGATAGATTTCCCGCCGAGATTACCCAGGACTCAGCTGTTGCTAGTCGTCACTGGACGGCTGTTCACAGCATGTACTTCCTGCCGACGGCTTGGGCTTGGCAACTGGGCACAAAATAAGGCGGCGATAGGAAGCTCCCGTGGGCCTTTGTACCAGGTGGAGGTGGGCGGGTGCGGAATTGTTTCGTCACCGGGCCGGTTCTGCTCCGATGCGGACTCCAATCCGGAAGGAGTTGACAAAGGTTGCTTCTGGCCCAGGCCGAGGGAGACTGGAATGTTGTTCTACGCAAATGTCATGGACACTGCCATTGGCTGGTGCGACGGATGTGGAGGAAGCGATGTGAGATTAGATTATTTGATTTATTTACATAATGGGAAGAAGAGACACAGCCATTGTGAACAAGTTTGATTCGTGAAGCGTTGCCATAACATAACTTTGTCCCCAACAGCACCTGCCTCTTGGTTTGCGCAGAAGTACGCTCTTTTAAATACAACACTCGAGTGAAAGCACTCACTTGCGACTCTTTCTTCACAAGACACCGCATTTGACAAGCGCCTATCCTTATGTCAGGCTCGGCTACTCTCGACAATTCTCTCCCGAGGCTTGAAAATAATCCCGTCTTTTCCACCTCGGGGCCCAATTTCCAAGCAGTCCGTCCCCGAGCTATCTCTTATACCCTACACTCCTCACTCATCCTCCTTCCATTGTAGGTCATCCAGTCCCAGTGTCGCCTCAGGCGAATCCAGAGCAGTCCGCGTCCCATTCCGCCTCCGCCTCCACCCCAACCCCCCATCCCTTGTCAAGCTGCGATCCACATTAAGCCCGACAGCTACCCCTCCGCCACCAACTACATCGCTACCACCACTGCCTTTGCTGACCTAGAATCACACTCCGGCACCCCCCCTCTGCCTTCCCATTCACCTCCCCCCATAATTCCTCCTCCATCCCCCCACCCCTGTTATCCTTTCCCGCCCCCTGGCCTTTCCAAAACTTCTCCAATCACTCTGCCTCTATCCCCAACTCTTCCGCAGAGCACAAAAGACATGATCACACCAGAACTCGAAGCCTCGTCCTGCACCCCGCGCGAACTCGAGCTCAAATTTGACCAGCACTCCACCCCTGCCACACTTTCCGCCACCCACCCGTCCGAACCCGATGGATCCATCTGGACCGCCTTTCAGATGGAGTCATTTCTAGGAAATTACTGTCACACGAGCGATAAATTCACTTCACCGTCTATTCACAACCACGAGGACGGTGTAGGATGCCACCTGCGACCTGCAAGTGTAACCCCATTTCCTAGTCCCCATCCTCCTACTCTCCCCCTCTTGCACTGGAACAGACTCGTCAAAGACCCAGTGCCAGTTGATGACACAGCTTTGACCACCCTGAATACGCCAACAGCACATACAACATCCCCTCCTCACCCTTTACTTATCCCTTCCGCATCTTCCCCACCCTTTTCCTCTCTGCCCACCCCACCCTCTGTTCAGTCCCCCCATCTCGCCCATTCCGCTACCCCTCCTCAGGTCAATCCGCTTATGGCACAGAGACAACAACAACAGGCGTTTATGACCAGTTGGAATCGAGTTCGTCAGGGGAACCGCTACGCACCCGTTATGCCTTCGTTTTTCAACCCAGCGAGGAGCGACGCCCCTGCATGTGCTTGGACATTCTTGAGGGATCCGACCTGTGGCGGTGCTGTGAATGAGCGGGCAAGCGCAAGGAGGGGTAAGGACAGTGTTTTCGAGAAGCCGTTGACCAAATTGCCTTTGACTAGGTGCAGGAGGTGCGTCTTTCCATTTCCCAAAATTTTCCCATTTCTTGAGTATGAACTGAGATGTGTTCGGCAGTATCTGTGATCGTGTGAGACGCGACCAACAAAATCTGTTGGGATGGAGTATTCACGCATGGATTGCACCAACGAAACACTGTCGGTATTGCGCGAATGATGACCTTTTGAAGGGATTCTTGGCGTACCGCGCATTTGAGGCCGAGCTTCGGAGACAGCAGCAAGGACAGTCAACGTTGTTGATGAACTCATCAATGCTTTGCATGGATTCATCAGAAAGGAGAGGGGAAGGTGGCGGCGACAATAATGGCGAGGGCGAGGGCGAGGACGCATCAGAATCCGGCGCAGTGTTCTTGAGCTTCCCGTACCGGAACCATGAAGGCGAGAACCAGAGCGTACCTACGGTTCCTTGGATCAATTACAATGACCTCGATTCCACCACCGGCGCCAAGTCCTATCAGAACCTCGCTTCCGCGAAATTAGGAACGCGATCGGAACCGCATCCGAGCGACGTCGACACGTGGAACGAAGAATTGGAGAAGAGGTTGTTGGCAAGTCCGATCATTCGCGACTTGGATAACTTTGATCTGGAAGACTCGGATGACTTGGGCGAGGACGAAGATGGGTACTCTGACGAGGAAGACGAAGACGGTTATTCGAGTTCTGGGTCCTCATCCGATATTTGTGAAAGCGACGACGTATTCTCGGATGATGGCCGTCTTGTCAACATCGATGCCAATATTAATGAGACAAGAGGTGAGGGAAAAGACAAGGGGTCTTTGGAGGAGAAAACAAAGGTATATGGAAAGGTTTTAATGAGCTTCTGGGAGGAGGACGACGATGATGATGAGGTTAAGGGCGTCGATGTCGAGGAGGCCGGTGCAGTTGATGGGGAGGAGGAAGAGGAGTGGGTCGAGGATGTGAGGGGCGTGGAGGTACAGGTTCAAGCTTGATTTTAGTTTTGGGTGCTGCGGTGATGGGTCATGGTCCAAGTTTGTGATTGTCTTTGACCGGAACTCGAACTGGACTGACAGCTGGACAATGACACGCACCTTGGGCGATCGTGGTTTCTTGATCGTGGACCGAGCAAGGTGCTACTGACACAGATACACTCACACGTTCTTTTGGATTTTCTCCTTTCTGTTATCGGGGTTTTGTTGGACACACGAAGACGCTCGTTCCTTTCATAAATTTCCTGTTTCTCCTTCATTTATCAACTCACACTCTCCCTCATGCTGCTCTTCTCTTGGGTATTCACACACAAGTAAAACTTGGCCCTAAACACTCACATACGTACTCGGAACATTGCACAACAGACCGACCACATACGCACAATCATGTGTATTTCTACGTTGCATACTACACCGTATTTACTATAGTTGAAAGTAGTGGTGGTGAATAGATATGGATTCTCAAATCCCAGGTTGGCATGAGCAGCGACCGATGCAACTATGTCTGAAGAAACGATCATGACATAATTGTTGAAGTGGCCAGAATTCCAGAAATACAAACTAAATTACACGAACAATAGGCAAACGACATCGGCAACTCGGCGTGCATGATAGAAGACAAAGCTGGGTCACCACTTTTAGTCTGGGTCTTCACAGAGGGCAGCCAGAAACGTCTTGATATGATCCTTCCGGACCTCGACGATACTTGTGTCGAATGAGGAATGTTGGATCGTCGCATTGCACCTGTCCCTCGCCTCTATGAACGCGAGGGCAAAATGGCTGAATAAAGTCAAGGATGTTGAGTTCGGGATTGAATTCAGACGTACAACGACCTACTTTTTCTTTACGTCACCAAATTCCATAGCAGCGGTGACGCCGACGACAATATATGCGTCTTTACGCTCATCTAGACAAGCGACGACGAAGGGCATCCCTTTGCGCTTGTTCTGGCTGGTGATTTGCGATGTTGGCACACGGTCTCTCAGAGCATCCACAAGCCATAGGGCCAAACGCATTAGAACCCCAGGATGTGAGAACAGATCCAACTTAGGTCCCTGCGTCATGACTACAACTCGATGGTTTCGCATAGTTCGTATATCTTGTTTGTCGATGATGGATGTGCCTTGCTCAATGATTGAACGGTGGAGGGCCATGGAAAGTCGAATCGACTGTCGCAGTGCCTCAAAACTGCTCTCATACTGTTAGCTACAGCCGAGCAGCTCGAAGATTGTCAACGTACTCAGAGAGTGCATCGTACGCTGTCCAGAAGTTCTTGACCCACCATGCAACCTCTCGTTGTTCATCCTCTTCGTTCTGAGTGCCTGACCTAGTGCTATCTTGACCAGCTCCCCCATTTGCCTGGAAGTCTTCCCTCCCCTTTTTACCTTCGGTTCCGGGTGTTTCCCAAGTCCTACCACCGCCAAACCACTCCCCTCCATTGCGAGCGCCTTCGACTTCGATTTCCAATGGCAGTCCCCCTGCAACATCTATCAGCGCACTGATGCCTTCCACAGCATCGGCCGCCGAAAATGGCTGAGAACGATAGCCGTAACAACGTATAAACGATGGATAAGTTAGCTCTATGAGTCCGTATTCTGGTGCGGTCTCGTTGAATCTGTCCACAAGCACTCGCTTAAGGTCCATATCCATGTGAGTGTAAGATTGCTGTGTCTGAGATAATGAAAACCTATTAAATATTTTCGTCCGTTAAACTGGCCATGCGACTCGATAAATGGAACCTACCCCATCTTCGCCAGCAGACCAGTCAGTCGCTTACGCCCGCGCTCTTTCCAGATGCCAAGCTTACTTGCGACGTAGCTAGAGTGATACATAGCATCATACAGGGTCCAATGGCGGAAGAACATGAAGCGTAACTCCTCCGTTGCCCGAACACTCACATCGTCAGGGTTGAGGGACAGCAAGAAAGCTGAGCTGGCATGAGAGCCAGGCGAGGGAGGGTTGAGACGGGAAACTTCGTCGTAGTACAGACTATGATATGCCTCGTAGTCTTCACGCGTTATTCGGGACGTCAGGTACTGATACGTGAGACCAAGGATAGCGAGCCTGGACGGCTTATTAGGAAGAAGGTTGAATGTGGCGTGCAAACTTACCAAAGGAAATCGTTGTCAACCCGCTCCAATATTGTGGCAAGGATGTATATCGTGCTCGAGACGCTTTGTCCGTGCCAAGTACCACCAAGATAATACTTGTTTAGCCTTGCAACGTGATGGTCGTGTTCTTCACGTGTCATTCGTCGCGGTTGCTAACAAGGGAAGTCAGCCAAGTAGCATCAATTGGCAAAGATCGTGCATACATCCACATCGCCTTCATTGAGTCGCCGCCGCTTTCCTCTTCGAGGTTCCGTGGATAGTCGCCGCTTCCGTGAGCTTTCAGTCTCGGAGTCGCCCTCGTACTCTAGCCCATCAGATTCGTCATCTTCCGACTCCTCGTCTGAATATTCATCATCAGAGTCAGGGAGTGGTTCATACTTTCGATGAATCAACAGGAGTTCTATCTGACCTAAAGTCGACATACCTCCAACGCTACCCAGGACTTCCTTTCCTCGATAAGCTTATCAGCTTCTCCATCATCCCAGACAACAATACGATCGCCATTCTCCCCAGTTCCGAATAGACTGGACAGGTTGCGGGGTCGAATAGAATCAATAACATGAATGGCGACACTTGTTCGGAACTCGCCAAACCAGTTTGGAGATGGTAGATCGAGGTATCCGCCCACATTTAGCAGAATCAATGTATGTAGCTGAAACACTCCAAGGTGAACGATTGGGGTCATTTCAGGATTACGGCTATACTACCCACTTCATTATTTTCCCTTAACTCTTCCCGTATTCTGGTAAAGTCCTCAACACCAGCCACAGGGACGATCGTATATATCACATCATCTTGTTTGAGCAGGCGGGCAAGCATCTTAGATGCGCAGAGCGCATCGACGTCTGGCGCCACTAGCATTACCACTGAAGAGGCGGATGTCAGAGGTGAGCGCCGGTGAGCTGCGAGAATGTTATTGTATGCGTCGCCATATGAAATGCGTCCTGGTGCAGCTTGGTCTGGAGGAGAGATGTATACCATCACTGTGCAGCACGACGAGGAACGAGGTCTCAGAGAGCTAGGACAATTTAACCCCGATTGATTTCGACGCGAACACCGATGTGACATCACCAGTGCGCGTGTCACGTGTAACCGTTACATGCTCCAAGTTGGTGATCTTGTCGAGGGTCTATAGCGCTGGTCCCAAACTTATCTGCAGGTGGAGATGTGTGGTAGTAGCTTATTAGACTTCTGGTTAAAGTCATTGAGTCCCGGCAGAAGCATCTTTCGCCACACCCTTGCTAAAGCTGGTAGGCTTCATTACTCGGCCAATGTCATAAAACTCATTGTGCAAGCACGTGATGCCACAAATTGATCGGTCTTTCACATTGTAATCATCGACATTTGGACTTTGTCAGATTTCTTCTAGACTTCATCAGCTCTCCTAGAATATATGTCCGCGGGAACAGAAGTCGCTGAGTTTGAGAAGGCGGTAAAAATTGCAGTTTGCGGCGATCTAAATCAACAAATTCGTGGCGAGAACTGTAGAGAAGGGCACACCATTGGGTGTGCAAATGAGGCGGGTAGGTTGTGGGATCCTACTGGCAGTTGGACACGAGGCCGTTAGAGATTCCTGCCTGCCAGCGACGGGTTCCCAATACCCGTTAAACACACTAGCGGCGCATAGTACCAAGTATCAGCCTAACCTTGCCACTATATGAACCCGGCAAGATCCAAGGGAACCTTACAGACGGGGTATCCCACTGGCCATCAAGCGGACAGTCAGGAAGACCCATTCGCCCACCCCGAGTTTACTTGATGGCTGGGGTGAGCATAAAACATGTGTCAGGATGGGGCACCCCTTTTTTCTTTGGTCCCAGCTGCAGGTACAACCTCTTCTGCATCGTGTGGAGAAAGGCGAGAACCTATCGAAAGACCTTACACAAGTCCTTGCTGCGACTCGCTCCATTGCATAACTGGCACGGATCTTATTTAGATAGGCATGGTGAATTATCGATACGTTTCATTCGTAGTTATGGTACAGTGTGACGAGCGCCGGGAGCAATATGACAACAGTGGAAGCCATGGTTTGTAGGAGAGAAGAGTAAAGTTTCCTGACCGATCACTCCCAAGTGGAGAAATGGATAAGACCACCCCTACAAACAGAAATTAGAGAAATATTTTCAAGCCACGGGTACGGCTATGATGCGGCTTACGTTCCAGTATGCGAATGCCGAGAGAAATAATCAAAATCAATATTAACTGCAAGAATGGTTCGATGGCAAGCATTTGTATCAAAGAATTTTCGGACAGAAGAGAGGCATACTTGCGAGGGCAAGAAAGAGCTAGCAACCTTGTATGTTAGTATGGGAACCAAGGCTACAGATAAGAGCCTACCGCGCGTTCGTCCAGTGTGAGCACCCTTGAACTAAATTGCGGGGTATATTCTTGTCTATCGGTAAGAAGTGTGACTGGTTTGAAGCAGACCGAATAACGTCCTGAAGGGACATCAGTACATCGGAGATCTCCACTAGTATCAAAGGCAGGACGTCAAGCACCTGTGTCTGTAAAGATCTAACCTCGCGTTAGCGATATTGTGAAACGAGGGTCAGAAGCATAATGATATGCACCTCTCGGCCAAAGCCTCGGAATGCACGACTAATAAAGGCAATATCTTGTCCACGGCCATCCAACAATTGAAAATCCCAAGCAAGGAAAGGCGCATCGACTTTTGCCACCTGGGTGAAGACCGTAGTCTCGGGTTCAGGTTGGGGTTCTGATGCTAGAGATAATATCCGTCTTCGAGTCTCCCTTGTGCAATAGATTAATATCGCGAACAAAGTAGCTCTGAGTAATTTTTACCTGAGGAAGAGATCGTAGCGTCTACGCCACGGATGCCATCTTTGTTGGACCTCTCCGAACGTGTCGAGTATTGGTTCACCCTCGGGCGTGTAATCTGAAAAGTCCTTCAAGTGCTGGACGTACATACGGGAATTAATCCAGGCAAAAGGTCGTCTCAGCTGGTGGGCAGTTAGACGAATTGAAGGTAGGTTGTAAAGACATTGACCGACCCATAGAATAGGTGAACCACTAGTGTCAAGGATTACCGCCCTGAACGGTCTATGGGTTGCGAAAGTCTGACGCGCGACTGTACCGAGGAAGCCTCGGTCTTCCTCAGCAATAAATCCAAGCGGTTCGCCTTCTTCGCTACCTATGATTAGACAGAACTGTTTGGCCATGGCTCCACAAAGCGCATTGAACGATAGCGCGGTGCTTACTGATAGTATATTTATTGCATTGTTCGAAACCAACGAAAATATTAAGCATCTCGATTTGTCTGTGCAGTCATCAATAAGGCCACCGAAAGACGGAAGTGAAGGATATCAGAATACCGTTCTATGATCAAGGTGTCATTTTGCATTAGCAGTCTCTGCAGCCCCTCCCGGGAATTACTTGCTGGCGGCCGCTGAGCTGTGTGCCACATGCGTGACTCGTCATCCGACGGCGTATCCTCAAGTGGTTGCGGATTATCCGGACGTTGTCGCGTAAGTGGAGGATTAGCGTATTTGACCTTTTCCCGACTTCTTCCAGCGCCAGTCGCGCGCCTATTAGGAAACCGACTTAGGACGTATGAACGCCACGGTTGGTATCGAGTTGTTAGTGGTTGTGAGAAATGCCGTTGGAGACTGAAAGCAGAGTTTGAGAGCAACACCCTAGTGGCCGCGAGATTCATTGCGTTGGATGCGGAACAGGGGGATGGTAATTGTAGACAGCATTACGCGTTGCAATGAATTGTCATACATTGCTCGGTGAGAGTGTGACGGAGTGCAAAGTGTAATCTCACGTGCACTCACAAAATGGCTGGATTGATCCGGGTCATTGAGCCATACCCGTCCTCCATTATTCTCCAGTTTCTGGAGTCTTCTCTCCTTCACCACTCTTTATCTAATTGCTGACATCGCAAGTTACTCCTGTCAGTCCAACAGGTCGTTCAAATGCATCGACATAGATCATTACTCCCTATACTACGATGTCAACATATCCAGTCTCGTTCAGCGGCTACCGCGACCAAATTAAAGGTGTGAAAGGTGAAAATGTCTGATATACAAGCGTGCTGACATCTGTAACAGATTCCCGGCCAGCCGCATGATTACTCGGAACAGTTGCCGACACCGAAAAAGTGGTCCCCGCTGCAGTCAGCAGATGTAGGATGACCGCCATTTCTGAAACCAAGACGTAGGCTTATCACTTCGCAGAGAGTACCCTCAGCCAAGTCATGGGCCCGTCCAACTGACTTCAACAGCCCGGCACGTTCTCGTAACGCTGAAAGACGTACGTGATTTAACCACTCGCTCTTAAGCTGATAGCGGACATGTTTCAAGAATCCTCGCAATCCTCCCGCTCCTCTTCACGACACGAACCATCCCCTACAAAATGGTCTACTTCATCGCTACAACCTAAGTTCAAACAGAATCGGAATCAAAACCAGAACCGAAGACCAAACAGCCAGAATGTGTCCCAGCCTCCCCAAAACACCCTTAACAAAAGGCTGCTAATGAAAACGGAGGAAGGTACTCCCGAAGAAAGCATAACAGAGAGCTCAACAGTGCAAGAAGACGACCTGCATGAGCCCGAGCCTGACCGCTTTAGGGAGGATGATCAAGTTCTGAGAAAAGAACTTGCACGGCCGAGTCGCTCGCATTCGGACCCCTACAAAACGCGAGGCTCTGTTGTGAAGAACCTTCACCACGACGAGGGGCGAGGTTTGAAGCGCAAAGCCCATCAAGATAACCAAGGTCGGAAACCAAAACTACACTTGCCACGTATGAAGGATAAGCCGCGAATGGATGTGTATATACCGACAACCGTGACTGTTGGGACTTTGGCGAGGATATTGAACGTTAAATTTGGTCCGTTATTTTCGCCCTCGCACCGGGGGTACAGTGTCTAAAGTTTAATCTAAGACCGTCTTATCCGAACAATGGTTGAGGCTGGGATGAAAGAAGAAGCGACTCATGACCATGGTTTGTTGCCCGTTTTCCGGCAAGTGATATTGTATTAATGGCATTTCATCTTTAGTCCTGACCTCCGATTACGCTGTCCTCTTGGCTGAAGAACTTGGACGCAACCCCGTCGTTGATGATGAAGCCGCGTTCGATCTATATCCACCGTAAATCCTATTCAATAAGAAGGTGGAAAGTATTCTAACAGTATTCCGTTATCCAGCGCCCCACACCCCAATCCTTCCTCCTTGCCTTCCCGACCACCCATAGTAACAATCATGGGTCATGTTGACCACGGCAAAACAACACTGCTTGATACTTTACGATCCTCAGCGGTTGCGAAGGGTGAGGCAGGAGGCATCACGCAACATATTGGAGCCTTCTCCGTCCCAGTTAAGTCTTCGCAAGGACAACAATCAATTACATTCCTTGATACTCCAGGTCACGCTGCATTTTCAGCCATGAGAGCGCGAGGTGCTGGTATTACAGATATTGTCGTTCTCGTTGTGGCGGCAGATGACGGCATCATGCCTCAGACTAGAGAAGTAATCAACCTCCTCCAGAAAGACGCTGACAAAGTTGGCCTCGTTGTTGCAATAAACAAGGTTGACAAACCAGAAGCCGACGTCGTAAGCGACCTCTCCTGACCTTACACCGTGCACTAAAAACCTCCTTGTTCCTCAGGAAGCTGTGAAACTGGCTCTGATGTCGGAAGGAATCCAGCTTGAGACCTTTGGTGGTGATGTGCCCTCGGTTGAGGTGTCGGGTTTGACGGGTCAAGGTCTCTCAGACCTTATAGAAACTCTGTCGGCAATGGCAGAACTCCAAGATCTCCGTGCTGAGAAGGAAGGCCCTGTTCAAGGCTATGTCCTCGAGTCCAAGGTGACGAAAGGATTAGGGTGAGTGCCTACAAGCTAAGTCTGCACCAAGATCTTATATTCTACTTAGACCTGTCGCAACCGTCCTTGTGTTACGAGGATGCCTCAAGACTGGCTCGCATATCCTAAGTGGCACTCATCCTGCCAAAGTCCGCGCGATGACCGATTCTGCTGGCAAGTCTGTTAAGGCTGCATACCCTGGAATGGCCGTTACCGTGTCTGGTTGGAAAACGCTGCCCAAAGCAGGGGATGAGGTCCTTGATGGCAAAGAATTGGACGTCAAGAAAGCTCTTGCCAACCGCATAAGACAAGTAGAGATCGCGGCGTCCTTGGCAGACGTAGATGCCATCAACGCTGCCCGAAAAGAAGAACGTGAACGGAAGAAAACAGAGGGCGGCAAGGATGATAAGCATATCCCTGCACAAATGGAATCCGATGGCCCCAAGGAGTTCAAGTTGATCATCAAGGCGGATGTCAGTGGAAGCGCAGAGGCTGTCGAGGGAGCACTGCAGGGAATTGGGAACAAGGAAGCCATGACCAAGATCGTGTCCTCCAGTGTAGGAGACGTGACGGAGTCAGATGTGCTGATGGCAAAAGCCGTGAATGGTGTGTTCCCAGTTGTCCATGGCCTGGCTCTCCTTGCTGATCGAACACTTATGAGCAGCCACTATCGTCGCCTTCTCTGTGTCTGTGCCCCGGTCAGTGGAGATCTTGGCAGCACAGAACATGGTGCCTATAGTCACATCACCTATTATATATCGGTTGATGGAGGATGTTCAACAACGAGTGGTTGCCCTTCTACCTACGATTAAAGAAACCAAAGTGACGGGAGAAGCCACCGTTCTTCAAATGTTCGACATTCACTTGAAAGCGAAACAAGTGAAAAAGATCGCTGGTTGCCGGGTGGTAAATGGTATCATTGAGAAGGCCAGGTTCGCACGAATCGTCAGAGACGGTTCCATAATTCACGAAGGTATGTTCGATCCTGTCTGACACTGACTTACTTATCAACCGTTGTTTCAGGGTCTTTAGATACCATGCGCATTCTCAAAAAGGATGTGACCGAAGTACGCAAGGGCTCAGAATGTGGTCTGAGCTTCGTAGATTTCGCTGACCTCCGCGAGGGTGACCTGATTCAGATGTACCAAACCGTAGAGAAGCCCGGACTCTTGTAGATTGCTCATACTTAATAAGGCCTTGGATAGAGTACTTAGATTACAGCTATTTGTGGCAGATTATTTATGGCGAGCGCGCCTTGTTAACTGGGTCGAGGTGATACTCCTTTCCGCCTACAGTGCCCGTTCGACCACCAACACCAAACGTGTAACTAATACCTCCAAGATCACGGTTTGTCGTCTCGAGAAGCACCCACCCACGATTGTCCGATTTTTGTAGCTGTACCTCAACCTATGTTGTGTCAACCATAGCCCGAATGCTACGATTGAGAACCACCTTTACCTTGTTGTTGAAGAAGCGATAAGTGCTTTGATCTGGGATAATAGGCCCGAAAAGATTTAACACGCGCGAGAAGCGTTTTAATCCCGGTAGGTATATATCAAGTGTAACCTGATTAAAAAGGATGTAAGACCCAGTTTGTTAGGCGGATTTCTGAAATGGGTGCACCTGCTCTGGCGAATCAAATCTTATGACACTGCGTTCTTTATCCGCCTGCTTGGCGAATACAGAGACATAAACCTTATCCAGTGTCTGGTAATGATCTATACGGCAGTCAACCATCTCCTGAGTCTTTTATGACAAGGGTGAGCTACTGCACAGCCTGTCCAGGATGGTAGTTGACACCTACAGCAGGAGCCGCAGCCCCTCGCGGAGCGAAGACATGACGACCAGTCTTACAACCTGGGATCTTTAGGAATTCATCGAACTCCAAAACACGACGTTTGCAGCAGAGATATCCCTGAGCGGCGAACAGAACCGGTGAATGCAGTGTGGGTGCCGATAGTAACTTTATTGAATACCTTGCTCCCCTCCCGGAAAATGGGCTACGCAAACATAAAGTTTAACGTCACTCCCATACCATCTCATTCTCTTACACTCACCGGCGCTGAGTGGTAAGTGCAAATTGTACCTGGACCATCACCTATCCTGTTCTCTTCGTCGCTGACCAAGGGAATACCACAACCTCTCCTTCTGCAGGGTGTCCCTGGGACAACGGGAACAGTGGGATCGTCTTCTTCCTCGACGGGAGCTAGCCGGACCGACTCAGGATCAATCTGTGACAAGGTTTTGGGAGCTGCAGCTGGTGCCGCCGAGTAGGTTTCCGTTCCTCCTTCCGTGGATGATTCTGTAACAGAAAATGTGGTAGTGGACGACGGCTTGGGCTCGGGTGCTTTAGGTGCTTCAGTTGTATGGCCAACAACTTCAGTACATCCCTGACATTCACGTTATTATGAAGCGTGCTCGACATTAAAAAGACCCACCGGAATCGCGAGGAATTCATCGAAGTCAAGCACCGGTTTATTGATATCGGAGCAGCACGACCACGACTTCAGACCCTCATGGAAAACCTAGTACCCAAGCTGTTAATGTTGGAAACAGGGCCGAAACGATGTCGAGGAGAATGGCTAACCGGTGCGCCTGGGTGATGAATGCATTTGTCAGTAGAGCCTTCTGTGTATTCAGCAGTGCATCCTCTGCGAGAACAATGGGGCATTGCGGAGTGTATTAGCGAGCCAAAAGAAGAACAGGCAAATGGTGAGGATATGGCTGAAATCGATAACTGGATTGTCCCATCTTATAAACAAGGAATTTTCGTCAACCTTCTCCACAGTTCCCGTCTGTGCCTCCTATATTACGTAACTCTATTTAATAGATTAGATGCTCCTGGGAAACCGAGGGATATGGATATAACTTGTTACTGGTCCCAACCCCGACTTCAATCGCGGGGCTTGAAGCCTTGAAGGCAGGTCCGCTCAGGACCATATCTTGACAATATACTTAGCTTTATGGGGCCAACCTCAGGCTCAATCCTTCGATCAGGATAGGCCCGGCCCATACATCTCCCACACAAGAAAACCAATACCCCATGGTCCGACGCGACCTAATGTTCGGGCTATGCTCTTTAGTCGGGTCTGCGACCCCGAACTTGCGGGTGGTTTAAAGTTTGTGTCACGGAAAAAAGCAATTAGGCCGTCGGTTCGAATGGCATCAAATATAGGCTGAAGGACTTGAGATCGGTTGGATTCTAGATTGCTGAGGTATATTAGACGTCTCGCCCGGTCCCAAGGTCGACAAATAATTTCATAAGTCAAGCCTGCTAGAACCTAACCCACTAGTCAGTCACTTGTTCCTCAGAAATAGCGGCCAAGAACTTACCCCTCCGGATACTAAGATGACACCGTTGAGGACACGCGGAATGTATTTTTTGACGGACGCGAATCGAGTTCCGGACCTATCGACGTAAGAGATGAAATCCTCTGAGTGTGCCTTGGCCGCCTGACCAACCCGCCTGGTAACTTCGAAAATTGCAAAGAATGCGGAAAAAGCTGGAATGTAGCGACAGGCACACATTACTGCTTAACGGGAACGAAATAAACAAGGTGACACTCACCACAGACATCTTTTGCACAACCCCAGCCCCATCCGCTCCACCCACGGCCAGCCATTTCTCTAACCTCCCTCATCCACTTACGAAGTTCGCGAACTTCTTGCAGCTGTGTTCCGCGCGACTCTCGTAACGTCCTCGGAGAATTGCGCACCATGGATCTCCAGGCTTGTGCCCAGGAGTGTCCTGCTATGCCGCCCTCGATCGCAAGGCGGACATTTTCAGCAGGTGCAGCTACAAGAGCTTGGACGCCACCAGCGATGCCTCCTGAAACGGCAGCGCCAATGATCGGGTGATTGTAGATAGTTGGTTCGATGATCGAGTACGTTTCGGTGTAGGTGGTCCAAAGAACAGTACCAAGCATGGCGTTCACCACCATTGGTGGGAAGAAGTGCTTGCGAAAAACGCCAAACTGAGAGTTGGATTCAGTTGCGGCAACCTCCCATTAGCGGGTAACTCCTTACACCTTGGAGCTTTAATACGGATAATAGAAATTTGTGGTCATAGACTGTTCCCTGGTGTTCCGCCAAGCTCCTTAGTGACTGCCAGCCGCTGACTTGAAATCATTAGCGCAGACTGCGACGGTGGGGTACTGGTGCTTACTTTTAGATGGTCGAAACAATCGGACAGGACGAGAGAAATACAACGCCATAGCACGTGTCAGTGTACGTGCTACTGCCGCCTGCAGACTGGCGTTCTGCTCTGCTATAGGTAGAGATCGCTTATGAGATAAATTTCGCTGATACAAGGTACATGTACTCACTTGAATTTGTGCCCTGTAATGCTTCATCCTGAGGAGCAGCGGACATGAAGTGGGCATGAAAGCGGAGGCTTGATGCGCAACATCGGGAAAGGGCAGTGGCTGTGCTCAGTTTCTCCACTTGCCCTGGTTGACCACAACCTCCTATAGCACAATGGCAAGGAACATTGCAAATCTTGCTATCAGTATGGCTTTACGGAACCAGATCCGCCTCCCTTTCTTCCTTCCGGCACATCGGGCGCATCTTTCTAACCGGTCAATTACTACGGAGCAATACCCTGGGGGACTCGAATTCTGGCCCACTTATTTCACTATTGACGAACAGAAGATATTGATGAGGGCTTCTTTGCAGAAGCTGGATAGTGCCGAAAGCATAAGAAGCCGCAGGCGGAGAAGAGCGTACCTAAAGTCGTCACCCGCGAATGTATCCAAGCCAGACAACGTGCACAACACCTTTCTGCCAGATGAATATTACGAGTTTCAAGAGGTATTTTGAATAAAAAATGATTCAATATAATAATGCTTCTAATGTTTGCGCGATTTCTAGGGCCATTATGATGGTGTTATTCGTGGTTATCGCGAGATGCATCTCTCTTCATGGCCGGTGGACGAATTTGAGGGTCTTTCAAGTGTGCTCAAGCGCCTATATGCCCTGTGTCCGAGCCAACATGTGCAAACGCACCTTCTGCATTTGGCCACGCGTGGCTATATCATGCCCCATATTGACAATATCCATGCAAGTGGGACGTGGATTCTTGGCGTGAGCCTCGGTAACGAGAGGCTTCTTCGCTTGGAGTCTGTCGGAGTCAATCCGTCATTCGAACTTCTTTTGCCTTCTGGAAGCGTATACCTCCAAAGGTATGATGTTGACGGCTCTCAGCGCTTATTCTATTGAGCTCTTATCAGTGGTGACGTTCGATATACATATAAACATTCGATCGTACACAGACCAGGAGGGGATGTTGGCCAACGCCTTAGTATCATGATCAGGGTAACCAGCTTATTGAAGGGTCTCAGGAGATGACTAATACTCTCTTGCTATAGGATCTTCCAGTGGCAACTACTGGCCTGTGACCGACCGAGGCCATAAATCTAGGGTAATTATCTTAAGTGAGCTGGGAAGGCATCGTGCCGGCTAGCAAACCAGCCCGATTCCATCTAACAAAGAACTCGAGGAATCTCAAGACGCTCCGAGCATGAGCTGGTTCCCTCGGTTATATCGTGTTCTGGTGTTTTTTTTGGTGCTTCTCGGTTCAGTGCCTCTCCAGCCTAAGGTAATCTTCTCTTCTTACCCACCTGTTCATGCTTTAAGCTCTTTTTGATCGAATCTCATTCCTGTATGACAGAAACCATTCATTTATGTATTGGATCCTCCAGACCACTCGACTGTGCCTGATCTTGTTATCCATCGATTCCATTTGTCACTTCCAACATATGATATCAGACTCTCGCGACTTCACCAGCCGGAAAGGGCGATTGCGATCAGCCCCAGAGAAGGTTCGGAGGATTTGCGAAATGGTCCCGGCCTCATTCCAAAGATAGTCCATGGTAATAAATAGCCCTGTGGGTTTCTCTGATGTGATTTGTATTGCTGAACTTGCGCATGGTCAACTCAGTTGCTTCGGGTGGAGGAACCTCTCGCTCTGTTTGCTCTGGGCATTCTTTCCCCAAACCGATGGAGTTGGGGACATAGAGTCACCATGAACCACAGCCATGAGGCTAAATGGGGTGCAAACCGAATCGACCTTCCTCACGAGTTTGCGCTCGTCAGTTGAGTGATATCAGATAATACGAAATATGCGACCCGATCATATGTGTCTTGACAGAAAGCAATCCAAGCACTTATGCCAGCCACCGATTTAAATGGCTTGGCGCAGGGTGCCACGCGAGCTCAGACAATACCAAAACCTCATATGGTATCAAACAACGGGAATTACAATGGGCGATGCAGAGTACGTATGCAGGAGGTGTTGTTTCATGAAACCCTGTTGATACCAACGGCCCTAGGGTGAAATCAACAGGTTAGCTCGTCTTATTGACAGGATATGCCAACACGTACGGCAGCGTGACAACACGACCGCTATCTTCGCGTATGGTCAAAATTTGGGTACCCTGAAGATCAAGTTATATCGGCCCGTCGCGGTGATTCAAGAAACTCACGTCCTCCATGAAACTGGAACTCTTGACAGTTCCGTAGATAGTCTCTCCTGTAGGAAGCCAGTAGAACACACGGGTACCGGCCTTCTCGCATTGTTCAGTTCTCGTACAGCTGAAAAGAACCTTCAAAACGAACCGGGAATGCGTTCATAGCCCAAATAGTAGGTTGGAAAACGCTTGGAGGGGAAGAAGTAAGGATAGCAGTGTTGACCTCTGGACTATATATACATACGAACACACCCTAGCTCTCGGTGGTCCACTTGCAAAACATGGGACAGCCTGGTCGGTGATAGGAACTGAACCAGTGATCAGACAAAATTAGGGACCGGGTTTCGACGGCTCACCCGTAACATAGATGTAAGAAGGTAATGGGAAGTGGGGACGCAGAAGTTAAGTACTCGCAGTCCGTAAGCTTCAGGGAGCTATGCAGTGGTCACGGCTGCAATTTGGCCAATCGATCGTCGCGGAATCGGAAATAGGTAATCGTTGTGAGAGACGAATGCGAAGAATCGCCTTGAACTGAGAACTTGGCGAGCTTCAAGGCACGCGTTAATCTACTCACTTGCAGACACCAATACGAGCCGCACGCAGGGTGGTGGTCGCCAGGCTCAGGAAATTTTTCTCAAGCATGTGCACCCAGATTGACGCATGGCGGCCACGCAGTCTCAACAAATAGTAGAGTCCTCGAACCATTAATATTGACAGGTGAGAGAAACCTCTGCTACGAGTTATTGATCCTCGGACACCACGAGTACTTGAAGCACTGCTGCGGTCTGCGCACAGTGCTTCCAGACGAGAAGGGATTTGCGCATACAACTTGCGTGGCTTAATGAGTGAAGTAAATTCATGGATCAACCATGCCACTCCAAATTCTGTGAAAAAGAGAGCAGGTATGAGGCACAGTGGGAATTACATATCACGGCCCTTGAAAGCCATCCGCACCCCGATCTTGGATCGTACAGGGGAGAAGATACTTGCAATGTGGCTCTACAATCGTTCAATAAATGACCACCACTTGCCTTTTCTGCACCCTCAATCACGCGATAACGTGACCAAGCCTAACACCTCCCATCTCTTAGAGCCATCAATCCATTATCACAATACCTACTTTGCCATGCCAACTCCTTCTCATGCGCAAAAAACAAATGCTGCTCGTCAAGACATGTCAGTGATCCTGGTGACGGGATCATATGATCATGAGATCAGGTTTTGGGAGGCTTGGAGCGGCATATGTTCACGCACTATTGCACGCTCTGGTGAATCTGGTGTAAGAATGGATTACCTTCTTGGTGTTTAGGATACCAATTGCGTGTCTTGCTAGCAAGTAAACCGACTTGCGATATCGCCTGAGTACTTCATGTCCCTCAAACAAGTTTGGGAGTAGTACTGATCGTCGCCCCAGTAAACGCCTCTTAGCGGCGGCTATTCACAAGAAAGTCAATATCTATGAAATCGCCAGTACCGCAAACGAACCCGCACGTACCTCGTCTCTCTCGGAGTAAACGGTGCTCTGACTTATTAGCACAGCTTGTGACCTTTGAAGGACATACCATGAACGTCACTGCGGTTTCTTTTCATAGCGAGGGGAAATGGTTGGTCACCGGCAGTGAAGATGGAACAATCAGAATCTGGGATCTACGGCACGTTACCTTCGCGCTGCTACCAAGTGTGAGATTTCCATACTGACAAAGTCGTTACTAATAGAAACTCTTCACTTCATCGCACCTATGACAATGGAGCTCCCGGTGGGTCTTAACTTTCCGTTAGCAGCCAGTCCCTTACACAACTCTCTGGCTAGTGAACGATGTTGTCATCCACCCGAACCAAGGAGAGCTGATTTCCTGTGATCAAGCGGGCAGTATAAAACAATGGGACCTGTCTGATAATATCTGTTCCCATGAATTGGTGAAGCAACTCCGTTGTCGCGGCCCATTGCACGTTAACTGATCGCCTGTTTGAGATTAAAGACTCCTGCAGCCGATGTTCCAGTTCGCTCGGTAACCATAGCTTCCGATGGTTCATGCCTTGTGGCTGGAAATAATAGGGTAACTTGTCTTGGTGTTGACGTATCGATGGCAGCTTGACCGTTATTATACCTGCCCAGGGACAGTGTTATGTCTGGAGGATCAATGACGAGCACACGGGACTTCCACGTTTTCAAGCTGTAACGCGTTTCCTGGCGCACACAAAATACCTGACGCGCTGTTTGCTCAGCCCCGATGCCAGGTCAGTTTAAATTCCTTTGTGCAACTAGCTTATCCCAAAATCTTTTAAGGTTCCTCGCTACTTGCTCCGCCGACACGACAGTTAAGATATGGGCGATTCACGGGAATTATGAGTTTAGACTCGAGAAGACTCTCGTTGGCCACCAAAGATGGGTGTGGGACTGTGCATTCAGCGCGGACTCGGCATACTTGGTCACAGGTTCGTGGGCAAGGGTTCGCATTTCGCCATTGCTCATGATTTTTCTTCAGCATCATCCGATCACACAGCTCGTCTATGGGAAATGTCTTCCGGGGAAACTGTGAGACAATACAATGGTCACCATAAAGGTCGGATCACCTAGCTCCCAACCCTTTCATTTAACCTCACCACTATTTTTTTTCTAGCCGCTGTTTGTTGCGCATTGCACGATGGTGCTGGTTAGAATCTACGTGACACATGGGTTCTTTCGTGTATATCCCTGCCAACCTTCAATGCGGATCATCTCCGTTTCCGTTCTGCGCCTTGTTTTTTCACTGTTGTTTTTCTTGTTCCATTGGAACAAATCATGACCCAGCGATAGATCCCACGGTAGACTGTTTATCTAATCAGGACGACCTCGAGAGTCCGAACGAGAAATGAAGAGATTTCTGATGTCTCACCCCTTCTATGATCATGATGCACGATGAAGACATGTACACAGATTTATAGGGATCTTCGAGCACGCGCGGATCACGTTGCTGAGAGTCATTTTAGCCAGATTTTGTGCTGAGTGTGCCACTCAGCCACACGCGGGGCTCGAAACGGACTTAGGGCTTTTGTAATGCGCCCTCATTTGACACTGGGCTGGGGCAGGAGATTCCAGGGCTTTGCGCTGAACGGAGAAGAATGATTGGCCTACTCAAACGCGAAACTCGAAAACAAGATCGGGGAACCTGTGAGTCGAGATCCATGAATCTGGGTCCACGATTTTAAGTCTGGCAGCCCCGACGTCCGTGACGCTTGCACTACTTGCAGCCCCATTACGTTTCGCATATTTCATCACACGAAAATGGTAGCTGTTTATGAACGTCTACTCATATTTATGAACGTGTTCGTGTCAATGATCTGATGAAATTCGAATGTGAAGTGCATCGGACCGAACCGGTGACCAATGGGAGGGGGCATATTCCAAGAGTTTAGATGACATCGGCAGTGGTGTGGCATGGTAAGTAAGGGATCGGGATTCCCCTCAATCACAGAAAACATATTCTAGGGTGAAGTGCTCGCATCTCCGCCTTGCCTTGGGGTCATTATTCTGCTCTCGCCTTGGAAGGCCTCCCACGAGGTCTTCATGGCTTTGAACTGCTGATGAACGAATCTCGATGCCCACGAGAGAAGCCATATTCAAATTTACCATTTTAGGCAAAATAAAATAACATACATCCAGATTTCGTTCATGTCAGAGATAAGCTGAGACCACCATCAGAACAACCGCAGAAGGCGAAAGGGTTTTACGAAACGACAGGGCTGCTTTTTGTGCAACAGATTTGGTTTTGGGACTGTTCGTTGCGCGTATGAAGCACCTTTCATAAGACTTTCCTGGTCGAATGTGCATATATGTAGTCGCGATTGGAAGTAACAATGGCATCAATTGCACGATAGATCGGGAATCCCTTATCTATGCCCCACGGGACGGGAGGCCGCCGTCGGATCTGCGGCGGAGGTGGCACCTGGACCTTTACTCATGTATGGGACAGAGAAATCCAGCCAATTCACCAACTACTCTACGAGTCATTGTTTATACAACGCATTGTACTCTAGCAAGGCTAAGATGTCCAGAGACAGCAGAAAGAGGCAATGAAGGGTTCATTGAGGCAACGTAAGCTGCTGTACAATGAGAATTGAGTGAGTTGGGCATAAATAACAGTCGGCCGAGTTGCGGCACATCGGGCCCAGCCCATGGGTCATGTGGCCGGCTGCTCAGATCTTGCATTCTTCTTTATCAATTCGAATTTCCAAAGTATATATCACCCGCTCTTCTCCGCATATTGTCTTGCTTCCTCTTCCGGCTTGCGACACTTGGACGAAATTTTCTGTCGTCCTCCTTTTCCTCAGGACACATTGTTCTCGTAGTTCATCTTCTGCTAGTCCATGGCTGGTACCCCCCTCCACGACCTCGCCATCTCTACCTCCCACTTGCCACTTGTATCCGAGACTGCTTCTACCGAAAATATCGATAGCTTCCATGCTGTGAAGCGCGACGAAAACTCCTGGGCTGCCACACTCCCGGCCAACCAGGGTCTCTACAATAATGAAAACGAGAAAGATTCTTGTGGTGTTGGTTTCATCTGCCACATCAAGGGTGAACGAACCCACAAGATTGTGTCTGATGCTCGTCAGCTTTTGTGTGCTATGACACACAGAGGTGCGACTGGAGCTGATAGTCGTGATGGTGATGGTGCAGGTGTCATGACTGGCATCCCTCATGAATTTTTCAAGCGAGAGGTGGAGATGGATATCGGGTGCATTCTGCCAGAACTCGGTGAATACGCCGTTGGGAATATCTTCTTCAAAAAGAACGATCCCGTTCAGCTCCAGAATCAGCAAGGCATCTTCACCAAAATCGCTAAAGACCTCGGTCTTCGCGTACTCGGTTGGCGGGAGGTCCCTACTGACGGCACCATTCTCGGCCCTGCCGCTAGCAGCAGGGAACCCGCCATTTTTCAACCCTTCGTCGTTCTTCGCAGCCATTACGGTGACGGAAGTTCGAGTCAGAACGGCACCTTCGATGCGCGCCAATTTGAGCGACAACTTTACGTTCTTCGTAAGCACGCGACTCACTGCATGTCCGTGTATTCTTTGCCTCTTCTCTCAACATTTAAGCTGAATTTGAATTGATTCATTCAATTAGTGGTCTTTCCAAAGGCTTTTACATATGTTCCTTGGCCTCAAAGAACATCGTTTATAAGGGCCAACTCTCGCCCCCTCAAGTGTACAATTATTATCATGATTTGAATCATGTTCTGTATCGATCGCACTTCACATTGGTGCACTCTCGTTTCTCCACTAATACATTCCCAAGCTGGGATCGTGCACAACCCATGAGATGGGCTGCTCACAATGGTATGTCTTCATCAACGGTAATTCGCAACTGTAGTTGATTAATCCGTACTCAGGTGAGATTAACACTGTGCGAGGTAATAAGAACTGGATGCGCGCTCGCGAGGGTGTCCTGTCGTCGCAACATTTCGGTGATCAGCTTGACCTCCTCTACCCCATCATTGAAACCGGCGGCTCAGATTCCGCCGCATTCGACAACGTGTTGGAGCTCCTCGTTGTGAACGGCGTTGTCACTTTGCCCGAGGCCATCATGATGATGATTCCCGAAGCTTGGCAGGGAAACGAACATATGGAGCCGGAGAAGAAGGCATTCTACAACTGGGCTGCCTGCCTCCAAGAGCCTTGGGACGGGCCCGCGCTTTTCACTTTTAGCGACGGCCGCTATTGCGGTGCCAACCTCGACAGGAATGGCCTCCGCCCGTGTCGTTTTATCATCACCAACGAGGACATCATGGTTTGCGCCTCCGAGGTTGGAGCCATTTACATTCCGCCGGAGAAGGTTGTGCAGAAGGGCCGCTTGAAACCCGGTCGCATGCTTCTCGTCGATACCCTCGAGGGCCGCGTCGTTGACGACAAGGAACTCAAGCGCAACACTGCTTCGAAGCAAAATTTCGCTTCTTGGGTCGAGTCCCACGTTTTACATGTCCCCAACATCATCAAGCGCGTTAAGCGCAGTAACGTCCAGCTCGAGCCAACGCTCGATGATTCCACCATCAGCACAGACCCCAAGCTTCTGGCCTTCGGATTCACATTGGAACAGCTTCATCTTCTTATGCTTCCAATGGTCACCGATGGGAAGGAAGCTCTCGGATCCATGGGTAACGACGCTCCTCTCGCCTGCATGGCTACCCAGCCTCGCCTCATCTACGATTACTTCCGTCAGCTCTTCGCCCAAGTCACCAACCCTCCTATTGATCCCATCCGTGAAAGCATCGTCATGTCTCTCGAGGCTTATGTTGGACCCGAAGGAAATCTTCTTGATATGAAGCCCGAGCAGTGCCATCGTATCCTCTTACCGTCACCCGTAATTTCCATCGAGGAGATGAATGCCATGAAGAATCTCAAATCCGCATACACCACATGGCCCTCTCGCACCATCGACATCACTTTCCCTAAGGCAGAGGGTCTTCCCGGGTATCAGCTTGCTTTGGAGCGTGTTTGTAGTGAGGCTACCCAGGCCATCGAAGACGGTGTCAAAGTTATCGTCCTTAGTGACCGCGCTACTGGACCCGACCGCGTCCCGCTTTCTGCCTTGATTGCGTGCGGTGGAGTTCATCATCATCTTACGTTGCAGAAGAAGCGCGCTAAAATCGCTCTCGTGGTTGAGACTGGTGAGGCTCGTGAAGTTCATCATCTCTGCGTTCTCGTTGGTTACGGCGCCGATGCTGTTTGCCCCTGGCTAGTGATGGAGACTATTCACAAAGTTGCTCGCGAGGGACTGTGAGTAGGCCCTTTTCTCTGTTCTCGTTTCTGTGTTCTGTCGGTACTGACGGTTTGAACACAGTGTAAAATCGGAGCTTACTGTTGAGAAGCTCCTCGACAACTACCGCAAATCAGTGGATAACGGTATTCTCAAAGTCATGTCGAAGATGGGTATATCGACTCTGCAATCGTACAAAGGTGCCCAGATATTCGAAATCTTGGGTCTGCACAACGAAGTCGTGGAGAAGTGTTTCATCGGTTCCGCCAGTCGCATTCAGGGTGCGACCTTCGACTTGCTCGCCATGGATGCATTTGAGCTCCATGAGCGTGGATGGCCTAGCAGGGAGACAGTCCTCCCTCCTGGTATGCCAGAATCTGGTGAATACCACTGGCGTGATGGTGGTGAGGCCCACATCAACGACCCGTCCGGTATCGCCAACCTCCAGGACGCCGTCCGGGAGAAGAATCAGGCCGCTTACGACGCCTATGCACGCAACGCCAATGAGCAAACCAAGCGGGTCCATCTTCGTGGTTTGCTTGATTTCCGGTACGAGAATGCTACACCTATTCCCATCGAGCAGGTTGAGCCTTGGAATGAAATTGTCCGTCGCTTTGTTACTGGTGCCATGTCTTATGGTTCCATCTCTATGGAGGCTCACTCAACGCTCGCTATCGCGATGAATCGACTCGGCGGCAAGTCCAACACTGGTGAGGGTGGCGAAGACGCCGAGCGTTCGCAAATCTTTCCTAACGGTGATACTATGCGTTCTGCTATTAAGCAGATTGCATCTGGTCGCTTCGGTGTCACTGCCAACTATCTTGCTGATGCAGATGAGCTGCAAATCAAGATGGCCCAGGGTGCGAAGCCTGGTGAAGGTGGTGAACTCCCCGGCCACAAAGTTTCAACTTCTATCGCTCGTACTCGCCACTCCACTGCTGGTGTTGGTCTTATCTCCCCTCCTCCCCACCACGACATCTACTCCATCGAGGACCTCAAGCAGCTCATCTATGACTTGAAGTGCTCGAATCCACGCTCTCGCGTTTCTGTCAAACTCGTCTCGGAGGTTGGCGTTGGCATTGTTGCTAGTGGTGTCGCCAAGGCCAAAGCCGACCATATCCTGATTTCTGCTCACGATGGCGGAACTGGTGCCTCCCGTTGGACTGGTATCAAGTATGCGGGCCTCCCTTGGGAGCTTGGCCTTGCCGAGACTCATCAAACTTTAGTCCTCAACGACTTGCGGGGACGTGTTATTGTTCAAACCGACGGACAAATCAGAACCGGCCGAGATATCGCCATAGCTTGCCTACTTGGTGCAGAAGAATGGGGTTTCGCGACTACACCATTGATTGCTATGGGTTGCATCATGATGAGGAAGTGCCACCGTGAGTTTGCCGGATCCTCTCAAAAGTTCAAGTATCTAAAATGACACTTTCTTAGTCAACACTTGCCCTGTCGGCATTGCTACCCAAGACCCTCAGCTTCGCGCTAAGTTCGCCGGTCAGCCAGAGCAAGTTATCAACTTCTTCTACTACCTCGCCGAGGAACTGCGTGGCATTATGGCCAAGCTTGGATTCCGCACCATTAATGAGATGGTTGGTAGGGTCGATATGCTCAAGGTTAATGAGCAATTGCGTACCCCCAAGACTGCACACCTCGACCTCTCCGCGATCCTCAAGCCAGCATGGCAAATGCGTCCTGGCGCTGCTACTTACCGGGTCCGACAACAAGACCACAAGCTATATGTTCGCCTCGACAACAAGTTCATCGATGAGGCTGAGCCCGCCCTCACCAAGGGCCTGCCTGTCCACATCGAATGCGACGTGACCAACACTGATCGCGCTCTTGGAACCTCTTTGTCTTACCGTGTCTCAAAGCTCTACGGCGAGGAGGGCCTTCCCAAGGACACCATTCACATTCGTATGAGGGGTTCAGCTGGACAGTCCTGTGGTGCTTTCCTTGCCTCAGGCATTACCATTGAGTTAGAGGGTGATGCCAACGATTACGTTGGAAAGGGTTTGTCTGGTGGGAGGCTTATCGTATACCCGCCCAAGCAGTCAACATTCAAGGCCGAAGAGAACATTATCATTGGAAACGTCTGCTTGTATGGTGCTACTTCTGGAGAGGCATTCATTCGCGGCGTTGCTGCGGAGCGTTTTGCTGTGCGTAACTCTGGTGCTAATGCCGTTGTTGAGGGTTGTGGTGACCACGGTTGTGAATACATGACTGGTGGTCGTGTTGTTATTCTAGGCTCCACAGGCCGCAACTTTGCCGCCGGTATGAGTGGAGGCATCGCTTATGTTCTCGATACAGCCCACACCTTCGCTTCTAGGGTGAACATAGAAATGGTCGAACTCGGCAAGGTTACAGATCCCCGTGAAATTGCTGCGCTTCGCGGCCTCATTGAAGACCACCGTCACTATACTGGGTCCGAGATTGCTGATCGCGTCCTCCATGACTTCCATCACCTTCTTCCCCTCTTTGTCCGTGTCATGCCCCTTGATTACAAGCGAGTATTGGAGGAGCAGGCTGTTCGCGAGAAGGAAGAGAAGCTGCGCCAAAGTGTCATCGACCTTGTTCCCTCTCGTACTGCCAGCCAAGTTGATTTGGCGTCTGAAATTCTCGAGGATATTCTCTTGTCCAAGAACCCGTCCGCTACTCCCACAGTTCAGGCACCCAAACCTCGTCATGAACCTTCCGTGGCTGATCTTGAAGACTCGTTCGTCGACGAATCAACCACAAAGAAGCGCCTTGACAAGCTTGACAAGACTCGTGGTTTCATGAAGTACAAGCGTCTCGGAGAAGCCTACCGTCCTCCTCGCAAGCGTGTCAAGGACTGGAAGGAAATCTCTGGCCGTTTAACGGAGAGTGAACTCAAGTATCAATCTGCTCGTTGCATGGATTGCGGTGTCCCATTCTGTCAATCTGACACCGGTTGCCCGATTTCCAACATCATTCCCAAGTGGAACGATCTCGTATTCAAGGGCCAGTGGCAAGATGCGCTTAACCGTCTGCTGATGACCAACAACTTCCCCGAGTTCACCGGTCGCGTTTGCCCCGCCCCTTGCGAAGGTGCTTGTGTGCTCGGAATCAATGAGCAACCCGTGGGCATCAAGAGCATCGAATGTGCCATCATTGACAAGGTGGGCTTCATTGCCTTGCTGGTTGGCGTTCATAATCTGATAAATAACTTTGTTCGCAGGGTTTCGAGATGGGATGGATGGCGCCTCGCCCACCCACTTTTAGGACTGGGAAGAACGTTGCCATCATTGGTTCCGGACCCGCCGGTCTTGCTTGTGCCGATCAGTTGAACAAGGCAGGCCATTGGGTCACCGTATATGATCGTAATGACCGTATGGGCGGTCTTCTCATGTATGGAATTCCTAAGTATGTGTCATTTTGATCGCCGTCTACACCCTATTGACTTGACTTGCAGCATGAAGCTCGACAAGGCCATCGTGCAAAGGCGCCTCGACCTTATGGCGGCTGAGGGTGTTGTAAGTAACGCCGCCTGCCCATACTCCGATTTCCACTAAAATCCTTTCTCCAGACTTTCGTTCCCAATACTCATGTGGGCGTTGATGTGGATTCCAATGAGCTACGCGACCAATACGATGCTGTCGTCATCTGCACTGGTGCTACATGGCCTCGCGACTTGAAGATCCCTAATCGTAATGCGAATGGTGTCCACTTCGCTATGGAATATCTCCAGGTATGTGCGTCCCTCCACTCATCGGACTTATATCTCAACCTTCTGCGTAGTTGAACACCAAGTCACTATTGGACTCTGAGCTTCGGGATAATACGTACATCAGCGCAAAGGGCAAGGACGTCATTGTTATCGGTGGTGGTGATACTGGTAACGACTGTATCGGTACTGCTATGCGCCATGGTGCGAAATCCGTCGTCAACTTTGAGTTACTTCCTAAGCCACCTGCATCGCGTGGTCGGGACAATCCTTGGCCACAGTGGCCCCGGTGAGTTTGATTATCTGCTTTGGTGGCCTCCTTTGCTGAGTTCCTGCTCCAGTATCTTCCGTACCGATTATGGCCATATCGAAGTTGCTGCCCACTTTGGCAACGGTTAGCTCTCTCCCAATGAATTGTTGATCTTCATTGACCTTGGAAACTAGATCCTCGCGAGTACTGCATCTCCACCAAGGACTTCGTCGTCGACGAGGACAACAACCTTGTCGGTTTGAACACTGGTGTGTCGAGTTAGAAGCCTCTATATTCCCTGCACCCTGACTACTGCGTGACCAGTTCGCGTTGAGTGGACCAAAGATAGCGGTGGTCGCTGGAAGATGGAGGAAGTTCCAGGTTCCGAAAAGTTCTTCCCCGCTCAGCTTGTTTTCCTTGCTCTCGGTTTCTTGGGACCTGAGGCTAGCGTGGTCAAACAGCTCGGTCTCAACCAAGATGCTCGTTCCAACATCCAGACTCCTCCCAGGGTATGTACAAATATCCACTCCCGATGTCTCTTTCGGGTCTAATTCTCACCTTTCGCAGAAATATTGTACCAGTGTGGAGGGTATCTTCGCAGCTGGTGATTGCAGACGTGGCCAATCCTTGATTGTCTGGGGTATCAAGTGCGTATGGTTTGTTCTTAAGCCTTCCGATGGATGCTCATTTATATGTAGCGAGGGTCGTGGTGCTGCTGCCGAAGTTGACGCTTACTTGACCGGTTCGACGAGGTTGCCTCTCGCCGGAGGTATCAAGGCTAGGGTGAGATAATGCCAGGCCCCGTCCGTACACAAGATACTCATGTCGCACCTGACCAGACCTTTGCTCCTCCTCCGAGCAAATTGAGTCAAAACTCCCGACCCGTCGAAGTAGAAGCCTAAAAGCCGACGGTGTCCATATCAAAAGTTTTCTTCCGCCATGTCTGATGTATCCATCACGTTCTGTATTATTATATCTTTTGTCATTATGCCACCCATGTGTTACGACATGGTAATGAAGTATTGTCGTGGTTCTTTTAGATGCAAGTGAACAAGTGGCCCGATTAGTGACCGGTGTCAAAATTTGTGCGAAGGAACAAATAACTAAGGATCATAATCCTTCATTGTAGTCTACGCTACCCAAAAAGCCTGAAAGTTGAGCTATGCTCCTGTACATCTCTGCTCTTCCCACGGATGGCCCAGATACCCCAGTTGGTCTTGACCATAACACGAGGGTCAAAATCCGCAATCTCCCATTTTTCACTACCAAACGAGTTAGGACCGGGTGTGATCACCCATTCAAACTCGCCAGCAACCTGGGGTGCGCTAGAAAGTGAGCGAATGTCACGTTCGACGTCAGTTGGGGAGAAGCCTGTGACGAAGATCGAGCATTTGCTGGCGAGAAGCATGGGTAGGACAGGACCCCACTCGGTTGGGGAAGCAATTTGCAAGAGTGGCTGGCCGTTCTCATCTACGGACTCTGGCGATGGGAAGCCGAAGCCAGGAGAGAACATAAAGAAGACATCGCTGTATGGGTCCAACGTGTGCTGGAACTGCGCGTGGACATCGGCGTAATTGGCTTGCATTCCCGTGATCGTAAGCTGAGGTGTATATGGGACTGTATACGACGGGACCCCGTATCGCTGGAGCGAGTCTCGCGTGCGTTTGAGGCGGGCGATAGGGGCTGGTGTCGGTGGCTCGTATACGTTTGGTAGGTATTCAGGCTTTTTCTCCGTTACCCCATTTTCGGCCGCAGCCTCTGGAGTTCCGGCAGATGCAGAGTTCATTGCCTCATCTGCGTTAGCCGATGCATCAGATACAGGAGGAGTCCCGGGTCTCTTGGCAGTGTGAGTTCTAGCCGTTTCGTTCTTTGGGGGTTTGGGCAGCGAAACCTGGGGTCCGATAAAGAAGAGGTGGAAATGGGTCGAGGGGAAAAGCATGGTCAATTGCTCCCACACATGAGGAGGCAAAGAGGACTCAGCGCGTGCGCCGAGGATGAAAACACGTATTTGAGGCTTGCCTACGGCTGCTTCCTCCGTTTCCGGTGCACCCGGTTCGACGTGCAGTGTACTTCGAAGAGCTGAGGGAAATTATGTATGGTTTGTAACAGTCAGTACATGAGCTACTTTCCTGGATTGAATTCTAGATGGGAGATCTCACCTGCGAGAGATCGACTACCCTCCGGAGTAACCCGCTGATTATTCAGTGTCAAGTTGCTGTACTGGTGCAAGGCACTTCCAATCGTGATGGGATAGGTAAGGAGTTTGCTCGCGTGTCGACGCGACCTTTCAGTGTCCATGGAATTGAACCCTCGGGTGTACCAAAACACGTCCCAGTTTGCGAACGAAATGGCTTCCTCATATCCCTGCGGACCTATTTCAGAACCGAAAAGGTTGAGTGAACTTTGCATGAACAAGAATAGATGGAACAGAAAGCTCACCCGGCAGCTCGAACTCGCGAAGTCGTCTCCCACTCCTCAAATCGTGCTCGTCCTCGTTGGCTTCCCGTAAACGGTGGCAGTATTTTTGGTGTTCCGCATCCTCTTTCCAATGCTCCTCCGAGCAATGTGTCGGCCAACCGCAGTCTGGGCACTCGAACTTGACTGCACGCGGTTGTGCTTGCGTATGAGCATGAACGTGGGTGTGGGAGCCTGCGCATACGGGACAGGGAGCAAGCTGCTTGATGGCTTCGCCTCTGGCGCGTACTGCAGGAAAAGGAGAGTTGGAGAAGGGATGAAAGAGGTTGTCCTCGGTAAGGATAGGAACGGGCTCTGTTGGTGTCGACTGTTTGTTGTTTTTTTTTCTCAGGAAGCTGAAGATTAGTCTGTGCTGGGTAGGATTGTTGACGTTCCGAGGGAGACTGAGGGAGGCAGGGCGAGGAAGGACGGAACGGGCGGGCAGGCGGGGCAAGAGCATTGGGAAATGGTAGTTTATTGATATTTTACCATTTTCTAGCCCTCTGTTGTCAGTTGTCGTCTGTTGTCCCTCACTCTCCATTTTCACCCTCCCCTGCCTTGTCCCTCAACAACCATGCCCCGTCAAGCATCTGTCTCTCGCAAAACTAGTGAAACCGAAATCGAGGTCTTTATCGACCTTGATTGCACCCCAGGCTCTAATGTCAAGCAGACAATTCAAGTTTCTACTGGGATCGGTTTCCTAGACCATGTGCGATCTCTCGTCCACCTAATAAATGCTCGTATTTATATACCCTCTACCAGATGTATACCGCCCTCGCAAAGCACGGTGGCATGTCCCTAACCATCAAGTGCAAGGGTGATCTCTGGATCGATGACCACCATACAGCAGATAAGCGATGAAATCCCAAGTTGCATCTCTCACTTTGCCCAACTATCACGATGAACACAGGACAGCGCCATTGCACTGGGTACTGCTTTCAAACAAGCTCTCGGCGAAGTTCGCGGCATTAGGCGGTATGGAACAGGGTTTGCTCCTTTGGATGAGGTCAATGACAACCATTCTCCACCATTATCGCCGCTTCATCCTTCCCTTCTTCTAGGCTCTTTCGCGCGCTGTTATCGACATTTGTTCTCGGCCCTACTGCCTAACTGACCTCGGACTGAAGCGCGAGAAGATCGGCGACCTCTCCACGGAGATGATCCCTCATATCTTTCACTCATTCGCCATGGCATCTGGCGTAACCCTTCACATCGATGTCCTCAGAGGTGAGAACGATCACCACCGGTATGTCCAGCTCCTCCCACCAGGATCTCTTCCTGACTACCCTTCCTAGCTCCGAATCCGCCTTCAAGGCTTTGGCCTTGGCAATCCGTCAAGCCATCGAAAGGACAGGCAGCAATGATGTCCCTAGCACTAAGGGTGTCCTTTAAATCTATCCCGTGTATCTCAGGCAATAAATAGATGGAAAGTTCAATCAGGGAGACAAAAACACGACTACAAAATACAAGATTTTCCCTTATCCCCAGAAGACGCATCGTTTCTCCCGAGGAGGATTCAGCTTGGCACCTTTAGGGCATTTGAATGCTTGGGCAAACTCGGGAATATTGGACACAGTTCCGTCAACTCGATAGCGGCTTGGCGAGTGAGGATCTGTACGGATACGCTGAACCTATGCAATGGGCCAGTTTAAGTGGTTCCACAGAATAGTAGGCGATACTCACTGCCGCAGCTGGCTTCATGGCCCGAGCCCAGATACGTCCAAAGGCAATGAAAAAGAGTTGTTCCCTGGAGATACAGACACCGAGAACAATGAGCAAATGTAATTAATTCAGCAATTGGGAACGCGCCTGGTATAGTTCAATCCAGGTAGCAAGTATTCGCGACCAACTTCCGACGAGTCGTCAAACTGCGCTTTCCATGCTCGGAATGCTTGTATCAAACCGGTATCTCCGATGTTCTCACCGGACGTGCTAACAAACGATTAGAGGAGGTTGAGCCAATTAAAAACTTGTCTGACAGATTTCCCTATGAAAAACCTGCGTCAGAATTCTGGCCACTAAACTAGGGTCGCTACTCACGTTAACATGTATCTTCCCTCCCTTTCCGTCATCAATGGTATATGCTAGAATGCCATCAGCTTTTACAGAGACTTATATGAAACGAGGGGCACATACCAGAGAACTGTTTGACAATACAGTCCTGCTTCACCTTGAATCCTTCGCTTGTCGAGTTCGTCCACCATTCCTCGAGTTTGCCTTTCTGGTTATAGAGTCGTCCAGCGGAATCAAATGCATGCTAATACACGAGATCAAGAATGATCATAGTGGCGGAAATTGGGAACGCACAGTCAACTCGTGTGAAGCAACATGACCAAAAGCGCCATAAGAAAGGTATCCCGGCCTAGAAGATTTGTCAACTATACTTGACAAAGATTAACATTTACAGAGCATACCATTCTTGCGAGAAGAAAGGAGATTGGAGGATACCGGCTGGGAAGACGATCTAAAAGGATATGAGATTCCATACACAGCCATAGGAGATTCCAGGTTACCTCGCTAGCGGGCGGGTTGAAATAAGCATTGACCATAGAAGGCCACATCTCCCATGACTCTGGGTCTCTGCTTCGCTCAAGCATTAGCCACTTCTTGGCTATCTCGCTAGCCCTGTTTCAAACTGGTTAAAAAAGCCGCCAATCCTGAGATTAACGCACTAACTGGGCATTCAGCATATTGTTGAAGAAATTGACCTTGTCCACCTGCACGGTGCTATAATATCTAGCAATAGACCGAGAGCTTTCTGTATCTGGAGACAAAGGGTATCCGACTTTGACTCGGATTGCGTCGGCCTATGATGGCATGCAGTCCGCAAATCTGAGAAGTGATCAAGTACGCTTACCTTCTCTGCAGCAGCCCTCGCAGATTCCTTATCCATCCAATCGGTATGGGGAAGCGACGCCTTGAATGCCTTGACAATGTCGGTGATGATTTTGGTTCCTCTCTTCCTTGATTCGCCTCCGAAGGTCTCGTTGACGAAGTATCTTCCCGCAGCGAAACCCAGCGTCTCTTCGACCTTGCCAACACAATATTCGCTACGATCACCAACTGCGCCTTTCTTGATACCGGTTAGTGCCTCCAACAGGGTACGCTGTGCTTGCCAGGCATCCGTTTTCATGCCGAGGTAAGGCGATAACGCGAGAGCAGTCCTGACCACGAGATATGATTCGATAACTTCGTCCGGCGTATCGTCCAAGATCTCCGCCAAAGACTTCGCATAGGCAGGATACGTCATAATAATTCGCTCGGGGAATCTCCAAGGAGCAAATGTAGAGAAATATGTTGGGAAGTCGATTTGGGGTAAAGCATCGAATAGGGCAGAGGGATGGACAGGGTTGTATGTTGCAATTGGGTCCTGGAACAAGATATCTCTGACGAAAGACATCAGTAGATGTACGTTGCCGGCGTACCGAGCTCCTCACAGATCAAGACTGGCCATTGCCATCTTCTCCTCAAAATCAACAACTTTCCCTGCAAGCTTGCGAATGTCCCGATGTTTGGGAGGCTTGTCCTTGTCGTCATCATCGCCTCCGCCGTCGTCATCACCATCCCAAGGTGGCCAGGGCCAAGGCGGCCACATTCTCTGGGTTTTCTCTTTAGCAGAGAAGCTGGTCTGCTTCTTGCTGTCGGCAATTCTCATCTCAAACTCCTCTTCTCCATTGTTTTCTTCGTCAAGAATAGTAAGGAAACGCTCGACAATAGTTCGATAGAGTTTTCTGATAGCCTTTTCCTCGAAATATTCCTGCAGAAAGTTGATACCGTGGGGGAGGAGGGAAAAATTTATGCAAAACTAACCTTCGAAGGGAGACCGAAGTCGGGTTGACTGAACCATAATACCATGTGGTTTGGGTCGCTTCCAACGTCACCTTCAATATCAAATGAAAACAAAGAACCAATGCCTAAAACAAATCAACTCAGTTGATATAATGGGGCAGATAGATGTTTCTTATTCATACCCCGAGAGTGGATGAACGCAAGTGCGGCCGTCAATCCCCTAGATTTCTTCTTTCCTTCTGTGGCGCTAATGTCTGTATCCTCTTCCCTGAATAGCTTTCTGACGGTTTGAACAAAATGTTCCAAGGGGACACTTCCAATTTCATCTAGGAGTGCCTCATTGAGACAGGAAGAATACATATCGCGGAGTTTGCGAAGAATCTCCTGGTCGTAGGAGTCTTGTGCCAAAGATGATGTAGACTCGTCCGACGACTCCAGGATCTTCTGAATGACCTGCTTGTTCTGTTGCGCCAAAGCCTCGAAGTTACCGAAACTACTTTTGTCAGCTGGTAAAGGGTGAGCTTTCAACCATCCGTTGTCTAGGTCGAAATGAGTAACGCAGATCCGAATCTTATTGGAAAGGACATCTACTCACTGACGTATTCATAGAAATTCTCGCATGGATCCTGAGTCGTATCCAAAGAGGAGAGGATGGCTCCAGACAAAACAATACAATGGGGCTCCATGCATACTTTCTATAATTCGATTATTCATGAGACCGTTTAGAACACTTGTTATGAGAGTTTACTTTATCAGGTCCTCCAGTAGGCTCGGGAACAGGTAGAGGTTTCGCCGTTTTTGTTACCTTGGCCGTGGTGGTCAAAGTCGTCGTTGCCGTCACCGTCCCAACTCTCGTGGTCGATCCAACCTGAGTCTTCGTAGTCGTCGTTATTTCCGTCTCAGTGAGAATCCGTGTTTCGGTCCGAGGCAAAGTTTGGTACTCAGTCGTCGTGAAAATGCGCGTAATTGTACCTCCGGGATTGTGGCCACGTTCAAGAGCGAGTTTGTGTTGGGCACCAGCGAAGAGACCGATAAAAATCTGACCAATTCAAGTTTACAAATGCCCGCAAAAGTAAGTTAACCGCGCTTACTGAGCTAGCCAGAAGCAATACAAGTGCTATAATCAAAAGAATTTTGGTAAGAGGTGTAAAAGGTTCCTGAGCAACAGCATTGAGGCGTTCCGAGAACGATGGTGAGTCGCGAACGTTTTCTTCAGTCACTGCACCCCTGAGCAAAGGTGCTCCCTCTGCACAAGAGAGGGCATCAGGACCCAGAAGTACACACGCATACACCCAACCTCACGCACCATAGTCAGTTGACGGTCCAGGCTCTCTGTCCGCCATCCTGACGGACGATACCAGGCCAAATCTATGTCCCGAAAATAAGGCAGTCGCTGCTTATATAGGTGATGAAGAAGAAAGGTGGCCGCGACGATACCGTGTGGATGCTGCGAGGTGACAGGATGCGCGTCTCACACGACGAGTTCAGCTCAGTCACGCGTGCATTGTGTAAGATGTCAATCACAAATGACGCACTTGACATCAATTGATCTCCTCTGGGAGTCGAGCTTCAAGTCCTTCAAATTGATCCTTTCACAATAGGTACGTGTTTTGTTGTAGCCAATGCACAGTCAGTATGCGTGGGTCAGGATTAACATTGACTATTCAGTGCAGGCGTAGTACACTACACGTTTTGAAAGCAAATACCCAAGCCACGAAAAACCGACCAAAACCAGAACCCAAGAATATCCATTTAGAAATGCGTATTGGCGTGACAGCACATAAAGGGAGCTAAAACCCTCATCATCAACATCGCCCCGTACAAAAGGCATGTGAGTACATACCTAGCAAATACTGGGCTGAGCGACCGGGATAGACAAATGGAAAATTGCACCAGACCATACGTCACACCCAAGGCAGAGGGACTTGGAACGAAGGCTTTTACCAACAACATGTTGATTCTGACAGGATCTTCAACTCTCTCCTACGGTTGGACACAACACGAGGTACTCACATGAATCCCATGCAGGCGACCCTGACGAAAGCCAACAGGGCCGCGACACCGATCCAGAGTTTGATCATTGCCAGTTTGCCAGGTTTCGCCATCCCAGGTTCCAATCCCATTTTTGCGACGAAATTCAAAACGGGCAGAAGAAGAAACGGTTAGTGATGCTCCTAAAGTGAAGTGAAGCGGCTGTGAAGCCGAAAGTTACGTCACTGTGACACGCTTCACAGTGAACACAGTGCGCCGTGAAGTGCTGTGAAGTGAGCGCCCGTCGTGGGCCGTAGCTATTTCTAAGCCTTGACATATTATTACCAGACTTTTGTATTCCTAATATTCTATTTATTAAGTAGCTCTACAAGTTCGTCAATCTGTCCCCTTGTCAGAAGGTCTCGGACAGTATCAGGTGATGCCGACTGCATTTCTGCACTGAGTAGGTCTTGCTCAGATGAAACCATGCCATCCATCAGATTAAGGTGGTCTTGAAGATATGTATACTTGAGGAATTGGAGGACTTCCATTAGTTCGGGTGATAGGCGGCAGCGGCGGAGGGTGATAGTTTCTTTACTTGATGAGAATACCCGCTCGCATGCGACTGACGATGCTTGAACGGGCAGGATATCGAGAGCAACCTGATACATTATGGGGAATTGGTATCGTTTAGTCTAACATCATGTCAAATTACATTAATAACTCAAATCAGAGGAGATGAGCGTTACTTACTTGCCAGTACCGGCGAGGAGTTTGAGCATATCCAGAGAATACAGGCCAGGGGTTATAACTGGGATAGCAAGGGCAGAGGCAGCTGGTGCTTGGCTTTTGGCAAGAATTGCAGAGTGTTGGAGGACTTGACATGGGGGAGCACACAGATACAACTCACTTCGTACCAAGCCATCACTTATAGCCTGCGAATTGAATGTTGAAAAATAAATCCATTGCGTGTACATGACTAGCACAATAGAAATGGCCAAGCATTAGACTAGAGAATAGAGACGAGACCAGGGATACTGAGGGAGCGGGCACGACAAAAAGTCCGCGAGTCGTTGAGCGGAGCGGTCAATTTAAAGATTACCAACGATGGCAAAGCCTCGTTGATGGTCAGACTTCACAGGACCTCACAGCCACTTTACTCGGCTGTGCAGTGTGGCGGAGTTCGAAAATCTTGCAGTGAAGTGAAGTCACCGTGAAGTGACTGCACTTTAGGAGCAACACTAGAAACGGTATAGTCCAGAGCTTCATCCCAAAATGGTAAAGTCGAGCGTGATTATGCCGCACGAGGATCTTCGGCATTACCACTACAGACAACAGCGCCGCTGCCATACCGGAAGCTGCCAACGCGAACCCAATCTCTTGTGGCTGACCACTGTTCAGTCCTCAGTACCAAAATTATATAGAAAGCGGGACGAACCGAGAGGCCTAATCCACCATGCTCAACAGATGAATAACAGAAGAGCACGAAAATGACGTCGAAAGCCGTCGATACGAAACTGAGCGCACATGCTGAAGTGCATATAGCTCGGATTATGGGTCTACCCAAAAGTTGTTTGGCATTGTACCTCTCCTCGGAAATGGAACCTGGAACCATGGCCTTTTGATGGCTTATAGCCCCATATCTTGGGGTGGCCGGAAGCTCTTCTCCACTGCCCGCTCCACTTCGACTCTTCCTCAAAGTCTACCAAAATGACATGAAGTTAACACCTGCCAGAAGAACATACGCCAGATCTAGGAGCACCTCTTTCAAGAAGAAACAACTCGAGAAGAAGCCGAGGGTGCAGCAACTTGTGATGGCGCAACATGGCAAGAAGTAAGGATGCTTCTTGAAAAAAGAATGATTAAAGAGCATAGGGAACTTGTCCGCCGGGTTTGACAGACCGCCCCCTATCATGGGACTAGAAATCAGAGCGGTCAAGTCGGAATGCCGCTGGTTTAAATCTGGGGCGGTTACTCACCCTATGATAGTGCCAATCGGCCAGAAAACCCCGAATAATGAATACGCGAAGGCTTGATTACTTCTATCGGTGATTTCACACAACACGGAGGGAATAACTGCGACGTTTCCCGAGAAGAGGCCCGCTAACGGAAGAAGTCAATGGAATTAGCGGGGCCGTCTTTTTCTCGACTAAACTGCTTCAGGATACCATCCCGACATCAAAGGCGTTTACTGGTTATAGCCAAGTGCAAGCGATAGGAGATTGGAATCATAACTTGAACTCACCAAGGCTTCTTGATATTAGGATACTATTGAAATCCCGGGATAATCCAAACATCAAACTTGTTAGTGCTAGTCCGGCAGTTCCCGCTAGGATTACTGGGCGTCGACCAACAGTGTCTGATGGGCTAAGTGAGTTCCTAACAGACGTCACAGGAATCGGTGGTGATATACCAGAAAGAAATCCCCATGGGTACATGGCAATCAACTGAGCAAAGGCAAATACACTCTCCTTGTGGAGGATCATCAGGGCCACTCCAAAACCAAATCAATCCAGGAGCATACCACTAAACCACTGTAGTAACCAATCAACGTTGGGTCGTGCGTAACGCCCAGGTCCCAAATCAACTCATTGATGTAAGGAAAGACCTGTGTAAAAGTGAGAGGGTCTAGAATGCGGAGAAGGCACAAGACAGCGAGCTGAGCCTTTGGCAACGGTGTCTGTCCTCCTCCAAGGGGCGCTTGAGTCTCGGTATTCGTGCCCGGAATCACAATGGATTCACTATCATCTGGGATTGATCCACAACCGCTGGACCGCATGTAGGCGCCTGTACTGGCTGATCGGTGCCTTGACCGGCTGAGTAGTGGGATGAAGCAGAGGTTGATCCAAATACTGATGTCGTGTCCAGGTATTTATGCGTTTCGGGTGCTGCAGGTTTATATCGAGCTTTAAGTATCTCAGTCGTAACGGCAGTCGACTCTATATATACCTATCGAGCTTTGAGTAACTACGAGTAGTAATAAGTATCAAGTCGAAACACAACAGAAAAGGTAAACTCGCCTCAGTCGTAACGGCAATTGACTGTGGTACGAAAAGAAAAACTCCCTATATATATATATATATATACCCAACTCCCCCAATGAGTGTCACGAGCTAGTAAGCCAAGCGAAAGGAAAATATGATAGAAAACTTGAGATGAAATTCGGATGTACCTCGTGGGCCGTTCCTACTTCATAATCCCTATTGATGGGCTGATGCTCCAGTGCGCCTGATCCTTCCTTCAACAGTTTACCCTAAGGGAAGGTCTCCATCAGCCTTGTATAAGTGACCTTGATACGAGCTAAAGGCGTGCTTAGGGAATACCAGGGTTCGTTTTAGGTCAATTTCTGCCCGGCATGGAGCTGAAGGAAGGAACTATACGTGAAGCCCAAGAACAGGACACGAGGTTGGGGTAGTTAGGTTTAACAACAGGAAAGTAGCCTACTGTTAGTTACGTCTTCTGACTGCTGTAGCCCTGTGTGACCACCACGAAGAGCCTTTCGGCGCTTTTGCAGTCACAAATTGTTCTCTCCGGATGGAGGAAATTACAAGGATTCCGAAGTCTGAAACCACAATTCAAGCTCCCAGAGGAGTTGAAGAAACCAGCTCCACGATGATGGCGGTTGCTTGAACAACTTACTGCTGGTACAACAAGGGGCCCTAAAACAGCCCAATCACTGGGACAGGTTCCCGCCGTCCCCTAGATTTGAGAGCGCATCGTGGCATTTAAGTCTCCCACACAAGGCCCACGACCCTCCTTCCTCATGTCCATTACTTTCCAGAACTTACACCCCTTACCCTCATTCTGAGCGCCCGCATAACAGGTCCACCAATACCTATCAGTTTCCCCATCTGTCCTATTCTTCATATCTGGCCGCAAAATCGTTGGAACACCACAGTAGCATTTGGGTATGCTCTGCGGACGGAAATCAGGTCTATAGAATCGAAAGGTGATATTGATTCTGCAGATTGACGGCGGGTATGCAGACGGTGACTCGGAAATAGAGGTTCCCAACTGGGACGGCGCTGGCGCCTCACGGTGTACGTCAGTGATGGGGGCCATGGCGGGACGGAAGATATCTATAGTGGGTTGCGGAGGAATGGCATGCTTGAATTTTTCTTGGCATGAAGCATGCATGATGATTAACTGAAATCACCAGACATGGAGATGCCACAGTTGGCAACGTGCATAAGAAACGTCACATCTCAGCATGAGGATCGAGAGTCAGGAACAATATGAAGGATGTTGACGCACGGAATTATGAAGCAGGGGGATATTGAATGTCCTAGCCTGTCGAGACTCAGCTTCATCGGTCGGTATGACCTCGCGCAGCCGGAACACCCTCGTGGTGCCTAGAATAAAAAGATCAGACATCTCTCCAGAATGAAAGCTTAATGGGATATCATACCTAGACTTAACGATGCGATGGTCGGATAAGGGCCCAGATAAGTAAGTTGGTCGGAATGAAAACCAACACTCTCTTTTGCCCCTTCGTAGCAATTCGATGCTGCGACATTCGCTCTCCATACCGGATTAATGGACCCAGAGTCATCTTTCAGGTTTCCGCCGTACTCGAGTGGGTAGCGTTTCCGCTTCCCGAGTTCTTCATTAACGATCTTCTCAATGATCTTGCATGCTTGCTCCATTTCTGCCGGAAATACCTTAGGGGGATCCGTCATGCGTCCATTATACCTACATTAAAGCCACGTTAGATAACAATCATGAAGAGTGAATGTCGTTACCATACGATTGGGACGTATGGTAAACAAAGAACCGCATACCAGTACCGCGCTGCTTCCTGCCATTCAGCAGCATCCCTTTCGTCCCCCATTTCGTCGTCCTTTGACCTTGCGTAGAAGGATGTACGATGGGGACTCTCTACAACTCTATCGAACAGCCACCACTTGTTACGCTGCCATTGCTTGGAGGCGTCTATCATCGTGTAAAAAAGCTGGCAGGCCAAATCGGGTGGAAGGATGGATAAGTGGAGTGTACACGGAGTGTGCGCCGCAACCATTGAAGGGTTCGTGAGCATGAGTGGAGGCAGACTTTTGAGCTTGCGTTTAGATTTATCTGGAGAGGGGGGCGGGCGCAGGACTGCCATGAGATCTGCTGGGGGTTTCAACGGGGGCTTGGGATGGGAATGTCCTTTTGACTTCGGTTCCATTGTAGAAATTGACGTCTCTTCTTCTTGGGTGAGGTCTATCCGTTCTGTTGAAGACATTTTCGCCTTCTTGAGCCATCCGTCGAGGTTTGATTTTTTTCTCTTCTTGTGTCCCTCCCCCTTTCGAATGCTATCACGTTTATTGCCGTCCAAAAGTCCAGCAGCGCGCTGGACATCACCATCTGCAACAACAAGTGCTTCTATAATTGTTTCGGGGTCGATAACATGATCGAGTAGGCTAGAGACGAGTGCAATGAGTGTTTCTGTGTCGCCATCGTGGTGGTTGTCCATTGAGCATGCAAGTCACACTCCTTGCTGACAAAGAGACTGCAAATGCAGGCCCGATGCAACTATTTTTATCTCGCCTAAAACATACTTATCTTCTTTGAGCCATTCTTATGGGCCTCTATGTATACTTAAGCCTCATTGATTCTCAGGAATAGCTTCGACCACTGCCCATCTCTTCTTCACACATCCCCACCTCCATACCACTATTACCATGGGAAAGCCGAATACAGGAAGTGTCCTCATGACGACACGAACACTCAGCCATAGGAACACTGTTGGCAATCACGAAGAGACCAGGACCACCAGCAGGGTTTCTCCTGACAGATTGAGAGTGCGCCTCGCCCTCCTCATCATCATCATCACCTCACCCTGATGTCTATGACACAGAAGTACCTGCTTCTTCTGATCTTATGTGCTGTAGCTCTCGTCCATTTTGGTCTCGGGGGTCCAACATTCGTTAGACAAGTGTTGAAAATATCTCCAGACAACGGCAAGAGTGTTTCCTTGTCGAATGCCGCCGCTCCCAAGCACCCATGCGTATCGACTGTCCCCCCAATATCCAACACGGAGTACATCTCCCGTCAGACGCGCCTTGCACAGATCTTGCAAGATTTCAACGCCGAAGCATATATAGCTGAGCCCGGTGCCCAGACTCAATTTCTGGCTAACTTCTCCGTTACCGATTGGAAACTCTCAGAGCGACCGCTGCTGGTTATTATCACCCCTCAGAAGGGCGAAAAGGACGGAATCACTGCAAAGGTTTCCTTGCTTACCCCGAAGTTCGAGACTACTCGAGCTAAGTTGTTGAAAATCCCATCGGTGTCGAAATACATTGAATGGGCAGAGGAAGAGGATCCATACGCCGTAACTGTCAAAGCCTTAGGCCTCGCTTCCGATCAAAATTCGTCAATGGACCTAGGAAAGAAGGTATACATCGACAGCAATGCACGCCATTTCCACTATGATGGTTTCCAGCGCGCTCTCGCTGGTTCTGATGTAGTCGTTACATCTGCGCCCAAGGAAATCAACGAGCTGAGGGAGAGGAAGTCTGGAGCAGAGATCGAGATTCTGAAATGCGTCAACGAGGTACGCCGTTCTTTTGCTCGCTACCACGAACCTTATAAATCGCGGGCTTCTCAGGCAACTCTCCTCTCCATGCGCTACGTTCACAAGCAAATGTACACCGGAATGCACGAATCCGAAGCACGAAATATGATGTCTGCTGCCTTTGTTGAAGGTGGTTTGTCTGCTGGTGGGTGCCTTACTCTCTTCGGAGGTAACTCCAATCTTCGCATGCCGCCCAAATTCAACACTTGACAATAACATGAAATCAGATAACGCCGCTCTGCCCCACGGAAGCGGTACAGACAAGACACTCAAACCTCCAGATTTTGCACTCTTCGACTGCACAGCAAGTCTTCACGGATATTGGAGTGATGTCACTCGAGTGCGTATTCAACATCTTGTGGAGAGATACAAACAACTCAGTCTCGCAGACCGTCGCTTTACCATCGTACCGAATCAGTGCAGAGCAATGGAAAATATGGAATGCCGTCCATCTTGCCCAACAGGCCGCGATTCGTGCTGCAAGAAGCAATATCACTGCGCGATATGTTGACGAAGCCGCTCGCAAGATTTTACATTACTGGGGAGGGCTTGACAAATATTTCACACACCGCTTGGGCCACGGTAGTTTCTTTTGTTCTCCTACCCAACAACTGACTAGAACATCGTCGCGACTAGGCATTGGACTGGAAGTACACGAACAGCCTTATCTCAACGGAGGCAGTGAGGACGTCATTCAAGCCGGAAATACCTTTTCCAACGAACCTGGCGTTTACATTGAAGGAGAGGTATGCGACTTATTCGACCTCTGATCCGCCTATGATAATATGATCTAAAAGTACCAACTGACAGGTAGGGGTACGCCTGGAAGACTGTTTTTTCATCGATAGCGACGGAAGGGCAGTATATCTGACGGCGGGGATCGGCGGTCCTAGTCAGTCCCCTTACAAGCCCTGACACCTGATAACCTGAGTATAACCAACGCGAAATATATATTTTTAACGATGTACATCCAGTGCGACCACATACCAAAACTCATCAATCGACTACTATTCATAAAATTAGGGGTCAAAGGTCAACCGGAAAGGAACGTAACAAGACAAGATAAAAGGGATTGAGCTACCTGTGAAGAAACTGGTATATGATAAACGATTATTCAGTAGGGCGAGATACTACAAACAGGAAAAGGGTCGGCGGCTGAAAAATACAGGCAAGGGAATACTGATATGACCGAGCAGGGCGTATGAAAGATCCGTTATAGATATAATGCGATATTCGTGAGATGTCGAACGTAAAATGCTCTGAGTATAGAGGCATGTATGCTGCGATGCTGGACGAATGCACGAGTAATGCAAGGATTAATGGAGGTCGAGCAGCTCATCGGGGGTGGGAGTTGGGAGGGGTATAGCAGCAGGGGAGAGTGGAATAACGGGAGTTGGAGATTGAGCGGCTACATGGCGAAGGAAAGGGTTACGAGTGTGCATGCGCGAGATTGGAGATGCTGGATGGTTGAGTGTGAACAAGATCAGTAAAGAACCTTGAGCTAAGCATAGTGCGAGCTTACAAAGAACACCTGAAGAAAACCAACGGAAAGGCGCTCCCTCTCCATCCGCAAATGCATCGGAGTCGGGAGCTCCGTCATTTTCAGGAGTTGATGCCACTGGTGCCGGGGAGGTGGCATTACGACTGGATTGGGTAGAGCGAGCTGCGTCCAAGTCGTCGTTGTCGTTCCTCGTGGGAGCAGCCTCGATTCGAGCTCGAGTTTTGAAGCCAAATGTGGGGCGTTCGTAATGCCATGTTGGGAGGGAATTGCCGCCCCGGCGACGGGGAGAGTTAGGGGGAAAGATGGACATGGAAGGGCGGAGAATGGATAGGAATTCCTCCAATGCTTCAGAGGGAAGCCCAGATCTGCCACGGACAGGTAAGCATATAGAAGAGATTTGGAGTTTGGAAGTGGGGCTCACCGAGGGGAAGCACGGGGGGAGCTGTCGGCGGAGAGTCTGGATTCGTCGATATCAGGGGAGCGGTCGACGATGCTCTCGGCCGGCGGGGAAAGAAGGCGAACAGGGTTTGGACGTGCGAAGAGGGAGTGGTGAGGTGCTACCGCGGCGATGCGGACCGGGCGAGGGGCAACGAGGACGGGATTTTCGTGAATGAAAGACATATTGTCGTGGATTGGGGAAGAGTTTGATGGGAGAGGGCAGTCTGTCAGCGCCCGCAATGGCCGCTCTGTTTGGTCCTGTTGTCCTCTGCCAAACAATTGATCTCGGCCCGAATATGCTTTATATGATGTCACATCCGTCAAATTCCTCTCAACAGAGACGTTCATGAACGCTGCAGACATTGACGAGACTGCTTCTCTTTTGCCCGCATATGAAGCCCGGCAGCATGCACCGCAAAAACCCACCCCATTGCCCAAGGCCCAGCTCGCAATCCTGTGTGCTGTTCGACTTATGGATCCCTTGACTTTCACCCAGGTGTGCATCTTCTGTTCTCAATGATCCCCAACACTTATATTCCTCCAGATATTTCCATACATCAATCAATTCCTCACCTCACTCAACCTCGTCTCCAACAAGTCAGAGATCGGCTTTTATAGCGGGCTTGTAGTACGTTTGGTTAGTGACTGCAACCCCTCTCCCTTTTCTCATGTATCAGGAGTCTAGCTTTGCACTTTTCCAACTGCTATTCATATACCAATGGGCTCAGATATCCGGTAAATGTCAAAGCATATTATCCTTCTTTTATTAACCCGCACCCTAGATATGGTAGGACGCCGTCCAGTCATCATCATAGGCACTGCTGGCCTTTCGGTATCCACCGTCCTCCTTGGGATTACATCTAGTCTACCACACCTCCTGATCGCTCGCTGCTTGGGTGCGCTGTACTCAATCAACTTTATTCTATCTCCGTTCTTATGGTCTACTTTTAGCGGGTACATTTTCGGGCACTGCCGCCGTGCTTCACTCGGTCCTGGGTGAACTCACGGACCAAAGCAACCAAGCCCTCGCCTTTCCGATCTATGGTCTATTTTGGCCACTCGGAAGCATCGTTGGGTAAATTTAACTTGATCTTCACGAACTCGGAGCCCAGCTAACCAGGGATTCATGAGGCCACTGATTGGCGGGTCGCTTGCCAACCCAGCGGAACAATATCCACGCATATTTGGATCCTTCAGCTTCCTCAAACACTACCCCTACTTCTTGCCATGCTTTTTCTCTGGCTTTCTCGCTCTCGTCACGGCTCTAGTTGCCTATCTCTTCCTGCGCGAAGTGAGTGCTTGATTTTCAATGCCCATCATTGCTCGCTGTGTAACGTTACCTTACTTGAAGACGCTTTCCCGCGATATCGTCTCCCCTGGCGAGAGTGGTAACAAAATTGGGGCAGAGTCCCCAACGACGTCGCTAAATACTCAGCCATTCACGTCATGTACCACTGCACCTACCAACATTCCGACAGGCACGCATACACACCAGGAACCGTTCACTCATCCGGAAACTATTGCTCGCAATGCTCGCCGCCACCACAGAAAGACCGCTCTACTCGCTGCCCGGGTGCCAGATTATACAGTCCGAGAAATGTCAATGCGGGACCTCTTTTCCATCCCTATCATCGGTGCCCTGTGTCTCTCCGGCTGTGCCCTCTGTTTCGTCGCCACAGCATTTGATGCGGTCTTCGTCCTATTCTGTTACACCCCCATTGATTCCGGCGGCTTGTCTTTCAATGTGGGTTTCCCGGATCTCTTGGCAGACTTCACCAAACGAGCTCATCAATCAAGTGGGCGTTCCTAGGCATCCCAAATTGGATATGCACTTGCCATAGCGGGCACATCTTCGATCCTGATTCAACTTACTGTTCTCCCGAGTCTCCTCCGAATCTTCTCACACGCGACATTGTACAACTTCTTCATGTTCCTGTGGCCCTTTACGTTTGTAATGTTACCCATCTTGAACCTTACGATTCGTTTCGGAGGGCCGACCCCCGAACCCCATAAACTCGGACTCGTGTGGGCAGAGATTGTGCTCATCATGGCGTTGTCGAGATTTGGTTGCCTCGCATATTCGTAGGTTGCCCCAAGCCACTTGCGCAGGCGGGATCTCACAGCGAATATCTAGTGTTAGTCTTATCCTTTGCAAGGATCATGCTCCAGGTCCGACAGCTCTCGCAAAGACGAATGGTCTTGTCCTACTTGGCATGTGCGTCGCCAGAGCAGTGGCACCTGCTTTCGTCAGGTTCGGCTTTATACAGCTTCAAGAGTATGCAGAACTCGTACTTAAGCGCACATCCTCAGCTCGGTCTTCGCGTGGTCTGCTCAACACCAAGTTATGGGTGGTTACTTCTGGGTTGCCGTTATGCTAGTGGTCTGCCTTCTTGGGTGTTCGTTATCCAAAAGAATTGCTCATCCACAAGAGTACGTTGGACCTGTCGTGATGTAGATCGAATATTTGGGATAGTTCCCTCCATATCCAGCATAGCGTCCTCGCGTATCCTTCATGTGTTGATTGTAGTAATAGAATAGTCATTGTTTATGCTCTGCATCAGCTCCCTAGCCAGTTTCGAATAGGGCCCCTTCGCTATTTGTAGTCTCAGTATCTTGGCTTCCGGACGTCACAACCGTCATGCCATAATACGATCATAAAAAAGTAGCCTAAGGATACACCATAGGGTATATCAACTGAAGACCTAAACACTATCTTCACGTCTCTAGTGCTACATCAATCGAACCCACCAAAAGTAACTTATCACGACCCGCGTTAAACCATCTTCAAAATCCTCAGACGAACACTTCCACTTCCAATCAAACGCTGCCCTCGTTTACTAGAGCTTGATAGCAGCACTAGCCGTGGGCTCACCAAGGGCATAAAGAGCGTCGAGCTCAGCTTGGTAGAGCTTGGCCGCATCCTTGCGCTTGATCTTCATAGTGGGCGTGAGGGTGCCATTCTCGACGCTGAAAGGCGTAAGGGAAAGGTGGATGCGCTTGATCATCTCGAATCTGCAACGAACGAGTCAGCTAACCTTTTCCACAACGGAAAGATATAGATAGTAACATACCCCTTCAAACCATACTTCTGACCGTCCTTGGTGAGCTCGTCCAAAACATGAGCATTTACACGAGAATCCCTGATAGCCTCGGCCAAACCAGTTTGATCTTCTGGGGTGATCTTCCTCCCAAGAATCCGCGAAGCGATCCCGGCAAGGAGGATGGGGTCAGGGATGACAACAGCAAGAAGGTACGATTGGAGCGAGTCGCCATGCACGTAAATCTGTGCAATGAGGGGGTTGGAGCTAAACAGATTCTCAATCTTCTCTAGAGCAACATATTCGCCTTGGGAAAGCTTCATGATATTCTTGACACGATCGATGATCTTAACACGACCGACCGAATCGATCTCGGCAATGTCGCCAGTGTGGAGCCAGCCTTCTTCATCCAGGGCCTCCTTGGTGTTCTTCGGATCTGAGGGAGAGCAAAGCGGTTAGCTCGTCCACTGACTCGAAAGCTTTGCAATGATATACCCTTGTAATACTCAGTGAAGACGTTCATGCCACGGACGCAAAGTTCACCACGAGGGTTAGGCTTGTCCTCGGACGTGTAGCCCATGGCAGGGACATCCACGAGTTTGACCTCGTTGACAGGCTGAGGGGGACCAACTGTACCACTGGCAGTGGTATCGCCTGGCCAAGATTTCGTACAAGCGGCAGCAGTTTCGGTCATGCCATAACTGGGTGAAAACTCTTGTCAGTTATCCGGGGATCTGCCACCAGCATGAAGGTTCCGTACCCTGAAAAAGAAGCGTTGAACCGGGAGAAATCTAAGCCTTGTTATTTACGTACCTTCGTCGACCTCACACGCAAGTGCAATCTTTAGGAAATCCATAACTTCAGCGCTAATAGGTGCCGAACCGCTTGTAACAAGCTGAATCTGACCGCCAAGGACATTCTGAATCTGGAAAACACCGTTAGACAGCCAGGGTTGGATGAAACTAGGAACCAACTTTGCGGAAGACAATCCTGTCCCAAAGAGGATGGGTAACTTCACCGGTTGTATGAAGCTTCTCGAGTTTGGTATCGACGGCCTTCTTGAAAATTTTACCTTTGAGACCAGGGACATTGCCTGCAGTCATAGCAGCTTGATATATGCGGTTTAGGACACGAGGAACGGAAGGGAAGAAGTTGGGTTTGAGAAGTTGAGCATCCTCGAGGAGACGGAGAGGATCCCCAGTGAAGTATCCAATACGACCCCCAACAGCAATCGTACAAAGCTCACAAATACGCTATAAAACATATGATGAGATTCTTTTTCACGAGGAATAATCAACACCGACCTCATAGATATGTGCCAATGGCAAATAAGACATGAGGATGCCATCGTCCGGGAGTTCCAGGCCATACAAGTTGGAACAGGTGGCCATAGCAAGCGTCTTGTGCCTTAGTATAGCGCCTAGACCAACCTTAGCTTCACAATCTGGAACCGACATACTATTTACCTTTGGGGGCACTGGTAGTTCCCTATGAACAAGATGAGCAACTTATGGACTCTTGAGGCCGGATAGTATCAATCACTTACAGAGGTGTAACAAATGGTGGCGATAGTGTCGGGTGTAGGTTTGATAGGCGCAATCAGGTTGGCTTTGCCGTAGGCTTCAACTGGAGCAATGTTAATCTGATGTACAGCATTTGCGAAAACGAGTGACGCACGCTCACGAAGTTCCTGGATCTTAATACCCACGGACTGACCCCATTCTGCGAAGAGTTTAGCAGATTGCGGAGGAATTGTGTCAATGATAACAATCAATTTAACGCAAGGGGTTTTTGGAGCAAGTTTAAGGAGAGTGGAGATATGATCAGAAGTCGAGAATACGACAGTGGTATGAGCGTGATTGACGCTGAAAATCAGATATGAGGAGACATTCTCCGATATGTAATGAAATGACATTACATGTATTCTGGAAGAAAGCAAGTCAGCCGAATCCCTTGAATCTGAAAAGGTGCAACTTTACCAACTGCATCTTTGCCTAGGGTGTCATACAAACTGACAGAAACCTTGTTGTAGGTTTGCATGGCAATGTCGAGAATCTGCCATTCTGCGGCAATACATCAGATGGACTTTGTTTCAGCGTGTGCAAGTAAGGCAAACCTGGACGATTCGCAGCCCAGATACCAACAGTCTCATACTCGCCACCTCCTACTTCACCCCTCTGGAAAAGGCTATGGAGAGCACTACCAATATACTTCCTTCGATTGTCAACTTCGTCCCAGGTGAGCCATTCATAGCGGTCCGCAAACTTGAGCGGGTCCGTCGAGACGACAGGGCGATAACCCAAGAACTGACGTCCCCGGCCGACCTTCAATCCGTCTTCGAACACTTGGTCCAACGTCAGGAGACGGTTTGGGGTATTCTCGTCAAGGAGGCCCCACAAGCCTGGAGAGAAAGTATGAGGTTGCGGCCGAAAGAAAAAAATATTCGCATCCCACACCATTACGATAATGAGCTGAAGTAAATTGTGTTAGTGGATATGCTTTAAGGACTTAACCGAGTTATTTCACCTGTCTGTCCAGGGCGCTTAGTACCAGGAACGGGAACAGACTGTTTATCGAAGGGGACGGTGGCGGGCCAATTCACGATTTTCTCTGTGTTGAGAGGCATTCAGATGGTGGACGACTAAAGGAAGGTCGGTTGAGTGAAGCAGTGGTGAAGCGCAGTTGTTAATGGTTATTGTTAATCCCTGGTCCTTGCCACGTGAATTTTCGAAAACATCCGGTAAACAAAAATCCGTCTCACAGGTTGGGACTTAAGTCCGGGCATTGTCGGACTCGCGTATATGACTACATGTCTATCTGTAAAGCCACAAGTTGTCTCCAAACAGCACCTGCACCTGTGTACTCACTGCCATGGCAAGAGAACTCCTCACCCAAGGATTCGCTCTTGGGAAGGCTAAAACCTTTCCCACGAATGCCATCCACCCACGATACATCACCTGTCAAATCAGCAGTCCCTGTGCACCGTCTCATGACCATGTCACACTGCATACTGTTGCCCAATAGGCTGTCTCCTGCATATTATCTACAACATGGGTCCTATTATGACCAAGACAGTCTTGGATTTTGCACTCTCGTTGAGTTGATGCACGGTCGGGATTAACGAGGGCAATAGAATAACCAACAAGAACACAGAATACTCTACAGTTCTCAGATAGACAGCCACCCTTCGAGCTCCGGACCTCAAGGTGCACCCAATACGATCTAGTAAAGAAAGAACTCTCAGCATGGCATTGATGAAGGGAATAGCTAGGTTCCTACTGTCATAAACTGCTCATAATTCAACTGAACCCAGCCATCACGGTCGGTATCATACCTGTTGCGTATATTGAGTAAGATGAGGATATGTCAATCGATCAGTACAAACCGTTGAAAAGCTTCTGTCAAAGTTTTGACAACAACACAAGCTCTGACGAAACGGTCAAAGGTAATTCCAGGTGGAGGACCATAACCATTCGTAGGCTCTGAAGCTGTTTATGGTTCTCTATCAATTACCTTTTCTTGGAAGACATATGACTCGCCGTATTTCTGTTCAATAAGAGTCAGGAGGGGAGGAGACAACTTGTAACCGAAACTATGCAACGCTTCGGCCAATTCGCGCCCCTCAATGGAACCAGAGCGATCTCGGTCAAAATGACGAAAGACATTTTGCCAGTCCGAAATATACTTCCATAGACCAGCGAATTCTATTGCGAGGACTGCATTAGCAAGCTTGCTTTTCATTGTCGCACGAGAGATGATCGTACCCGCGAAGCTGATCGTGCCGCTTCGGTCGGTGTCCTGGGCAGAGGTCAGAATCATACCCACAACTGGGGTTGACAGGTGGACATACAAATATTGACATAAGCATCTTCACTGTATCAAGATCGAATCCTGTTTCGAAGATAAACAACACGTATGAACTTGGAGAGGCGAGTAACAACACTAACTTGTCCAGTTTCCTAAGAACAGACAATGATTAAAGCGTGCATACCTATCGAGTGGTTGCACGGCAGACGTACCATTCAGCAGAGCCGATTGTAGTTCCTGGACTGTAATAGCACCCGACCGATCAGCGTCCACTGCAGTAAACCATTGCCAGAGTTGCGGGTCGGCCCCTGGGGGTGGTTGAGGCGGACCTTGCCATGCAGGCACTCCCTGCGGCACACCGTAGCCTTTGGGAGGTGGTGGCGGTGCTTGATAACTCTGTCTGTAGCCACCATAGTTCGAGCCGTGTTGCGAGTAGTTTCTCCCGTACATGTTCAACTGCGTATTATGGATGAAAGTAGTGAAGGTTCAAGGCGCAGGGACCCAGAGCAGGAACGCCCGCAGCGATAAATAAGTCTGCCGGACGGAGCTGGTCGGTGACGAATGTGGCTGTGTCTCTGCGATGAGAGGCAGTGAGGGTTCTTGCATCGCGTTCGTCTCACCCAGTGCCGATGAAACTTCCCCGAAGTGCAAACCTATTTAGATACTCTATTTTCCGCTCAGAGATAACGCACGGCAAGTAGGTGCAACTGATATCTTGGTTTGTCGTCTTTAGCGCTCGGCCGGACCGGGGTGATGGGTGAGCAGGTATAATGTTCAAGCTGGTCGCGGTGAACACATGTGCGCTATCCTGTCCCCTATTTCCCGCCGCGGAGAGCCCACGTCCTATGCTTTCCTTCAAAATTGTTCTCAAGAAGCTGCAGTTAGTAAAGCCCGGTATTTCATTTCACTTTGGTGCACAACAGGCATCCACAACTTACCATCAGTCTGGGTGGGAAGCGAAGCAAAGGCATCGAAGTATATGTAAACAACACGTCTTCTCTTTCGACAAAATCGTGGGTGAATGTTACCTATATGTGCCAAGTTCTGTCAAAGTAGCAAAAGTCGATGGCAACTGTCCATCGTGCCATGTTGATCCTGTACAGTTGCGTATCCATCGTGCCAAACGCAAGATCCTGCAGATTTATCTTCCCTCTCAAGCTGGCCCACCACGGAGTTCATGGGAATTCTGCTTGGGATGCATCTAGACTTATTGGGAAATTCAGGGTCGGTTGGATATCTCTGTTTTATACGTTTTATACCGTTTTATATCACTGAAGGTCAAAGCTTTGCCACGGATCCGCCAGTTGACTAGCAAAGTTGCTGACATATGTCCTGCTTCTTCTAGGTTTTCAGGGAGATAGCGTGATGAACCTTGAATTCATTGTCAAGATTTTCCACAAGGACTTTCAAGGAGAAACAGCCCCATTGCCGGATTCTTACATGAAGCTGGATCCACTGTGATCACTCGAAAGAGCAATCATCATGTTAAACCAGAAAGAGTCGGGAAGATGGACGTGCTGACCATAAGCTGGTAGTATATATGCGACTGGAGGGATTTACGAGATAAACGCCGCAGGTCGACGACGAAACAAATTTGATAAAAGAACTTCGTCTACGCTTGGTTCGCAAGGTCCCGGATGCACCTTTTGGGCGCGATGGCGGGGGCACTAACCACAGACGTAATCACATATACCGCGCGATAGCGCTGTCTACCTTGCCGCTAACAATATGCTGACACCAATCCTGCGTTAGTTGGCCAAAACCGAAACTAAATACTAGTTAGAGCACCAGAGATAAAAAGAAATATATAGGGACTTATAAATTGACCACCTGTCCTAGACGGGAAGCGAGTATCCCTCGAAAATCAGCTCCTTCACCACTCGATCCTAGAAACGGTGCCGGGGCAAGTTGGCTTCTTGCAGGGCATCATCGAAGCTGCATTGCGACCAGTGAGTGGATGTCATCGGAAGGTGCTGAGGCACCATGAGTGTGCAGGATTCAAAGAACCGCGTGGTAGCGGTTTTCCTCAGAGCAACCAGCTCGCATATTCTCGTCACACCTCCAATAGTTTTCCAGAAGTGGCTGGCAGGCAGTATGCGGCAAGCTCAGCATTCCATTGTGGCCTATCAGCTGAAGGGAGTTTATGGACACATGTCCAGAGACGTAGGACCGCTAGAGAGGAGCCAGCAACAAGGAACTTCATCGGACCCAGAAGCCGTCCCCTAGCTAGCCAGCAGGGTCCGTGACTCGATAGTCTTGCAAGCTATCGTTGGGTTATTTTTGAGGGCAGCCGAAGACAGAGATAGACAGGTGGAATGCAAGCTAGACATGGGTGTGGAGACTTCACCACCTTAGACAGGAGCGTGTCCACGCCTGGGCTTCTGGTTTAACCGGTGCTGGGTAAAGGTGAATGTGTGAAGCTCTGGATTGGTATAATATCGGGTCGCTCCGATATGTAGGCGGAGGCAGAACTCGGTATGATGAATCCGGAAATGAAAGCCAAGAAGCCACGATCTCAACGGTTGAGATTCACCTATGCAAAAGAGAGATAGACCGGCTAAGGAGGTGCAACTGCAAGTTGGGTTATGATTGGCACTCAGGTTTCCGGGTTGCGCGTGAATCCCGGCCCTGAAGAAAAGATACCTCCTGAAGTTAGGAAACCCTGGACGGGGGAGTCATACCCTTCCATCAGTGTCAACACTTGACGGGAATATCTCCTGGAGGAATATCTTATTCAGTCTTCGAGCCATTCCGTGAAGTTTTAAATGATGCCGACAGAGAAGTTATGCACATGGTTGTCTTGACCAGTTTGATGGCTTCAATGCCGGGAAAATCGCCCAATAAACGAGGGTACCGTCTCGGGTTGTCACCTACATAATAGGTAACATACTTTTTGAAAGTAGATCGCTTATTGAATTCCGCTTAAGCACCGGTGCCTGCAAGAAACCTCGACGGAGGATGTTATCGGCCGCGCGGAATCTGTTGAAGTCCTTGGTTCATCTGCGAGTGAAGTACTTCATGTGGCGTCCCGTTGCGATCACTATGGCTGGTGTTCCTGTTCGGCGATGTTGTATATGAAAGACCACCAATCACACGGAGAGAGGAGCACAAATCAAAGTTGAGAAAGTTGCCCAGTATGGTTTGATGGGATGATGCAGAACAAGCAAGCGGCAATGGAGCAGGGCCGCAATGAGAATGCACGAGTGGCGCCAGAACTGGAATTGGCTTTCGACCTAGTTCAACCTCCGATGGGACCTGTAAAATTGTAAATTGTTTGAGGACCAGAAAATTTGACAGACTTTGGGGCACCGGTTTCGGATCGACATGTTGGGCATCCGAGTCTGATGCAATCAACGTAACTATACACATGATAAGGTCTCGAAGGTTGATTGCAGAAAATACTGATGAACTCGCGAAAGAAAGGTTCGCAGGCAAGTCCTAATGCCAGAGATGGTATTGGATCCTACTAGGTTTCGGACTGAGTTGTTGGAAACTGGGCAGGCAAGCGCAAGCATCAGCTGTGTCCGAACGAAGGGTACGACCCTGATAGGAGAGAGGAGTTGATGGGGGCTAGAGGTTCTTCCGACTCCGCCGACATATTGGCCCGAGGATCGGTATCACGTGGTCTCCACTGGTCTCGTTCACTGCACGACTGTGTCGGCCAACCGGTGGTTGGGCATTATCGAATTCTGAAGTGTCGGCTTTTACCCCGGATCGCATTGTCAGCACTCGTTCACCGAAAGATAAACGAATCCGGCCAATTATTCAACTCATTGGGGCGGCTCACACATTGGGTCTCCTTCATCAATCACTCCTCGTCATAACTCCTGTTGCTGAAGACAATTCTGGAGGTTTATGTCTACGCACATTAAGGCTGTCATCTTCGATGTACGTCGGCGTGTCTACTCTACAATCACAGTTAATGTCGAATACCTAGATTGGAGGTGTTGTACTCCGTAGCCCTCTCATTGGCATTGCTGCATACGAGAAGAAGTATGGTCTCCCACCAAATTATTTGAACTGCTCAATGTTAGTACCAGCTTACTGGATGTTAATGTTGTCACTAATTTATCAAATGACAGAGTCGGGCGCGGCCCACAGGGAGCATGGCAGAGGTTCGAGCGTGGAGAACTGCCCTTTGCTAAATTTTACGAGGAGTTCAGTCGTGATCTATCTGACGCAGAAAGTGGTAACAAGTGGTGAGGGTTCCAAAACTTACGTTTTCCTGTCTAAGAAATAGGGATCTAGGTACAAAGCGTATTGTGCAAAGAAAGGGTTTCGTAAGAACCTGGATTGCGGTATCTTCTGGATGGCTAACGCGGTTATCTACCAGCTTGTCCCCCTCTGCCAGAAAAGCTCAATATTGATGGTAGAGAGGTGATTGCTAGTCGCATCACTGAGAAAAGAGGAGTATTGACCGTCCTTTTCCCAGTTATTTGGGATCATGATGCGCGAAGCTCAGGCATATGACCCGTATGTCCGAGAAGCAATCCTGCGCATTCGAGGTATGGGGTATCTATGATGCTGCATGAGCGTAACCCTGATGGTTGGACAGAAACTCGCAAATGGAAGGTTATTGCATTAACGAACAACTTTCAAAATGTAGATGTTCCACAAGAGGAGCGCGAGTTTCTAGGATGGAGTGAGGGTGCAACTCCAAAACACCTCCTTGATCTCTTTGACGACTTTTGTGATAGCAGCACGCTTAGGATGCGGTGAGAGTCATATTACCTACCACATGGACGATGATAGTGATCCAAGTGTAGGAAGCCTGAGCCCGAGTTCTATCTCACGGCATGTTCCAGGAATAACGTGAAACCCCACGAAGTTATTTTCTTGGACGACATTGGCATGTAAGCCATGCCCGAGTAGAAATTCTACGTGATTGATGCTTCATCTCTTTATTAGAAACCTAAAGGTGGCAAAACAATTAGGCATGGACACCATCCGTCAGTCTCGAAGCACAGATACAAGGCTTATATTGACTTGCACTCATCATAGGTGTACCCATCGGAGGAACACTGGATGCGGTGAAGAAGCTCGGCGCCAAACTTGGAATAGATCTTATTAGTTCTGCACCTGCGGACAAACGACCGAGATTGTAGGGGCTGAGCGAAAGGAAAAAAGTTCTTTCGGTGGACTTTTTTGACCGGTGGTGCAGCGCAGAGTGAGAATACATCTTAGGCAAGGGATTCTCCATTATAGGCCGAAAGGTCTGAAAAAAGGATTCCACTATGGATGTCTCTATATTCTGGAATATGCATTGATAACCCAAGTCTAACGAATGCTGGATATCAGAAAGGCTTGTCCGAAGCAGGTGTTTTATCCTCATAGTAATTGCCCAGCTGATCGGATAAGTGAGAAGAGGTGGAAAAGTAAATAATGGATAGAATAAACTCACAATCGGAACCTTCACGAGGACTTCGCGGCGGACGAGGGGTGTGACAGAAAGAAGCTAGTAGATAATCAGAGGTTCGATAAACATACTGGTGATTTTTAAAGCGCACCAGCAAGGCACCAGCACCGACACTGGCACCCCAGATACCCAGACTGGAAACCCACCGCCTTGAAGCCTATGGGGCCCAGGTAGCATTTCAGTGAGGCAGCGTCGCCTCTTGAAAACGTACAAAACGTACCGTCAATGTGGCATTCAGAGGAGTCTGAGCTCTGAAAGCGAGGTGCGGCATGGTAAGAGAAAGAGGTATAGATAGGTATGGCCGAGAAGCAGGTTGTAGTCTTGTAGAGCACTCGTGGTACAGAGAAAGCCATCGGGAAACATCGCCGGAAGTTGCCATTATCACGTGAGCCATAATTTTGATGGTAATTGGGTGAAATATCCGCAAAACCATCACCAGATCATGGCTAATCCAAGGCAAAGACGCAAAATGCGCTCCTCGTCTCACCGCCCCGTTTCTCATTCCAGAAATGCAAAGCGGAACATGAAGAAAACACCTCGTAAGGCTGACTGTTTCGTGCCAGTATTCATGAAGTTCACTTCGATTTTCGCAAAGCTATACGGGGCCCCAAGGCGTTGCAGGGGGCGTGGGATAGACGAAAGACAGTAAAACAAAAGTACGCTCTCTTCACTATCGCGCGTGCATGGTTTCCCACCTGATGCACGGGGTTTCTCATTCATTCAACCTGCTCATTGCCAAATCTAGTTATGCTACACTCGGTCTGCTTCATTCGTTCAGTCCGTCAGCATCAGGAGGGACCGAAATCGGCCGAGGACCTCCATCTAAAAAGGACCTCCAGTTGGCAGAACCTAAAACAAACGAGCTCCCCATACCAAACCCGCCCAGAGTTCCGCCAGGTTTCGGAAGAATCGTACGCGACGAGGCGGGAAAGGTCATTAGCATAGAAGTGAATGAGGAGGACCAGACCTCAGTGAACGGGAAGGACATCGAGATGAATATGGAGCAGCTAGAACCATCTGTTGACGTCGATGCCCTTTCCGAGTGGACAATTGGCGGTACCCGTAAACAGGATGGTCGAGAGGAGATTGGGAAATCGCTTATTGGAGGTGAGTGTCGTTCCAATTGTCGTTCCAATCAGTGGTCCTTTCGGTTTTTTGGGTCATGCGGTGTCTGTCGACCTCATTGGTCGATTGAGACAGGTCCGCAAATTCGACCTTGGATATTGGCCCCAGGCCCCTGGCTATGATTGGCGGCGCTTTGATCATCACTCTTGCAAGCTTGTGGAACATTCATCCATCTCTCAAAGCCAAGCCGCTTCAGTTCCCGACCCGGAAGAAAACAAAATAGCTCCGTTGCACTAGTTGCATGCAGCAATTTTCGTATCTGGATTTACTATGTGTCATGCACCTGCGTCTGACCAAACTTTTGACATATAGTACTTGAGCAGATGTCTGCCCCTCAAACTGCCCAACACACCTTGTCATTTACGTCATCAGGTGTTGGTCCTCGTCATACATCGAGTGGGGAAGCAGCGTTTCTCCACAAACTTGCGAACAAGTACGGTGGTGATGTGGAAAAAATGGCGAAAGATAGGAAATTGAACCCGGAACAAAGGACTCTAGGTCAACTGCGAAGAGCGTTCCACAGGGCGGGGTTCAGTGAGGCAAATTACACACCTACTCGCTGATGGTAAATTTAACTCTTCTGCTTTGCTATTGACCGACATGTTTGCCGTTGCAGAGTCGGTAACAAGAAAGGAATGACTCGGAGATGACACTAGGGAAAACTGAGAATGCCTTTGAACCGGTTACATTCGAAATTTTTGCCGGAGCCAGTCAAGGAGTCAGTCACCCGTACCAATGCGCATGCACGAACTTAATATTTGGCAGTCGACTATGTATGTATTGAGTGCTATTGCATGGTGCGGTGAGGTTGATGTCAGACAAGTGCAGCCTTACTAAATAAGGTCAAGATTGTCGATATTATTACAACTATCAAGTTCGCTTTTCACAGAGGGCTTCCATGAGAACCGAAACACACATTGTGCGCTGCCTTCTTTAAAATTATCAGTTGCACCCTATGGCATCGGCACATTAAGTTGCGCGAGCGGGGAGATTAGGTTCAAGATGTGTTGCTGTCCCATTAGTTTGGGAGACATATTCCGGAAGTGCTTAGGTGCCCGACACAGAGGGGTGATGGAATGGAGGATTGCTTGTCTCCCGGGTCATTTTCGTCCAGAGTCAAGCAAATATGCCCAGATGGTGATGTCGGCTGACGTCAACAGGCCCTGCAAACCTGCTTCTAACATGCTATAGTGGGTGCATTAGATTCTGTGCATGAACTTTGCGCATTTAAGCAGAGTCTGACGGAAACGACGTAGGTCAAGGGATTCTCACTCGGCTGAGGCACAGGTAATGACATCAAGAGGCAAATAAAAGGTAGGCGCACCGAGTACAAGTGAGGAGGAGGTTACTAGAAAACCTGACAGGCGGGATTCTGCCGTTAGAAAAATACGGAGATTCATTGGGACCCTTGTTCTGTCAAATTTGGTCAGATTCCAAGGATTCAGCCTCGGAGACTATGATTGGGTGGTGCCATGATGAGCCAATGGGAGGAGGAGATCGGGGTTGGGATCTAATTCAATTAAGTAGGTCATCGGATCGCGACCGGCTACCATTGAATTTAGTAACAAACACCTCGAAGAAACAGCAAAACACCTCAAGTACAAGCAAATAAATCACCCTGATATAATATGCCCTGGACATGAGAGATCTTTGCAATTCCAGATCCGCTCCAGTCGTGCCACCCTCCTACCAGCATTAGCCAAGTCAATGTCACTTTCCTTCGATATCTAACCTTTTTGTCATTCCGTTGCACCCTTCTCCAGCCCCGAGCTCGTTATAAAACAACAAACCTCCAATTTTTCACTTGATTTCCCCCTACACCTTCTCCCCGTCACGCCCATGTCTCCCCGAGGTACCTCCAGTGCCACCTCGTCTGTCGTTAATACCCGCAGCACAGCTACACCTTATTCCCGACGATCCGCCAGCCAACCGAAATCGACTCGTCAACAGTTCTCCGCCTGTGGGGCATGCCGGATGAGAAGGTGGGATGACACCTAAGTAAATGTTTCTTTCGCTCACCCATATACCTCTAGGGTTCGTTGTGACCTCAAGGACCTCGTGATCGCTACCGCCGGCCCCAATCCTTCATGCTCAAATTGCAAGGAGAGAAACATTAAATGCGTGTATGCCGCCCCTTCTGAGACTGTCGTACGTGCGCTCACAGTTATTCACCAGGGACGAATTTGCAGATGTGAAGGCAGTCAAACTGCTCCGCCGTGGACGCAGACTCCAACAAGTCGAGTGAGTTCTGTGTTATCACAAATCCATGGCCCACCGTAAACGCATTGTGTCAAGGGCCATCTATGGTAAAACCTTTGATGCGCAGGGCAACACCGCCTCCACAACACCACCGACGACCCGCCTCCCAAGCATTATCCCTAATCTCCGACCCGAGTTTTTTGCCTCCGCTTTCTGGTTATGGTTCTGCATCCAACGTAAGATTTTCATCTGCTTTGTTGTTCAAACGTCTTAAACTACTTAACCAGGCCCCGTCTTGGATCCAGTTGAATTTCCCTCCCGGTTTTACGCTCATACTAAAGGGACCCAGTCTTTGGGCCACGAGGGTGGCCTCATTGCTATGCTATTGGTTGTCTGGGCAGCCTCTTTTGGCCTCGATGAACGAGGTCTGCCTCCGGACAACCACATAGGGAGCGACGACCCGGCTTTCTCCAATTTTAAGGACGGAAATCTTTCCCCTGATCCCAGGAAAATCAAGGAGAGTTCCCAAGATGCGAAATGGCGCGAGAGAAAGGACAAGACAGATGCTATGCTCCGTGAAGTTCTCGAGCTCATCGACTTCCATGGCGTGATGCGCAGGCCGACGCTTGACGGCGTTCGCGCCCTCCTTTTGGTTTTACCACTCCTCGAAGGTATTTGCCCCCTAGCTTGATCATGGCTGACAACGTGACCCTTCCCTGTTATGTTACAGATGCTCAGCCTCTAGAGCGTATTGCTATACACGAGGCTACTTTATCCCAGGTCCTGGCGTTATGCACATCAGCTCATAATGCCTCGGGACAAATGCCGTTCTCTAACGAGCATAACGATGTCTTGATCCGAGCGCGTATATTTTGGTATGCCCACACACAGGAAGGTCTCGCTACTGGCATGAAAGGTGGCCGCTTCGTTTTGTGAGCGTTTATCGCATTGGAATTGGTTCTCAACTCATGCCCCGACAGTACAAACGACGATCTGGACATGTTCCAAAGATTCATTCATCCCCTCACTTCTGCGTATACCACTGGCGGCGTCATTTCCGGTCCGGCGCCACAGCATTCGCTTTACCAGCAATACCATGACCGCAGCCAAGTTTCATTGGCCAAGAGTTTCGAGGAATTGACCCAAATGACACGGATACCTCTACGCATCAACACTATCTGCCGCAGGGTACACGAGGTCCTCACTGGTGCTAAGGCCGCGAGATGTGCAGAGGAACATGGCTTGATTGAAGCAAATGGCATGCGGGAAATATGGCGTGACCTTGACCGTTGCTGGCGCGATCTCAATATCTTGAAAGAAACGATTCTGCAAGACGAGGATCCAACCCGACGTGTCTACATCGAACAATACGCTTGTGGATGGCAGGTAAGTGCCTTGTATTGGTCGTGCACTGATCACTGAGACGTCGTATACGACCCAGATATTTATCTTCGAATGTCATAATCTCATCCGTGAATCCCTCAAACAATATATGGCAATCACGCCAACTCAACAGATGTATTCAACCCCGCATTCCCCTCCTCGACCATCATCCAACTCTTCGAGCTCTTCCCCTTACCTTGCACCCCAACATCTCTACTTTACTGCCAACCGAAAATGTCTCAGCCGTCTCCCCTATGTTGTTGACATCCTGAAACGACACTTGTCTAGTGGCGCCGTCGAAGACTCGGCATTATTGAGATGGGACACAGGTCTCATCCGGGATGGCTGCTTCTTCGCAGCCTATCTGGCCGCTGTAGTCGACTCTGATACCCTCGAAGTCGCAACTGACGATCCGGATCTCAAGGAAAATGGTATCGAGGGCATCTCTGCTCGCTACTCCACCGAAGAAAGTGTTGCGATATGCATGGCTGCCTTATCGAGGATGAGATGGGCATGCTCGAAGAATGAGGAGCGTCAACAAACCATCAAGATGGTCTGGGATAACCGTAAAGGCCGCCGGTACCACCAGAGCCGCCGCTCAGAACCCGACATTCATTACCGTCACCCGCCTCTCTACGATCAACAATCCATGGATACAATAAATGCCCCACCCGCAGGCATACAGACTGATCGACCATCACTCCCTCCTCTGAACATGTTTGCGAACCAGAGGCGGGTCGAGTCTGCACCATCGACATCATACACAACCGACGGCACGGGTACAAATGGATGGCCTTGCTACACACCCCCAGGAACAGCTACCTCGGCCACCACCAGCACCGGTACAGGCATTAGTGCACGTGGTTCACCCGTATTCCCGAACCCTGCGTCCTACAAGAACGAGGTCGACGACCCATACTACCACAGCTCCAGTAATGACATCGACCAATTCACGTTCAACGTTTCTATCGTTAGTCCCGTCGTCCGGGATACGCCTGTATACACCCAACGTAATCTTCCTTCCGACCCACACACTATGTCAAGTAATTCGTCTTCAGCATACCTTGGACAGGCTTTCACTACGGTTAGTTCTTTTATCGTGGGTCCCACCGAGCGCGATTTTGATGGTTGTCGGCAGTTCGGTGATAATTGCACTGGCACTTACCACTGATAACCTGGAGCCGTAAATATCTTATACAGGAAAGAAAACCACACCTTTAGGCGTATAGTAGATTTAATGTCGCATCTTCGATGTTCACTAGATATCCCTTGCATTCAACGATACCATGTCAGATTACGACTTATTCCGACTAAAATTCTATGTACTCTGATTGTAACAGCACACGGATTTGATTCAGCAGTAGTATCTATTGACCACAGGGCTTGACACAAGATGCCTCTCCAGGGGATCTAGGTATGCATTCTGGGAGTCTCGCTGTTCCTCAGAACACTACGGTTCCTCCCGCTAATTGCATGGTGGCCATCACGAACAGGAATGGGGAAAAAAATTTGAATTCCTGCAATTAATAAGTTCGTCACTTGCGGCATATCCCGGTTGCTCCATGGCTGGAATCCACGTGGACTATTTTTAGGCAACTTCTGGATCGAAGTCCTCTGCCGCAATCTCAGTGGGCAGTGATCTCTTCAGTCGAGAACAATGATTGGAGAGCCATGATTATCATGGTCCTGCCAAATCGTGGGTTTCGAAGGGCAATTTGCTGCCCACCCCGCTGGCCATGTGGAGATAGGAGCGCACAAAACAAGGCCCAACCAAATGGAACACCTCGGGCATCATGAACAACTGCTGATCCCAGTCAATTTCTACCTCCAACTCCCCACGGAGAACCTGTGCCGGAAGGCAATTCGAGCCCTCACAAACCATACCGGAATTGGGACCACAACGGCATTGGGAATCATATCGGTTGGGCTGGTCGCCCGCGGGCGGTTAGTAAGACACGAGAAGCTGGAGCTGTATAGCAGCCTGTTGTCACCAAGCCTGAGGGCGACGTCCTCCTGATAAAATTCATATTCTTCAGTGGTTTGGTCATTGCGGCGTAGGATGACACCGGTAACCCACACCGAAATGGAATAGGGATGAAGTGAGTTCTAAGGCTGAAGGAAGGAGAGCCACTGTCCACTTCACCGTCCGAAAGCTAGGGAAGGTCGATACAGCGATTCGGAATTCAGAATCCATCTGTGCATCTGCAACTAAGGGCGACCGAAATTCCCATTTACGTTAAATTCACGAGGATAGGAATGAATGTGGCAAATACATAGCATCCAAGCCAGTCTGAGACACCTTCTGGTGCTTGAAATTTAGACTTTCTCTTCTTCGGTTGGGTGTTGAACGAGCCCTCAAATCGCAGTATTATGCTTTCAAATTGTTATTCTTGCTACAAACATGACCAAAGAGGTTCCTTTCCAGGACACTCCACCTTTGCTTCTCTGCACCCAGTGTTGCTCAGTCAACATCGTCGCTCCCGAAAAGCCACTATCCACTATGTTCCGTGAGCTCGTGCCATAAGATTGGATTGGTTATGCGCTAACAAGCTTGCCTAGTCTTTATTCCGATATTCTGTGAGGGCTATGAAATTCCTGTGATTCACAAATGATCACCTCACATTTTGCCAGTCGGATGCCAGACGAAACTGAAGCCTGACACCCACCAAATGCCTCGCATATGTCCTCGGTGCCATAATGGTAAGCTCTGTCATTCTCTCGCCCCCGCCCGGTCCGAGGATTGACGGACTTGCCACTAGCTTGCGTCTTCCCTGCTAAGAAAACCACATGGTTTGAGCTTTTCTTCATTCCCGTGGTACCGCTCTCGAGGAAGCACATACTAATGTGCACCATCTGCGGATGGCAAGCGGCCATAATTGATTATGAGTACGTATGCCATTTATGCCGCTCCCAAGTTCGCTTCACTGGTTGAACGTCTCTCTAGACAAGCCCCAACGAGCTCGGGTGCTGGTAGCAGGTCCATCCCGCAACTCCGTAGTGCTCAAGGATGGGAAGCACCCAACCAACCAGGCTATCAACCCGCCTACATCTCTCAGTCTCAGAACCAGAAGAAATGAGCAATAATCCTCGTCATTGTCCTGACTTTGACCTATGTCCTCCTTATTTATTGTAAAAGCACTGTTATGCTTGATTTGCCCTCGTAATTTATTGAGCATCCGTTTCCACGTTAGTACCGTTACCCCCTGTTATCCCAAACCCGCAGCAGAGGCAGTGCCGCGCATTGTTTGTTTATGACTAAGCGACTATGGTGAGTCAAGGGCACACGAAGTAAGCATAGAAGCCTCGTGGAGTAACATGCCATGATTTTACCAAGCATCTCCCTCCATACCATCCGTGATACAAAATGGATTTTGACTTCTGTAGGTGCTGACCTTCTTTTCGTATTGGCCACACGCTCATACAAATGGAATAGTCTGTCTGCCGTTGATTTGTAGGTAATAGCCCCGGAATCTCCGACGTCTTTATAATATCTGATCGGGATTGTCTCTGCAGTCGGGTGTTCGTCGTCGGTCTCTCCAGATGGAGGTCAGGCCCTCAGAGTCTGCCCAAATTGCCACAATGGTGAGTCCGTGTCACTCTCAACTCGGAAGTCTCGGTAACCGGAGCGAGCCAGTGTCTGTCACCAGCGGGAAAAAGCGTACCTGGTTTGAACTCTGTTGTGTTCCGGTGATTCCTATGTCAAGCAGTCATGTCTGGATATGCTCAATTTGTAACTGGACTGCAAAGACAAAAGAGTATGCGAGTTATTCTAGACATTCCACGGCATGATGTTTAATCTTTACAGGTTCGAGCCGCAGCTGCCTGGTGCAGGTGCAGGCCCTCCGCCAGGAGCCTATCAAGGCCATTATCCTCCACAGGCACACTATCCACCACCCGGTCGGTATCCAGCACCTGGGCCGTACCCCCAGCCCTATCCTCCACAAGGAACGTACCAGCAAGGCTACCCCGGGCAGCCCCAGCATTAGTCGTACTTGAACACCTGTACCACTAAATTTATGAGGATGAATATATGTTTAGTCAAGCCGTTATAGGAGGACCCAAAGCCGGCCGGCGGCGGCCTGGAGGTCCCCAACAACCAATAAGAATCAGCGGAAAATTGGAAGGCCGAGACCGGCAGGCCACGTGCACAGGATGACACCCAGCTTTGGTTGTTGACGCAGCCTTGCCTCCCAACGACTTTGTACAGAACCTGCAACTCGCCCTCTCCTCTTTCCCTGCTTCCTATATCACAATGCACACGAGCGAGTACGACTATCTCTTCAAGCTCCTCCTCATCGGTGACTCCGGTGTTGGCAAGGTCAGTGGCTACGTGGTCACTCTCCACAGCTTCAACTCTCTGACTCGCTTCTAGTCCTGCCTGCTTCTCCGTTTCGCCGATGATACGTATACCGAGAGCTACATAAGCACAATCGGTGTTGACTTCAAGATTCGTACCATTGAGCTCGAGGGGAAAACAGTGAAACTCCAAATTGTGCGTGATCATCGTTTTACCCTAATGCTTGTGCCACGAGGCACCACCGGCCCCTGGCTCCGTGCTCTCGCCGCATTTTCCTTGATCCCAAGTCCATTATTATCTTTCATTGCTGGGAACTCTCGCTGACATTGCTTGAAATCCAATCAGTGGGACACAGCGGGTGAGAATACCTCCAATAGCTGTTCTTCTTGCAATTAACATATAAACTCAGGCCAGGAACGCTTCAGGACTATCACATCGTCCTATTACCGTGGGGCTCATGGCATTATTGTCGTTTATGACGTTACGGACAACGGTACGTTGTCTGTTTTGACAAGTATCATCGCTTGCCGATTGATTGCGGGACCCTCCAGACACATTTACCAATGTGAAGCAATGGCTGCAGGAAATAGACCGATACGCCTCTGAGGGTGTCAACAAGCTGCTTGTTGGCAACAAGTCAGATTTGACTGGGAAGAAGGTCGTGGAGTACTCTGTCGCGAAGGTTCGTCCCTGACGGTCAAGTTCAGAATGTGGGGGTCTTACACCCGGTGTCAGGAATTCGCAGATCAGCTCAACATTCCCTTCTTGGAAACCTCTGCTAAGAATGCTACCAATGTCGAGCAGGCTTTTTTGACGATGGCTAAGCAGATCAAGGATAGGTCAGTTCTACTAAGTGCGCTCAACCCCAGACTTGAACATATTTTGTGTAGGATGGGCTCCACTGCCGCTCCATCAGGTGCCGCCAAGTCGTCAACCGTCACACCGGGCCAATCCGTACAATCACAGCAATCAAACGGCTGCTGTTGAACGATACCGAACTCCCCCTTTTGTATGAGGTGACCTGGTGTGGTGTTGATTACTTGTCCCGTTTGAGGTGCTGGATTCCGCTTCGTCTTATACACAGTTTGCGCGCATACACTGACTACTGTATGGACCGATCCTCTCTTATTCATCTACCTGTTCTTTATATTAGTGCGGTCTCTGTCAACGATACGGCGATGATCCTTGCGGTAATGTTTTGTCTGTGCGTTGAGTAGATGTTGCCTTTACTTGCTTGAATCATAATGTGTGGGTCGTGTGTATGAGTTTTCTTATTCTCTGTGCCTAAACGGCAAGAGCAGCCGTGGGCTTGGGGGTCACCGAGTAGGTACATTTGACCGTGTTGATGGCGAGAACGGCAATCAATCTTCTGCAGCACACGGGTAATGCTTGAAGTTTAAACATGACCCTTTAGAACTTTGTCAGGTTCCTAGCAATAATGATAGGTTCAGCGGGTCTGTGTCAGTAATCCACCTGTACCGTAGGAGCATGTATATCCACAGCGAGTGTTCGGATTTTTACGGTCTTGAAGAGGACCCATCAATCCTATTTTTGAACTGAACCACGATGTACGCATCGTGGTAAGTTGGAGCGGAAACGATTAAGCATGCAGAGCTTAGTGCGTGATGGACATGATTATATTTAGTTTGTCAGCGATGGATTATCTCTGGTATTTTTGCAATATTTGTTAGCTACTTTCCCAATCTTCCCGGAGTAGACACATGCAGAAGCTACTCTACCGCCAGTTTTGTATCACTGGAGAGACCAGGATTTAGCTGGTGCCAGACCAAGGTTTGGTTTGTCACCTTGCTTTGCCCCTTTCAGCGTGTTCTTCGATACGAGGAGGGGGGCTATTTTCCTTGGCTAGAAAGAACATGGGAGATGGACGAACAAGAGGTAATCAGATGCTTCTCTTACGCTCAAGTCACGAAGGGAGGTACGTGTAATTTTGGCCTGTGTCCAGTCATCGTCGGACACTGATACTTTAGTGTCGCATCAAGGATGCACTGGACGTGGACCTAGGATTTGCGGCAGTACTGTCAGCCAGAGGGGGGAGGGGGAACCAGCCGTCAACAATGACACTGCTCACAGGGCCTTAAGTCCTTCTGAATCCTTACTGGGACTTTCCATACAGCTAGAATATGCCCGTTCTCGAAACATGGTGATGGTGCTAAGTGGAGTAGGGACTGACTCGAGGGTCTGTGGTCTTGTCGATGAACTGCTTAGCCGGAGTCATTCATGTTTCGGGATTAAGGTGGTAAATGAAAGAACTGAGTACTGTTGTCGTATGACGAGAAGTCGAGGGTATGCGCATGGTTCAGGTGAGTAAACTTTCGTGAGATGATGCAATATTCGTACGAAAAGGCCCGGGTTGTACAACCTCTCCCTCTTTGAATCTCCTGGATTCGGCGTTGCTAGATCAGAGGTCGGAGAAGGCCAGATTCGTGAGATTAACGAAGTGATCTCATTTGTGATCCCGCTTGACATTTGACACCAGTCCTGCTAAGTTGTGGCTCAACAGAAGTGATGAACTCGCATCTCGATGTGGCAATTCATAGGAATGGAGACGTGTGTGCACAAATGCATATTAATCCATGCCCTATGTAACAGGGCAGTCGTCTCAGCTATTTCAGTTGCCCCAGAAACAAGCCAGTCATGAATTATGCCTATACGGTCCGCAGCAGATTGAGTTCGGGACCTGTCTGTCGCCAGTGAAGCCAACCCTGTGAGACAAACAGACGCGGATGATAATTTCCCATCCCTATGGCCTCTGCGGGATTCCATGAAGAGACAATAAACAACCAGCACAATGAAACGACCAAATCAGGCAAGAGAAGAGTTGGAGCGCTACAATCCGCGAACCAGCTTTAGAATGATAGATCCCTCCTAGACTGGGTGCTGAAGATTGGATGCTGGACAGTAGTGAGGGAGTGTCGTAAGACCCCTATCCTTTCCCGGCGACCGTGTGTGCATGAAGGGCCAGAAGTGCATCACGTCCCAGCAGGTGATACAAAGCCCAGCTTCCTGAGGGGATGTGGCTGGAGAGGTAAGGGAAGTCTAGACTCCTGGACTGCTGTTTGCCCTAGTCTCTAGTGTAAGTAGCAGTGTTTGAGTTGGTGGCAGTGACGCAAGGGTTATCATTCAGGTCTCGGCTGTTTTCGAGTTTCAGCCCATTGGATGGCAAGTTAGATGGTGAACTCTGTTTCTTAGATTTAGGATCCCGGTCTCCTGAGATTGCTTCTTTGTTAATACTGGAATCCTCGGGAAGGACCTCGAAAGCTCGAGGCACTATTTCAACAAGAGATGATCATCGGGGAGCTGAAATTGGCATTAGATGCCTCAGAATTGAAAGATTCATGGATCGCGAAAGAATCGAATGGGACAAGATAAGACCAACATACACAGCGCCATATCATATGATGTTAAGACCATCAGTGTTAGAACGCCTTCCTCGACTTCTAGCAGGGGGCAGATTTTCGATGTCCTTCGATAGACTTGCCTGAAAATCGACAATATTATGGACCGACCGCACCTCCGATCTTGCTTCGTGGCGCTCGTGTTGATTGTTAAGGTGCTTGCGCACCAATGATTAAAGTTCCAGTTCTTTGGCTAGAAGCATGTCGGGGTGAAAATAGGACCGACCGGCGGCGCCGACTATGTCGAGATTATACTGTATATTAGCAGATAATAAGGTGCAGGTTTGAGCTGGCAACGCAATTGTAAGGCGGCCGCCGTCTTCAGTTTCCATTGTTGAAGGTCGATCAATTAAGAGCTGTATGCTCACCTGTGGCTTTTGATCGCACTGTTGGAACTTGGGACGCCACAATCAAGTTGCGGGAGTACTTGATGGGGGCGTAATTGGATGCGCCATATGTATGCGGTATTCAAACCTGAGACACGCGGTTCAGGTTTGTCCTCGGAGAGCTATATGTTTACACCTGAAAAATGAGCAAGTCGCTTTTACCATCACTCTACGCGCCATCTGCGATCATATCGGCTGCAAAAACGCGCGTCATCCGTCGTAATGGAACCAGGCGGGTTTCTAGGCTCGACAAAACGCGACACCAGAGCCCTGAGTGTGGGGTTGTCCAAAAACGAGTTGAGGCGGCGAGTTTCTAATACACGGGTTTCAACGGCCTCTAAGAGTTGTGGGCCGCTTTGGATTGATCGGTGGTTGTTGGTAGCACTGACAGCATTTCGTAACTGTCGGTTGCGCCTCACGTGGTTTGGCAGGGACCTTGAATACGAAAAATTCAAAAAGTCACGCTGAGCGGACCATTGACGGAGTAGAATAAGTTAGCATCTTTTATGGGTTGATTTTCGTGCTCGCGCGGCATGATTCATGCATCAGCCAAATTGAGTGGAAGAAAACGCAGCCGCCAAGCCCGAGTCTGGTGGAAGAAAATGCGGGGGCTGGGTGCGATGGTTACTTGTTTCAGCCAGCGACAAACAAGGCATGGCACATTCACTGTGCAACGTGCATGGTGGACCATGACCGCATAATACATACATGTGCAGGACACGGCAGCGATGGGAAATTGGGAATCCCACTTGGATACACCATACATTTCACACCTTTCGAAACTGGTAGCTTGACGCCAAACACTGACTACATGGGCTCAGTACAACCGGCAAATGCTGGCAGTTGAAATGTCTCGCAACTACAATGTCACAATACCTGTTCAGACCAATGTCTCCTTCCGAAGGAATGTATCATGCGGGTATGGATGCTATCATAGACATGTGGCATTAATGTAATCCACGGCTATAGTGGTGATCGATATCCAGTCATATAAAGTGAGTTGATTTGATGTAGATGAGAGAAGCGATGATGCCACCGATGACAATACTGGCATGTGCCATGCCATTGCCAGCTGTAGCAATAGTCATCCTGGAGGGAAACGCATTGAAAGTGCTTTTCTTGAGATATTTTCATCAGTCCAATCGACGTCCTATCAGCGTCACCATCAGGCGCAAGAAGACGCGAGACCGAGTGTAGAAGTATTAACACCGAGGTGCATTCGGGCACATGTGCGTAGACTGTTTTATTAACAGGGGCATGTATCATCAGATTACGATAGTGATATCATTTTAGTCGCTGTATGCAGCAGAGCTACCAGACACGGGGATGGATGCGCGGGTATCAGGGCTAGTGGAGAGGACAGAGAGATATTGGTTGCATCGTTTCCAACACTAAAACAGCCCTTTGGAGTGTGTGTGTGTCACCGACAGCTCCCTTTTGCGATCGCAAATCACGTGGGCGGCCTGTGTATGGATCAGGGTATTGGCACCGATATTTCTAGCAGTGACATGCGGGTGAGAGGAAGAATCACAGGAGCCTAAAGCCCCCAGATTTCACGGCTCCCAATCTAGGCCAATGAAGCATAGAAGCATATAGGTGTGTTCCCAAGCGAGCAGAGAACGGACCATAGTAGCGCGAGAATAAATATATGCATTGTAATTGACATCTAGAAGCAATACAAATGATGCTGATATGATATGTGAATTGCTCGCTCCGCGATGAGAACGGTGTTCTATTATTGCGGTCGGGTAGAACAATGACGGCTTTATCGCGGCACCGTGTGGGTGGCAAGCATTGCGCTGCGAACGTAGGTCAAAGACCCGGTGTGTGAGGTGTGAATGTGTGATTCTGAGCAGAATGTGCACATGGAGCACGAGAATAGGTGCAACCGGTGTCCGGAGGATCCGAGCGGTCAGGCGATATATGAATTGAGGCGCTGAGGCATGTGGATCAGAGACCCGATTAAGGGAAGGATCATGGGAGGTATAATGCAAGGCGGAAGAAGAGTAATGAACTGGAGAAGATAGAATGAGCTCGAGAGGAATGGAGAGGGCACCAAATGTAGACTGACCATAAGTTCAGAGATTTCTCGCCTCTGTGACGTCAATCAAATTTCCACAGTAGTGTGACAAGTATGATCAGAAAGGTTGCTGCAGCAATCGGGGATTGTTATGCCGTGCGCATGGAGCGTGCTGTTTTGAGCGGCGGGAACTGGGGTGCGTGGAAGGATTTGACCGAGTCCGAGTGAGGAGTGGTCGCTTTGGGGGGACAGCATCAGGCTGTTCATCAGGATCGCGCTTGCGCTTCGACGCTTGTTTGATGTAAGGAGGCTGTGATAGATCTTCATCCATATCCGGGAGATCGAACTGGAGGAAGGTTGGAGAATGGTAGGGAAGGGGGATAGGTGCAACGAGGGGAGCATTGCAGACGACGTGAAGTGGGGCAGACTGAGGACGGGTGATTGGTGTTAGGGGTAGATCGGTTGAAGAGGAGTCTGAGGAGTCTGAGGGAGAAGGGGGGACTAGAGAGTTGGTTGGTTAGCGAGGAGCGGGAAACAGTAGCGAGTCGACGTACAGAGCCAGAGAGAGAGATTGAGAGGGGGAGAAGACCAGGGCAAAGTCATGGTGGAGAGAGGGTGAGGGTGAGGGTGAGGGTGAGGGTGAGGGTGAGGGTGTGGGTGTGGGTGGAGGGTGGAGGTGGGTGTTGTAGATGGGGCGAGAGAAAGGAATGATTGAAAGGATGCATTACTTATATTGGACTGGAGTGAGACTGACAGAAGCGAGACGGAGACGGAGACGGAGACGCAGTGTATGTGTGTGTCACGCATACTACCATAGCTACGTAACAGAGGAAGATCCTGTGGCGGTGTCCTTCCTCTTTGGGCCCTTGTCTAAGCCTCTTTTTCTGTTGTACTCTAGTACACCACCACAACCATGCCTTCCCTCCTCCACCGCATCATCCCTTTTCGTGCCCTTCTTCAAGCACGCAACTACTCCCACCCTGCCGCACAACACGTCCTCCCCGCCCCTTCTCCCTCTTCATCCTCAAACCTTTCATACTTCGTCCCACGAAACAGCAATGGCAGTCTCCCTGTTTACTCCGACATTCGAAATAACCGCACACGCTATTTCATCCTGATTCGAAATGTTGATGGCCAAGCTCATGTGAGCACTGCCATCCCCGCTTACGACCCGTCTCTCCGCATCTGACATTTGTTCGCATCACCCAGGCTCTTGCACAGGACCTCCGCACTACCCTCTTCAAGGTTGCCTCCACGAAGGCCGCCCGTGTAAAGGTAGAGGTCAAACACGGCAAAAACGTTGTCATCACCGGTGGAAGGTGGAAAAACGAGGTCATTCAATGGCTCAAAGCGCGGGGATTCTAGTCCACATAAGGTTTCTCCTGCTCGTGTAGATACCTTTTCCGTTCCATGTTCTGTCCCTTGTGAGTTTTGACCATCATGTGTCCAACTCGCTGAGGCCATGTCCATCTCCATAATACAATACCCGTCTTGGTCCTCCAGCATTTTGCACCGACTGCCTTTACTGGTCAAAACTCGCTGAAGATGCTGGTCCGAAAGCGGACGTGCCTGGGGCGCGGGGAGAATGGATTCCATGTTGTGACATCACACCGGTGTTATTAATGGGCTAGTTAGAATTAAATTTGTCGATTCAGGTAAAAGGACTCCCGTCGAACCAGATTTCCCCATGAATGTCGACATGTGGCCAGAATTGCACCCACATAACACCAATTTAGGGTTAGGGTTCTGGCATGGGTCAACCTTCCGATCGATTTCTATGGGTTCAGCCAATGATTCGAAAAAAGTCATCCAGTTCCTGTTTCTCTCCTCATTCACCGACCATTCCATTTACGCTGCACAATGTCTACCCCCGCTATCACCCCCTCTGTCAACACTCCTATCCCTCAGAGCGCCGGTGGTGCCTCAGTACCCCTCGCCGCGCCTGCCCGCTCCACCCAGCGTGAGGCTGGGAACAGTCTCGGGACCTTCGGAGTATGTGTCCTACTGTATTACTCCGTTTGATTCCTCCAATGTTAACTCGCCTTTGTGATGTAGGTCAAATCGGGTCTTGCACAGATGCTCAAGGTCCGATAGTCTCACTTGTTTTACCTGGTAATATCCATCGAAATTTGATCGTTTTGATCGCAACCAGGGAGGTGTTATCATGGACGTCGTGAATGCTGAACAGGTGCGTGTGTTTCGTATGCTACCATTCTACCGCAGTTCTTGCTTGACGTTTTGTATCTGAAAGGCTCGCATCGCCGAAGAAGCTGGTGCATGTGCGGTCATGGCTCTCGAGAGGGTGCCTGCTGACATCCGGGCTGAAGGTAGTAATGGTTCATTCAATGTCGGTTATATTTGACTGATACCAAAATTGCTAGGCGGTGTTGCTCGTATGGTACGTTGACATTTTTTATTCCGGGAATTTCTGGAGCATCAGCATGAACTTTCCAATTCCCAGAGTGACCCTCGCATGATCAAGGAGATCGTGGATGCTGTTACTATCCCTGTCATGGCCAAAGTTCGGATAGGCCATTTCGTCGAAGCCCAGGTAAGTTGCGGGAGAACATCTGCCTTTTTTGCGATGTTCGTAATAGCACGACTCAACACCGAATAGATCTTGCAAGCTATTGGCGTGGATTACATCGACGAATCTGAAGTCCTCACTCCCGCGGACGAGGAGCATCACATTAATAAACACAACTTCAAGGTTCCTTTTGTTTGTGGCGCTCGCAACCTCGGAGAGGCGCTCCGCCGCATATCCGAAGGTGCAGCGATGATTCGTACCAAAGGCGAGGCTGGAACTGGCAACGTTGTCGAGGCTGTCCGTCATGAACGCACCGTGATGGCAGAGATCAGGCGGGCTAGTTCGATGAACGAAGAAGAGCTTTACGCCTTCGCCAAAGAGATCCAGGCTCCCTTCCATTTGTTAAAGGAGACCGCGAGGCTGAAGCGTCTACCCGTAGTCAACTTTGCTGCTGGAGGGATTGCTACTCCGGGTAAGCATCCACACGATTTCGCCCGACTTCTCGAGGGATTTTCGAAAACGAAGGCGGGGGGAGGCTGACGGTAGTGTTTTTTTTTAGCTGATGCTGCTCTGATGATGCACCTTGGGTGTGATGGAGGTACGTATGCTTATTTCGGCATGTCGTTCGCTTGTGTCGCTAATCATCAAACGCATCAACTGTGCTCGCTTAGTCTTCGTCGGGTCTGGTATCTTCCATGTCAGTCACACATTTATTTATGACCGTTCCTAAGGACGCAATGAAGAGAATGGAGGTGCTGACTTGATCTACTCTGCTTTGCCTCGTTACAGTCTAGTGACCCCGCTAAACGTGCTCGCGCCATTGTTCAAGCCGTGCGCCCCTGTTTTGGGTAATACCGAGCTTCCACTAATTCTCGAGTTCAGGTAACACACTACAACAACCCTAAGATTCTTGCCGAGGTTCTTGCTTTTTGGCCTTTGCTTCTGCTGCATTGCTGGTTTCTGACTCATCGCTGCTCATAACGTAGGTGTCGGAAGACCTTGGTCCTGCTATGGTTGGTCTGACCATGTAAGCCATCCCCTTTTGGAGCTCCCCACTTGTCAAAAGAACCCTTCTGATACTGGCTCCACCTATTCTTTTCAGTGACAGCAAACTCAAGGGTGGAGAGTACGCCAAGCGCGGGTGGTAAATTCTTCGACGGCACGACTAGACCGGCCATCGCCTAGACGAAGACAAGAACCCTCAACTATGTTTATCTGTAAGCATAAGAAAGACAAAGAGTGAGTCTATCTATGGATGAACGCCCAAGTCGGTCTTTTTATATCTCTGCCTATTCCCCACTTCGGCACGTAGAGTCGATATTTATCATGTTTGTGTTTGTATTTGAGTAACTGAAATGCGATTGTTTGTTGTGTTACTTAACTTTGGTTTGAGAGATTAGAGATGGTGGGCAGGAGGTGTGAATAGACTATGACGTCACACCAGATCCGAACCCTTCTTAATATTCGAGCAAGTCAGACGACTTCTCTCTTCTCACCTTGCTCCCATTTTTTTTTTTGCTCAGGATTTCCGGAGATTATGGTTTCACAATTTCTTCAGAATCCCGTGACTCATAAACAACCAGAAGACGCGAATCAGGTGCTAAAGGACTTTTTATCGGTAAGCACCGCAAATTCATCGGAACCACGGCTGCGCATGGGCTCAACGAGATTTGTTGATCGAGGGAGTGTAGCGCGACCCAAAGGCGCGGTACACGTTTGACAGCCAGAGAGATAGTCCAGAGTCGGAGGTGTGTCGGCAGAAAGAAGGATACCAGGAGTGTATTACCGTGAGTCCACATCCCGGTCGTTGCTTAAAGAGGTTGGGGCTGAGACTGAGGCTGTCATGTAGCTCAAAATGAACTCGAAGCGACTATTCGCAACTATGCAGAAGTATGGATTCTTCTGCGCGTTACCGTCTGACCCGGAGAAGACACATATGGAATGTAAACCCATGCCATAGACGAGATACTTGTGAAATGAAGATAGAAATGGAATGGATAGAACAGACAACTGGGCACCACGACGTTAATATCCATTATTGGAATGGGTCCGAATGTCATGTATAGTACAGCTAACTGTAGTCATCAATGGTCCCAGTGTGCATCCATGTCACAACCACCTGAACGGCTTCGCTCATACACTACTCACGAATCGAGCGTCGCGTCTGGTGGCACAGCGTCAATCCCTAACATCCCATGTTTGGCCTTTTCCAGCTGAACACCTGCTATTTTCTTCCGAGTCTCTGCCATACGCAAGTCAATAGTTGCCATATCCAGTTCGTGCAGCGCCCGACGCGTATTTCTTGATTTCTGGTCGTAATCTTGGTTGACATGGACACGGGTTGACCGATATCGGACGAGCTAAAGGAAGGCAAGAGCTGTCAATTCTGAAATAAAGTTGACGTGCCAGAAAATAAACTCACATCAAGCTCAAGTTGTGCGACTCCATATCTTCCCTTGGGACCTGGCTGCTGTTCCGCCTTGGCCCATCTCTCACTTGACGGAGGTGTGATTTTAACGAACTCCGAGGATCGTAAAACAGGGAGCTCATCCTTTGGGTCCTTATTGATAATGGGACGACGGTCGGCACGAGGTCCAGTGGGGTACATAGGTCCAGATGCGGGAATGGGCACAGAGACAGGGACTGGGGCAGAGAGGATCGAAGGTGTTGCAGAACCATGATTCCTTGGTGCTTTTGGCGGTGACTTTGATGTTCGCTGCCACACACTCCTCCGAGGCCCTTTGGGCGGTGACGGTGACCTTCCTCGTGGTTCCACCTTCACGTCTGATTTTGGCGTTGAGGAAGAAGGTCTAACAATGCCTTCTGTTTTCGGATGCATGTGCTCGTCCCTGCTTAGATCCATTTTGACGGAGTCTTCTCGTGTCTCCGACTTGATAGGGTGATCTAGTGTAAGTGGCATAGGATGATCCTGGGGAGAAGGGGCGACTGGTGGTGAGGGATTAGGACTATCCGTTTTCATCGCGGATATTTCTGCAACTTTAGGCGCGGCGGCTAAATGTTCATTGTCTGGCGTCGAAGTCGTAGTGATGGGGCGTGGAGGAGGTGCGCTGCCCGTTCGCTTGGGTGATAGTGGCCGGGAAGTGACGAGTGGAGAAGCAGGAGGAAGGTTCTTTTCCCTAGTGTCCGGTGGCGGGGTTTTATTAGTTTTACTGCTATGATCAGAAGTACGACGAGGAGTACGGGAACGTGTGCGAGAACGTGAGCGACCATAAGACCTAGAGCGCGCCCGAGGCGTCCGTTGAGTGTCTGATATGGAGTGGTTGCCAAGTTTGAGTCGTTTGGATGGTGGTGACCGAGGAATGGGACTGCGACTCCGTGAAGAAGCTCGCGTGCGGATACGGGCAGGTGAGTATGTTCGTCGTCGTGGAGACCTTGTGCGTGATCTTCGTGGAGATCTTGAGCGGGAGTATCGTCGTAGTGGTGGCGAGCGGGAGCGATGGCGGAGTGGTGATCTTGACCGTGACGGACGGCGGGGTGGTGATTTAGAGGAGCGTCGGGGAGACCTGGATGGTCTGCGGTAACTTGAGTCTGAAAGACGTGAGTTTGAGTTATTAATGCTAATTGAGTGAGTGCAGGAACACACACCATACCGTCGTGGCCGGAATCTGTCGTCGCTGCGCCTCCAGTCATAAGGTCTACCGTCTCGACGGTCGGGCTCACGCCAATCGCGGCGCATATCACGACGTCGATCAAAATCTCTGTCTCTAGGTCTTTCGCGCTCCCAATCCCGGAGAGGAGGTCGTCGGGAGTCGTAAGAGGCTACATAAGAGTCTGTCTCTGGTCTTGGGCGGGGAACATAGATCCTGTCGTTGTCAGAAAAACGGTCATTACGGTAGTGTGTTGAAGTTGGGACCATTGGGCGTGCTGTAGTGACGCCATCGCGGGGGAGTCTGCTCTCCTCTTTGACGGGAGATTCGGGCTTGGGTGGCAGATTTGCCATTGGGCGTTGGGAGGAAACAAGGAGAGTCGTTTGTTTGGCGCATAAACAAGATGCTGCCTACCTTGTATCCTCTCGCCTCTCTTGCTCAAATACAGGACACACCTTCCAGAGAGGATCGTGTCCCTGCTGACCTCGAGGAAGACCTCCGTGCTTATGGGTGCAAGCTAATACACCAGGCAGGCATTCTCTTGAAACAGTATATTCTCTCTCTCTCTCTTTTTTACTTTTGGAACTGTCCTCAGACTTTGTAACAGGAAACAGGTTGCAGTCGCCGCCGCACAAATACTCTTCCAGAGGTTCTGGTATGTCAGTTCCATGAAAAACTTTGGCGTAGGGGTACGTCCCTGCGTGCTTTATGCTATTAACCCTTCCCCAGCTCATTGTTATTAGGACATTGGAATGGGTGCCTTATTTCTTGCCTCGAAGCTCGAGGAATGTCCTATACGGATGCGGGATTTAATCAACGTCTACGACCTCCTGCTACAACGCGCCGCACATACGATCGGACCCAAGGCTGATGCCCCGTTCAAATACTACCCCATGTCGTATTTTGGCACCACATTCTATGACCTCAAGGAAGCACTCGTCGTCGCCGAGATGCAAATTTTGAAACGGCTTGGGTTCAACGTGCACGTCGTGTTGCCCTACGGCACTCTGATCAACTACCTGCAAGTGCTTGGACTGATCAAGCACGAGAAAGCGTGTACGAAGGCGTGGGGATACCTCAACGATGCGTAGGCTACCTCCGCCTTTGCCGTTCCATAGATCACTAATTGGATGCGCAGGTTTCAAACACCCGTATACGCGCTCTATCAAATACCGACGATAGTGTGTGCGGCCATCCTGCTCACGATACGACACCTGAATATATCTCTTCCGTCGGAACCTCCGAACTGCTGGTGGGAACTGTTTGATGCATGCTGGGAAGATATGTGGAGTGTATGTGGGTATATCATGCGACTGTACCGGGAGAGACCTGAGGAGGAAAGAAAACGGGCACTTGGGCTAGTCTCCAAAAGGGACGTGCGACGGTGGCTGGAGGAGCACCAAGTAGAATAAGTAGGATAGCAGATCACGTGTGCATCACCCAGAGCCAACACGGACTTTGTTTCATCGCAATCATCCCATTCCACTCTTCTCTCCGAACTCTCATGCTGGACCACTGCTCGATATCCCACAAAGGCATGCAACTTTCTTACTATTGACACACCATTCCTGACCACATTCTAGGCGGCGTCGTCCTATGGTCCCGCTCATTCACCCCAGAGGCTGCGCACCTCGCTTCCTCACCTGCATCCCCAGTCAACTCTCTCATCCGCGAAGCATTGATTGAAGGTCGCACAACGGACGAAAAATACGAAAAAGATGGTTATGCAGTCAAATGGACGTTCGTAAATGACCTTGAGCTCATATTCGTCGTGCGTAATCGCGGCCCTGTGACCTCAAAACACCCGTACATAGCCCCTGATGCGACGGAATAGGTTGCGTACCAGCGGATTCTCCAACTCACTTATGTGGATGAACTTTTGGTTGCCCTCAAGACGCTATTCGTCAAGTATTACGAGCCTATTATTGCTGCTTTTGTCGCTTCACTCCATGCCCTCAACTCCGCCAAGGCCACTGCTCTTGAACCCACATCATGGAATTTCGCCACAGCGTTTGAAAAGTGGGATGACATCTTTGACAACGTACTCCGTGGTTTGGAAGACAAAGTCAGTGTCCTTTAGGTTTAGTTTTTACTCGGGGGTTTATCCGTTTGTTATTTAGGACCGTCGATCGCGCGGCAGAACCACCGTTCGTTCTACGCCACAGCCCATCGAGACACCCCCATCCGATGACCAGAGCACTGGTGGGATATTAATCTGGACACCCTGTTTTTCTTGCCTGATCATTATCATAGAACCTTCGGTGGACGTAGACGCTCCTAAGGATGAGCAACAGATAGCAAGAAACCTTGAAGCGCTCAAGACCAGATTGCGTGGCCGAGGTGGAAGGCGTGGAGGGAGGGGAGGAAGGCAGGTGGTTATGGATGTATGGGGGGGACGAGAGAGTCAGTCTAACTCCGAGTATGTTCCACATCCTAATTTCCTCCACTACTGTGGCATTGATCGACGGAATTGCAGCTCCGAGACGCCGACAAAACGAAAAGCCAAAGCCAAAACCAAACGCACATGGGGCGACGCACAACCGACCGAAATGGACATGGCCGCGTTGGATTATAGCGTCGACAAACCTGTTCTTAAGGGTGACAGTGTCACCGAAGACACGAGCAATACGGAAGACCTTCAGGCTCTCGTTGATCAGTCGTCTCTGGGCTCTAGAAACCGTGACGGTTTGTACGAAGTCAAAGATTGGGAGTTTACCAAGGGCAACGGGATAGATATACTCGCAGATGTTGTCAAGCCGTTGGACAAGAACTCGTCAAGCTCTTTAGGAACACTTGGATCGCTGTTCGCCAGGCTGACAGGATCGAAGGTTCTCACCGAGGCCGATCTCAAACCTGTGCTGGAGGGAATGCAACAGCACCTGATGAAAAAGAACGTTGCGAAGGAGATTGCGGAGAAGGTTTGCGAAGGAGTTGGTGAAAGCCTGGTCGGCAAAAAGGTCGGCGGGTTCGAAAGTGATGCCTCTTTCTATTCTTTCCCTGCAAGCCATGCTGATACGAATCATTTAATTTCTTATAGCCACGACCACCGCGGTTCGCAAGGCGCTTTCGACCTCCATCACGCGTATCCTGACACCCAAGACCTCAACAGATCTCTTACTCTCCATACGCAATAAACTCTCGTCACCTCTCCCTTCGACACAACAACGTCTGCCTTACAGCATCACGTTCGTGGGTGTTAATGGCGTCGGAAAGAGCACAAATCTTTCAAAAGTCGGTTTTTGGCTGATCCAGAACGGGCTTCGAGTGTTGATCGCTGCTTGCGATACGTTCCGGTACGTTGATCCGGTTATATCTTCACGATTGTATGGTTGATGTCTTCCTCCGATCCTTTGTAGGAGTGGAGCAGTTGAACAGCTGCGTGTTCATGTCAGGAATCTCAGCATGCTTGGCGTGAACGGGGCTCCCGACAGCAAAGGCCGTGTAGAGTTGTACGAAAAGGGCTACGGCAAGGACGCCGCTGGAATCGCTCGAGAAGCCATTGTATACGGTGCGTTTTGTCTACTCTGTCTCTATCCTACTCCACAATTGTCTCTTCCACTTGACATAACCTTAACCGCATTGTATAGCTCGAGATAACGATTTCGACGTCGTGCTCATTGACACGGCAGGCCGTATGCAGGATAACGAGGTATGTCGGCCAGTTGATGTCTCTCATGGAACATTTACTCAATGCTTTTGACCCCTTTCTCGTGTTTGGAATCATTAATCAAACCATTAAGCCGTTGATGCGGGCCCTTGCCAAGGTGAGAACGGAGAGCACTCTCGACGCATGTGTGAATATCCCGTCGCTAACCATCTCCCCCTTCCCCCAACCTTTTCAATTCTCTTTTTTTTTCGTGTGGCTCGTTCCGGTGTGATTACAGTTGGTCGCGGTTAACAACCCAGACAAAATCATCTTCGTCGGCGAGGCCCTGGTAGGCAATGAAGCCGTGGACCAGTTAACCAAGTTTGATCGCGCCTTGCGTGATTTCTCGTCCGCCTCAGGCGTGGGCAAGGGACGTGGAATTGATGGGATGCTTGTGACTAAATGGGATACAGTTGATGACAAGGTTCGTGTCTTATGTTTTCTTGTTCGTTCGTTTTTCTGTTTTTTGACGTGGGTGAGATGTTTTTCTACTTCTTTACGCGGACACCCCCTGTATCAACCGCTGTCATATACCCGAACGCCCGCCGTCTTGCTACCTCTGCAATTTTTTTTCCTCTTTTTTTTTTTGATGATCCGTCCGTAACAACTGATGCATGATATCCGTTTTGCCTTGCAGGTGGGAGCTGCCCTCTCGATGACATATGTCACTGGGCAACCTATCATTTTCGTTGGTTGTGGACAGGTGCGTGGTACTTCCATCTGATCCCTCGACTACACGAGCTGATTTCTGTCCCACCTACCATCACAACATCACTCACTATTGTTCTGATCTTGTTGATGCGCTTCCCTGGTTTCCTGATGTCCTCGATTTTCTTTAGACGTATACCGATCTGCGCCAGCTGAGAGTGGCGAACGTCGTCCAGGCCATCTTGAGCGATTAGATGAAAAGGCTCTCAGGGACCATTGTTACTCCAACTCGCTATGCTGTTTTTTTTTTTTTATATATATGCTTGCATGAATTGTAGGTTAATACTTTTATTGGAGGAACAAAAGCAGTGGATTGGCAACACACGGTTCCGATCTACAAGAGTGTAAAGAAACAAGACGTCCGGTCTTCGGCCAATGCACGACTTAACAATATCCGCACTAGATGGCGATAACAACACACACAAGAGGAAGGGGGACGACGTGATGGAGTAAAAATGAAGTTTGAAACAAAACAAGAAAAGGTTCCAACACGTAAAATCAAGAAACCCACAGCAGCTCATCGAGATTGCATGCGTGAGGTAAGAAGCGACAAAGCGGGAACAAGAGAAAAGAGTAAAAGAAAAAGGTCAGATAGCAAAATGAGAGAGATATACAGTTCCTGATGAGGGGGTATGGATGCACAAAACTTCACAACAAAACTTGAGTTAAATGAACCATAACAACGAAGGCATTGGGAAATAAACATATCAACAGCATAAGGTTCCTTTACAGAGACCATGACAATATCTGACGGGTGCGAGGAGGGCGTGGGTTATCGAGGACGAACGTTCACGCTATTTTGGCGCTGGCTGCACTGGTCGTGGCGGGAACTGGAAAGTCCCTGTGCCAAAGGGTATGCGACGGCCATTGGGAGTGGTAGGTGTACCCGGGGTCGAACCAGGCGCAGGCACGGTCGGTACCGTGGATACACGCAGCGGAGTGCTATACAACACTTGAGGTTCTGGTGGAGGTGGTAACGGGTCAATGAGATTTTCATCCCTGAATCGCATTTGAGGTCCTTTTTCCGAAAGCATACCCTGATGGGAATCGGTGCTGAGGGGCTTAAACCTTGTTTGGTTGGCAGCTGCTTGACCTGCGCCACCATACGTATCGCCGAACGCGCCGACTTTTTCGTTCTTGGTTCCATTTGCACCAAAGGCGGCGCGTGCAAAGGGGTAAGAGGCGGGATTGGAGAGGAATTCGGCGGAAGGTGGGAGACGGTTCTTGCGTCGTCGTTTGTAGACAATCCAGGCCGCGGTCGCGAGGAAAAGGAAAAGAAGGCCGCCAACAATGCCCCCTGCAATCGCGCCGCGGTTGGGACGAGTAGACAATGCTGCTTGGGAAGTAGGTCCGGGAGTGGATGAAGGATTGGAAGGTGGCAAAGATGGGCTGAGGCTGAAAGTGCCGGATCCACTGGTCGGGATGGTGGCACTGACTTGGGCCATCGGACTCGATGATGATACAGCTAGGCTACCTGTGTGAGAACTTGATACTGGTTCATCTGGAGGAGGGTCAATTTCCGTGTGTTTAAAAGGGAATATAACTTACTTCCGGCGCTGGTAGAGGGAGTGAACGAGACTCTGTTGGGAGCAGTTGAACCCTCAGTGGGATTACCCCCATTGCCACCATCCGAGTTAACAGAACTCCCAGGTCCCGCGCGGTCATCGGACCCGCTAGAGCCTCCCGTATTCGAGCCTCCAGCCTCACTGGAAGGAGAGGGGGTTGGGGAGGTAGGAGGTGCACCATCTCCCCCATTGCCGGTCGGAGGAGGATTCGACGGAGGACTGTTATTGTTGCCTCCACCGGTATTTCCAGTAACATCGTCATTACCACCACCACCACCGCCGCCACCAGTGTCTCCATCATCATTGTTGTCGAAGTTTCCTCCGTTCCCCTTGCCATTCCCGTTGTTCCCTTTGCCGTTTCCAGTTCTTGCAGGTCCTCCATCGCCATTGCTACTGCCATTGCCACCAGAATTTCCTGGATTACCGTTATCACTGCCAGGGGGAGCGCGCTCTGTGTTTTCAAAACCATGGGGATGGTTGTCGAGCGGGGTGTCTTTGCGTTTGTTGATGGGGTCACCTAGAGGGAGGGATCTGTGCGAATGCCTGCGCATGATACGGTGACTAGAGGTAGGGGTCGTCATGATTAAGAAAAAGGGTAAAGAGCGACGAGAACTAGAATGAGCGGGAGTGATGGGTCAGAGTGAGGAGACAACAAAGCATGTGAGGGAAGGAGCGAGAGAGAAGGGATGGGAAAAAGACGGGAGCTGGTTGATCACCAATAAGAATCACCCAATCACCCATCACCAATCACCAATAAGAATCACCCATCACCCAATCACCCATCACCCATCACCCATCACCCTCCTTTCCTTTCCTTTCCTTTGTTTTCCTTTGTTGCCATCTCCTTCATCACGTGCCTCATTTCACCATGCTCCCAAGACGCTTGCCCAGACTCTCCCGCACATTTGCCTCTTCGGCACGAGCTCCAATGAAAGTCGTCCCTGTCCCTGTCCGCCAAGACAACTACGCCTATCTCCTCATCGACGATTCCTGCAACAAGGCTGCCGCCGTCGATCCATATGACGTAGCCAAAGTTTCTGCAGCCGCAGAGCACCATGGCGTCTCCATCGTCGCCGCCATCACCACCCACCACCACTTTGACCACAGTGGCGGCAACTCTGTGCGTATACCCTCCACGTCTCTCCTGTTCTCACCCTTCTAAACACCACTCCAGGACTTTGTGGGTAACTGTCCTTCTTGTATCCCGACCCTTGTCTCAAGTAATCCGGCAGGCTATCAAGTACCCGAACACACCCATCTACGGGGGCAGCCACCAAGTCAAAAATGTGTCCGACATTGTCAAGGACAAGGACGAATTCAAAATTGGAGACAACATTCATATCAAGTAAGTCCCACTGATTACTCAACCCATACGAAATCAATTCATCACCCAATCTTTACTTCCTGCATCTGATTAAAAGGTGCCTGGCAACACCCTGCCATACTCAGGACTCGATCTGCTACTATGCAACCGACCCAAGGGATCCTTCACACCCAGGTGGTGTCTTTACTGGCGACACCCTTTTCATTGGTGGTTGCGGCCGCTTCTTTGAAGGTACTGCAGACCAAATGGACCGAGCTCTCAAGTACCTTGGTTCTCTGCCCGACAAGACCATCGTCTACAACGGCCACGAATACACTGCCGGAAACCTCGCCTTTGGAAAACATATCGAACCAAATAGCCCAGGCATTGCTCGACTCTCAGAGCTCGTGAAGAACAATGACGTCACCACGGGTAAAACGACCATTGGCGACGAAAAGGAATGGAATGTCTTTATGCGCCTGGATTCGCCGGCGGTCAGGTAAGCTATCGTCACTTACGTCTCTTCCCGTCATGTAACCTTTTCCAGGGAAAAAACGAACGCTAGGCCAGACACACCAGATGCCAATGTCATGAACTCGTTAAGAGAACAGAAGAACAGCTACAGGGGGTGAATTCAAGTTATGGACTTGTATCCTAACGTATTCCTGACGTTGTGGTAGACAAGTACCACGACTGTGATGAGGACAGTTTATATGTATCACACTACACACAAAGCTCGAAATGTAACAACAGCAACAGCCTATACCATTCTACTGTTCCTCACCATGTCTCGGCGTTTTCCGTGCATATCCATCGTCAGAACACAAGAATGTGCAACTTTCAGGCCATTCCGAAAACTTTGAGCACGGCAGCGCGTGCATAAGGAATATATGAAAGGGTGTACCAAGTGTATGCGAGGTACTCGATGATGACGAACACTAGAAATGCAACGCTAGGTTAGTTCACAACAAAATGGGAGGAAAAGCGGCATGTCACAAACCCAGGCAGAGGATCTGCATTGACCTTATTAGTCATTGGCGAGCAATAATAGCACACGACACGTACCTCATTGTGAAGGACAAAGGCAGCGACAAAGACGAGGCCAATAGAAGCAAGGAAGATTATAGAAGCCACGACTCGGACAGGTTTGAACATCTAGCGATTCCGAGGTCAACCTACTATCAGATCTCGCAGGGGGTAGGACGCACGAGCTTCAGCTGTTTGAAAAACTACCAGCCACAAACGTTAAATGCGCAATCGGTGCTGTAAAAACGAGAAAAGGGCACGTACACCGATGAGGAACCCAGTGCCAACAAGCGAGATAATAGTTCCAAAGACATAAAGGACTGCGCACAACCACATGTCAACCCCGACAACCAACATCACAACCCGCACACCACACTCACCTGCAAAGCTTCCCAACTGTCCAAGGAAAAGCACGATAGACCCCAACAAACTCAACAAAAATCCAATAGCAAGACTGTTTGTTTCGCAAATCAACCGCGTGCGGAGATAACGAACTACAGGAAGAGATAAAAGGAGGGGGGGGAAAGGACACATACCAAGCAATGAACCCATACAACCTTGTCGTCCTCGACAACCCCAAAAATTGGAACGCCGAATCCCCTTCAAAAAACTGCGTGTCTGGGATGACACCACCGCTCCCAGACTCGAGATTGAACCATCCTTTACTCGGCATTTTCGTCTACCCGCCTAATAAGTCTCTCCGAGGTGTTTAGATGTTGTACTGAGCGTGTCGGTCTTCGGCGTGGAGCAAGGCAGAAGAGAGGTTATGCACAGCCGTTGGTCGCTGCGAATATTGAAGCAAAGATGTCTCAAAGGCACTTGGAGATAGTCCTTGGAAGAAGCACCGTCTGTACGTGCGAATGTCCCATGAGCCCGCTCTACGATCAAGTGATTTACGCACGTACGTGCTGTTCCAGCAGCTCTGAGTCGCAAGATCAAATGTCCAAAGGACGTGGGTTGTGGACGGAGTAGGTGCAGAAGGTGATGATGGTGGCAGGAAGAACTGGCAGTTTAGTCAGGCGAACTCGGCAGGGGCCCGCATGGCGTTGTTGTGCTGCGTAACAAACACAGTGCTCGGTGCTCGGACATCACTGATCACGCATTGCCCATGGAGTTCTGAAATTTCTTGCCACTTGTTTGCTTTTTGACCGAGAATTCTGGGCATCATGAATTTTTATTCGCGAGGATTGTTACATTTCAAGAGCAAGTGCTTTGGCACGTAAAATACAAGAAGATAGAGTACCATGATTATTAACATGCTAGATGTTTCTCCAGGCTTCAAGATAGGGGACCAGGTATACATATACACATGTGACCAGCACACAGATAGACATTGAGAACTTCAACACAATTGGTCCATGAGCCGGTTTAGCCATGTCTGTCGTCGCGGATGCGAAAGAAAGACACCAGTTACACGAAGTACATCTGATTCCTCAAGTTGCTGTTTACGGGACTGAAGTGACGGCGATAGTAATCCAGATGAGCATTCATGTCATCATCGTCACCGCTGACAGAGGAGACCGAATAGTCACTAATGTTCTCGTCGTAATGGAACTTCGCCCTGCGGCAAACGAGCTGAAAGCGGACATCCCTCTAGTTAGCAATCAGAAAGTATGGCTTCAATCGGCTGTTGCTTACATCGGCATCTGTAATGCCGTCAGCACAAGAACAAAAGACGAGAAGGGCATGTGCTTACAGTAAACCGGCGCTGGTATCTTCACGGATCGTGTAGAACGAGAATAACAGTGGCAAAGCGAATAGCTTCCCCAAGTTAGAGGATCAGTTCCACATCAGCATGACCTCGTACACCTGAGTGACTCACGCAAGATCTTGCAGTCTATCGTAGTAAAGATCAGAGGGGGTGTAGCAATGAGTGAAGGAGATTCCACGCACTCAGCCATAGGGATGCCAACATCGTTTCGCAGAATGGTATAGTGGCTCGGGATGGACGCTTGAAACGCGATTAAGCCAGCGTGCCTTCATGCAAAAGATTCAACTCACTCCCTTTCAAGCCAGGCTGAGACTGGAGGTAGAAGTCACAAAACCTCGGGTGGACGATGTCTGTAATTCGCGGTTACGTTTGGAAGGGGTGTCGCCATATAAGTTCTGTTACACACCATTGTCGACGACTAGACCAGCGGGGAAATTGCCATTGCCTCGACCATCTGCCTGGTTCGGGGAACGAGGAAAGAATCGGACATGGTGACGTTTGCCGACCACCAGGTATACAAACTTGGGACGCCTTCCCTCAGGGTAAATACTTTCAACAACGCCTACCAAGGTGTCATGCGAATCTTAGGACCAAAGATTGTGGAACTTACTCCTCATAGCATTACGTTCGAGCTCTTCGACATTTTCAAACTCTCCTTCCGAGACGCCGTCACGGAAGATAATGATAATCTGAGGGAAAGTTCCCCTGTTCTTGTCCAAGAAATTGATCAGCATTTCCTGTAAACCCCCCGTGAGCAACTGTCTACCCCCTCCAATAGTTCTCAAATATCCTACCTTGAACATCGTGGAAAACTCTTCAATCATTTCAACCCGAGAGGGTTGAATTCTGATCGATGCTGCATAACGACATGCGCCCTGATCGTATGACCCAACAACCGAAGCGACAGAAGGTAGTTGGCTGCCTGGTCCAGGGTGACTAACGTCGGCACCTACAAAACCTCAGTAGGTCTTTTTGATTTCACTTGGATTGTCTCACCAATGATCATGAAGGGTTTCTTTCCCAGCGTGTTGAGCACAGGAGAACTTGCGGCAAAATTGACTCCACCCATTTTGGGATTGATCCTTGACGTCAACGTATTAGATGCGTGGTTGTTTTGATAGGGTGCGTGACCTACTTCAGGATAAGATTGTTTTGGTACTGGTTGACCTTCCTGGAGGAGACGTTCCTGCTGAGATTGTTGCTCCATCTCTGCAAGGGGGCAACACCACATTAGCCTTGCTCCGAATCGGATTGGGACATCATTCCTCACCACACACTGAGTAGCCACACCCTGGGTGATATCACCAAAACGTTTGATCTTGCGATATTGTGCCTCTGCGGGATCAGGAAGGATAGCAAGGATCAAGCTTGGGTTGTATTGATGCCGCATGCTCGTCAATTCCTGATATATGTAACAATGTGATGAGTTCTTAAATCCAGGATGTCTATTTTCCTTACCTGCAAGACGTCGGCTTGGGTTGACCGTCTCTCAACAGCAAGGGGTCCATGTACCTGCAATCCTGCACAGAAATGTAGAGGAGCCTGATAGAGCATAGACGGACTAACCCAGGACCTGCATAGCTCCAATTAATTCTTCAATGAAGTAACGTAATAAGTTGGAGTCGACATTGGCAAAATCAACGACGATCCAGCTCGGAATCACCGCTGGTTGGGCCAATCTCTGCCTCATGACATCCCAAACACCTGGCCTTTGGTTCTAAACAAGTATGAGCACAGGAATTAATAACACCACGAAGAACACCTGCCAGGCGCCTCTCTGCTCCGCCGAATACGATTGAGGGTGTCGCCAGCATTCGCCCTCTGATCAGTTCGGGTCTTTGATCTACATGAATTCCGGCATTGACAAGGAAAGGAGAATTTGAGTAGTCGAAATGTCCAAAAGCTTTGCTAATTTCTGTCGCCCGTTGTCTGGGATCTCCGGGAGTAAATTCCAGAGCCGCGCGAACGACCTCCGGTGAAGCACGATTCTACCGATCCGGTTGGTTTGTGGTATCAAATATCCTAGCTGAGATCCATACTTTATAGAATTGCTCCACTGTATTGCAGCATAAAATTGGAAACACGTCTTTGGCGAACTTGACGCCGAGAGTTGAGGGCGGTATCGAATAGTTGTGGGTCTCCCTGAAATGTTGCTGGGTATTTTATCAGGGGATAGTGCTTGGGAAGTGTCAAAGGCGAACACACAGCAACAGTTACGGGCTCTCCGTTTCTGTCGAAAGTAAATGACCCGACATCTTGAATAAGGTCTTTAATGGGTTTTGGAGATTTGTTCCTATGCATCCCGAGGTTAACCTCAACTTTCACTCCCTTTAGAAATTGTCTCAGTTTCAAGAATTGGTCTGGCCTCAAGCGCCTGAGGTCGCTCCGGTTTCTGAGGTGCAAGAAATCAGCGCAGACCTTTTCCAGCTCACCCGCCGGAAGTCTGACAACCAGTTAGAATTGGTAGTAGGAGGAATTCAAAGGGCGTACACGACACCTATCGTCACGTCCACGTTGATAACAATCCTATCAAAAGCAGGTCGGACGCTCCTAGAGGCCAAACTCAGTAAAATAGCAACTGTATTCGTAGCGGCACTTACTGAAAGTAACCTCGCCATAACTCAAGTGGTGCAATAGGCGGGGGTTGACCTAAAGTCAAGTTAAGAAGTTGAATTACCGCATGGAAGTAAAATCCCACGTTTTTCGCTCTTGACAAAGATTGATTTTGCCGTTGACAATATGCCCGCTTTTCTGGTGAGACATATATCAGAAGCGGGTTCCGCGAAATGGTCTAAATAGTGTATTCACTGCTTGGGAGTGGCCTGGACGAAGACGTTCAGCATATTGAGGATGAGGTTTACTTCGTTCTGACTTCGGGCGTCAAGTTTCTGGGTTTGTATATATCGTTGGAGGGTACTACGGGAATCAGTTTGCATTTCCACTCATTACACTAAATCAACCTACCTGAAATCGATGGCGTTTACGTGCTTCATATAGACCTGGACTTCACGCTTCTTCCTATCGCTGTCCGGATTCGGGCCCCAAGGCACGACGAACTTTGTTCGCATTTGTTGGAGTCAAGCTCAGGGCGGGAGTAGGAATCAACGTACTGTCTGCTCCGGGAAGTATCTCATCGGCGCAAATAAGTTTTTCTTCCCATCGAATGCTTGATACCATTTGCTGAGCAATCGCAACGTCAACAAATATCAACCAACTCACCAGCTCGTCGAGTAAAAATTTGGGAGTAGGTTGACTGAACCCGCATAACGAGTTCATTCCCTTTTTTACTCCCAAGTTTGAACTCGCGCGATGTCTCCCACAAAGGTCTGATTTCTTCATTCCTTGCAATGAATTGGGCGCTCATGATTCACGAGGGGATAGCATCTTACCGACTGGGTGACATTTCAATCAGTTAGAGTGTCTAGTGGCTGGAAGGGCTTAATCATACCGTCATAATGATGAACAACCTGGGTGGGGAAGTGCATCCTGAATGAGTTGGTTTGCACCTCAACGCCATAAGCGGCGGGATTGAAATGCTGAAGTCTTGTTTGACGAGGCACGAAAGCCATTCCGGAATCACGGTATTGCAATTACTTGGAGGTTTGAGGAACTTCAGAGGGGACTGGAAAATCGAACTGGGGGTAAGAGAGAGTTGGAAGATAGCGGTATTTATAATCGTCCTAGGTAGGATGCAAGAAGGAAATGTGATTGCGTTCACAGTTGAAGGTTGCCCACCACAAAGTTAAATGTGCATGCGTAGGGACGCGTGGTGGGAAGTCGTCAACTTGTTACAGCGCAGTCTTGCCAAGAGGAACATGATCTGCCCTCTATATGAGGCTGTTATCGTGGTAATCTGATGGAAGTGTCGGAGTTCGACAATCCATTGTTCGATTTGGCACCATACCCGCTTACTTAAGGAACGCATTACTGAACCGCAGCAGACACATTGTGCACTCTCCAAACAACGAGAAGAAAGAAACGTGTTTTAGTCTAGAAAAATCAAAGATATTCATGAATGGCATTTTTCGGCTAATTAGCACACAAGCACAGGTCAAATTAATGCAATAGACATTTCAAGGGAAGACAGGAGAGTCAACATAACCGCGATCGTGAAGAAAACGTGAGTCATAACAGTCAGAGGGCGGAAACCTTACGCTTCAAGACGTCTTGGATATCTGAAATGTTTCTGATGGTATCAATTGTAGAAGGTCCAGGGAGGATCCCAAGCCTCTGCTTGGTTGCAACAAGAAGTTGTTGGACATTTGGGATAACGCGAGGAATAAAGTCCATGATTAACTTATCCTGTGCGCCTCGGTCAGTATTGGATGGTTCTCGATCAGGCAAAGACACATACATCTGGGCGTAGGACGGCCACGGCACGCTGCAGCCACCACAGAGAATTCCTGAATGACTCATCGCTTGGTTGCGTCTCGCCAACAACGGCGGACAACTAAAGTCCGCATGTCAGAAGGCGAAAGTAAATCCAGAAGAGGAATCAACTTACCCGATGGACAAGAGTCAATATCACCGCCTGCGAAACCAGGCACGGACCAGTCAATGGCATAATCAAATCGGGATTGGTATGTGCCAAAAGGTCTTGGAGCTTGGCGGCCTCTTGCGTCTGGAGAACCCCGAGGTAGACTTCGTCCCACTCGTCAGGCTTGATGGGCGGGGTGTTTCGCTCTTGTGGTGGTTGAGCTGGTGGGGGTTGGGGGATGGTGGCAGGGTGTGACGCTTGAGGCGCAGCGATGGTGGTAGGGAACCATGTGTTGTGAATAGCAGGTGGCTGAGGGTGCGGAGGGGGAGCAGGTTGTTGTTGGGTATAAGGCGCATGGGGATAGGGCTGAGGAGGTGGGTTCACAGGTTGGATATTCTGTTGTTGACGGAGATGCGACTGGCTATGAGCTCCTTGGACGGTAGGCAGAGGTCCTGGGGAATTGTGCGATTGGGAAGACTGCGAGAGGTGATGGAAGCCACCAGTAGTATTGAGGCCCAGGAACTTGACTTGATCGGAAAGCGCCTTCACAGTGTGCTCGAGCTCACGAATAGCAGCCTGTACAAGTGGTCAGAGGAATGTAATAGGAGTTGGGAGAATATCTCACGTCATGACTTCGGAATGCCTCGTTTTGCCAAGCGGTCAACTCTGACTTGACGCCGTGGATTTCACCACGTAGCTCCCGGAGCAACTCTTGATGCATAGCAGATGCTTGTTGAGAGTAGACAGGAATGAACGTTTTTGCTATAGCATCCTTGACATGGCGCTCAATGATTGGCGTAAGGTTTGTCGCCAAAACATGGGCCACGTGGTTCGAAATGTCGGGTCTGAGGAGGAGCTTTTCCATTTCAAGGGGGAGAGCCTGTATGACATGAGTTGATATTCACCGTGAAGAATTAAGTGGCTGCGCACTTGAGTGATGTTGTCGACTAATCCCTTGCCCATCTGATCATTCAAAGCCGCTTTCACCTCGTTCTTTGTGATGCTCTCAAGGGATGGGAGGACCGAATTTTGTACCTCGTTCTTGACCGCCATTTCAACAACGCGAGTTGTGTTTCGAGTGAGTTCCGTCGAGATGAGTTTGAGAATCTTCTCTTGGCGGGTGAAATCTTCAGCTTGTTCATGAGCACGCGCTTCTTCCAAGCGTTGATCTAGTTAAATGATCAACAAATCGTCCAGAATGAACCAGGGGACAGACTAGTACTACTCACTCTGTTTGTCCATCTCTTTCCCAATCAGTCGTCCAAGGCGATTGTGGAGACTCTCCTCTGTCTTCCTAATCTCACGCGCCAAAACTTGAGTAAGCGAAACCTCGAGTGTAGTGTCACTGTTAGATTTTTGTCCCTTCTCCTTGTCCCTTCCATTGTCCCAGCTAATGTTCTTTCCCTTCGGTCCTTTGCCCTTCCCATCTGACGGACGACCATCATGGCTATATTCATTTTCATTGTCGGATGTTGGAGTGCGAGATCGTGCAGGACCGGAGGTGATAGGAATTTGAACTTGGGAGGTCGGAGGAATGGGTTGAGGCTGCCTAATTTGCTTATTGTCAGGAATGATTGGTTGTGGGAGTTGGGGCGGGGGTATCGGCGTGATCAGCTGATTATAGGGGAAGCGGGCAGGAGCAGTAGCAAGGGCTGAATCAAACCACTCCCGACGGATCAGGACCTGATCAACACCGTTCGAGTGAACAGAGAACGCCACCAGGGCCAACTCGCCAGGCGGCAACTTCGCGGCAACGCATGCAGCATGGGCTTCAACGCCGTGAGGATCGGAATCAGCGGTAAGGATGACGAAATGAATGGTGGGTTTGGGTCCATAGAATTCTACGACCTGCTCGAAGTATCCTCTGATGCCCTCTTCGCCTCCGTAAGGAGTCTCCAATGCCAGCTTGAAAGCGATCATACTCTCACGACGGCTATTGGCGATCCAAATGGTTTGGATGCGCGAGTCATAGTTAATATGCCCGAACATGTCAAGATCCTCGGTGTTGCCGTTAACAAATTTGATTGTAGACAGGACAGTCTTCGTGTTGATTGACAAGAGTTGGAAGATGGTACCGTTCTTTCGCCCAACAACGAGGCCGCCGTCTACAAAAGTAAGAGAAGAAGGAACATCCTCCCCACGAATCTTATGAGTCGCATAAGGAAGCTTGTCGTGCATATTCCAGATTGTCAACGTCGAGTCCTCGGAGATCGTAGCAAGGGCGCGTCTCAGAACATCAAAATCGAAAGCAGCAATCCTCTAGGGAAAAGATTGTAAGTTTATATAGGTTGAATGTTCGGAAACCACGTACTGAAGGAACACTGAAGACTTGGCCGAGGTGATGAAGGTCAGAATGGGTCAAAGGTAGCTTGCTCAGGGCATGAGTGTTGGCGAGGTCGATAACATAGACCCTGCTGTCCGAGGCAACCGCTAACGTATCAGGATCTTTCGGGTGCCACTTCACGGCACGCAACGCCTCTGATGTATTCGTGGGCGGAACACAAAGAATAAGCGTTCCACTGGATAGCTCTTGATTAGACAATATCGAAAGCTGTCGCGCAGAGAAAACTCACGGTACATCATCCTCGATTGTCACCGGAAGCTCCCAAACGACAAAGCCACCATCGGAGGTTACCCCTGCAAGCCTATTACCGAAAACTGCCATATCGGTCACGCTTGAAGTCAACGGGAAAATATTCGGCAACTGCAAAAGAGTACGATCTCCACTCGCTCTCGAAATGACACGAACACGGCCCCTCGTCATGGCATAAGCGACCCAATGCGTAGCCCCGATAGTCGTTCCAGGTAAGAAGACGGAGTCCTGCTTGACAAGAGCAATCGCGGTGGATTTAACAGAATCATGGGGAGCCTGGATTTCCTCTAATGACTGGGATACGTCAATGATGATGGTTTGAGACTGAGGACTCGGGCTCAACTGTGCTTTGTTGTTCGCTTTGGTCTGATGGATGGGGCCTTTCCGATTGCCTCCTCGAGCACTAGGTCCAGGAGAGCTTTCCTTCTCCCGCCGCCCGCCCACCTGTGACGCATTTGAAGCGGGTGGACCTTGGGTAATGAAACTATCAGGTTGGCGGGGTTGAGGTCGCTGAGGTTGGGATTGGGGCTGGGGCTGGAGCTGGGGTTGAGGTTGTTGCTGGATAGGAGGCTTCGGTGGAGACGCTCTCGGAGACGCTGTGCGATTGGGGACAGATTTTGTGGTGGTCGGAATAGGTGGCAATGGAGCACGGCTCGACACCTGCTCTCCCTGAGAGTAATCATTCCCACCAAGGTAAGATTCATAAGCTGAGACCGGTGCCTGCACCGAAGGTTGAACAGGAGGTTGGGGAAGCTGCCCTCGAGAAATATTTTCAAGCAGATTCTCGACAGACTGTCGCTTGGGATCGGGGACAGTTGTCCAGGAAGAATCATCAGTTCCACTCGAAACGTTGGAAGACTGAGGGACTGGTTTTTTCCTCACAGAACTTGTCGCGCTGGAAAGATGGTCGAAGGGAGAGATGAAGTCGAACATAGATCTGCGAGGGGAGGGTGGTCTTTGGTGCTGAGCCGGAGGAGAGGTCTGTTGAGACTGAAGTGGGGCAGCAGAATCAGGAACTCGGGGCGAGGTCTGCACCGGTTGTTCAGGCGGACCATAGGGGCGGTACTCACTCTCGCGAATCGAAGGAGCAGAAGGCGGAGAGGGCGCCTGAGGCAGATTCCTGACGGACTCAGCGTAATTGCTGCGAGGAGGATTGCTAAACATGATGGAAAGAAATGGTTAGCCATTGTTGAATCACTTCTAAAAGCACTTGAGGCGTTGACCCCATGAGGCACAACAGGATACACGCGACAAGGGGGCGGAATAAGGGAACAAAATTGGTAAATGATACGTACCCAGCCATGAGTTGCTCTAACAAAATCTTGCCCTGATTTTCATTGTGACCTGGTGAAGCATTCGAACGCTGGGAAGATCCAGGCGGTGTCGGCACTTGCGTGGGCAGAGAAGGATTGGACACCTGCGCGGGTGGTCGACTCGACACCGCGGGACCGCCAAGCAACGACAACAGCGCGCTCTGGCGATCTGAGGCAGTCGCTGCTGGAGCTGAAGCGGCAGGACTTGGACCGTCTGTCAAGGCCATGACTGGAGTGACTGGTGCCGACGACGCGGTATGCGTGTTATCGGCACCCTGAGCTGATGGTTGAGTGGGTTGCTGAGGCGACAATCCCTGTTGTTGTGGCTGCTGCGTAACCGGCGCAGTGATGTTCTGGAAGAGAGCGTCGATCTGATTAGGAGAGGAGTTATTTGGCAACTGTGTTGGGGGTGTGAACTGCTGGTGAAGAGCTGGTTGAGGGGGAGGTGTTGGGCCCCTTGAAAAGAGTTCGTGGATCCCTGGTCGATTGTTATCCATATCCGAGAAGTTTGGAGACTCGACAATCTAGCACACTAGATAGGAATCGAATCGACGCAGGCTCTGCAAAGCGTGGACGATGTGGGGAGCGATAGAGATGGAACAAGTCTCAATTTTGGGACTGTACCTCTGGATACGTCCAACACGCCAAAGCCACGAGGCTGCTGCACTGTCCGGCCATTGCCGATCCCCCGATTTGGATGGAGGGTCAGTGCACACCCACCGATTCCTGCAAAGTTATCGTGTCTCAATCTTCATGAGCCGCTTGAAGTCGCCCGACCATCGATGTGGGAGGTCCAGCCGCACTCCATTTCCAAGTTTTGGAGGCTCAATATTCGTGGGATAAGTTTGTGATCCACACCCGACGCCGGAGTCAATGACATCACTAATTCGAATTGCATACCCGACATCCCCATCCTCCTTCAGTCCAAGGCTAGAGGCGGCAGGAACGTAGAAACATTCGCCAGACCATAACATTTCTGATATCTCTTACACTCTTCCGAATGCGACGGCTCGCGAGTAGAAATAGACCACTTGCGTACCTAGGATTCACCAAGTATGTTCTGGCCTTGCAGCAATCATTATATTATCGAAACGGAGTAACTAAAACAGCTAACTCACAACACTGTCACTCTATTACTGAGCCCAAGGCAACACGGTTCGCGTTCTCGTTCGCATAGGGGAACAATAGTTGCGGTTTTAGAACTTTTAAACACTGGACCCACTGAGATATTCGATGCAATGTTGCAAGTGTTGGGTGAATCTGGCGTATGAACGGCGAGAAAGGACCCCGTATTCTATCTATGGACTACACGCGTCGAACCGCCTTGGGGTCGCGTACTCTCATGTTTCGACGACTGATAAGAAACCAAGCTCCGAAAGGACCCTGACCATCCCCATACGTCGTGCATAGACCCACAATTAGAAAACCGAAACTGAATCAAGAGGCACAACAGGACACAACCCAACGGGGGCAACCGTGAACCAACAGTCATTAATCATCTCCTAAGGAGAACGGGCTGAGGCCCTGTGGCTTACCCATGGAAAAATGTATCTGACATTCGCCAACTTCGAAGAACGACGACCAGAGCCGGTGGCGGCATTTGAGAAACACCAATAACTGACCCGTATGGAATCTCGTCGAATCGCATGGACTGTGTCTTATCACTTCACTCCAAAGGATCTGGACTTCAGTCTTATGTACTCAGCTCACATCAAGCCAATGCTGCCTACAGAGTATAATAATAACCCCAATTGACTCCTCGGGGGGCTGTGAGTTCACCGCCTCAGCGACAATAGCAATGGTGTCGTTCATGCATTGCTGCCTCAATGGGTCTCGGCAGCTAGACTTGACAGGTCTTTCAACTGAAAATGACATGGATGGGATATATTTTTAGGGAATACTCTCCTGTTGGTTACATAGGAACAAGAAGGGTGGATAGGGATTACTCATTTCAGAAGCCTTCAAACAGACGCTCCTCAAGAATAACACGACTGTGGGTCAGGTGATAGTGCTAGGCACCGCATACATAACCAGGTTTTACGACAGCCGATGCGGTCTCCGAGGAAAATAGGCTTGCCCGTCAGAAATATGATTATGCATTCTCAGGCCGCAAGAAAATGGCTCTGGGCATCAATGTGGCACACATCAGTTGGGCAAGAGGCAAATGTATTTCGGCTGCGAGCAGTTTCAACTATGCCGGGCACTTCCCATGGAATCAACTCGAAACGCAAAATCCTAATGATGGTGACACCCACGCCGCCTAATGAGATTACCAATTGAGAGGAGACGTTGGCCATGAGCAACTTCCTGAATGACAGTACCAGTATTCGGCATACCCTTCAGGTTGAATCATGGAGTAATCAATACTCCACTGAGATTTTTCTGGATAGCCTGTAGTATTTCATCACGTGGACTGAGGGGTTTCTTGGATGACAGGTGGTAATGCAGTCAACTCACATAAGAAATGATCCAAACCCGACAATGGCGATAGGAATCACAGCACCTGATGTTAAGACAACCGATTTGGCGTGAAGCGGTGCCACGAGTCCACATAGACGGGTTCATCACAAATATTGGTAAATAGGGCCGAAAGGATATATATACCGATGTGTTCAGGCCTCTGAACGACCAGAATCCTCTTGTTTCTCGACTATAACAAACGACCTCACTCACCCTCGAGTTACCATGTACACTGTATGTGATCTGTGACACGAAGCACGAGTAGGGCTGATCAGCATAAATGACAGGCTACTACCATTGTTGATCAGCACTGCGGCATGTCCTCCTGCAATTGTGGTGCCTCGTAAGTTGAATTGTTTTGATGTTGCACTCATACAGGTCTCATACCCTCCTAGTTGCCAATGCAAGCCCGGTGAATGCAAGTGCTGAGCATTTCTGCGGCAATCTTTTTGTGTCGAGTTTGCCTGTTGTATGCGCTATTTGCCTCGTATGAGGAATAAAGAAATGCGTTATTGAAAGTTCGGATCGTGTTATTGTTTGTTACGCGTTATATAACAGAACTAATGGGTCAGCTGCCTTGCTGCAATCTGCTTCAGTTCGAAGGATTGAAGATGAAGCACCACAAGAGAACATACCGATTTCCTCGTATCGACGTGATCGCATGGGATCTAGCTCCTTCAGTCGTACTAAAAGCATTTGACATTCTTCCAACAGTGCTTGGGCATTAACCTTCTCCTTATAATTCTTTAACAGCATGTGCTTGTAATGAACGAGTGATTCCAGGCACCCTGTTTCCATGAGAATTGGTGATTGCTTATCACAGGATATTCAGGGAACTTACACTTGCTGTCAGGTTGTTCCGCCAGTAGTTCTTCAATTGTCTCCATTTCGCGCTCCAATATTTCTTGACTGCTGTCTATCAAACATGATTGATATGGTGGCACGCGCGTGCAAAAACAGTGCTTACCGTTTCCAATGAGCCATCGATGATATATCCAGACACTCTGGTCATGGGGATCAGTGTACATCGCATCTCTGATGAGCTTGAATTCTATAAACGATAGGTGAGTTGCGGTTGCCTCCCAGGAGCACATACACACACCGTTTTCCTTGGTCCTTGATTCACTGAGCTTGCCACTGGCCCATAAGGATGATAGGACCTTGGATCTTTGGTGCCATGCACTGAAGTTGGAAAAGTTGGAAAGAATCTTCTGCTTGGTGTACGTTAATTCTGTCTTCGGAGGTCGTGGTCTCGGCATGTTCGCCAGAACATATCTCCTGTAATCCCAGGCGTGGACTTGGGAGTACATTAATGGGGTTGGCCATCAGGCCGAAAGGAAGACGCACAATTCCTTGAATCAGCATCAAGCATTTGTTCAACGACAAATAGGTCTTTCTCCCAAGCTGCCTTTTTCCAGCCATCCACCTCTTCTTCATCAGCTTTTCCTGGGCCATGTGGAATATTCTCAAGACACCATCGTCGGTGGTTCCATATCCAGTAGACCTTAGGATGCGTCTTGAGAGCACCCATTGTCATCATTAGATCATTAATGAGGAGCTGATTGATTTGGTCTGGAGTTCTAGGGAGCGTCAATAAATAGTCTGGGTGGGATGTCTTTGATCTAACCTCTGAGGAAACAAACCATGAAGTAGGATATTCCGTCGGTAGTTCCAGACTGTGTAAAATTCTGGGTTCACTTTGAGGAGCTTGGAGGTCAAACTAAGAGCATCCTCGGACCAATCCTTTTGCTTCTTCTACTTCATTACCTTGTAAGATTGAAGTATTGTTCGTTCAAGTAACCGTTACACACTCGGGATAGGACTTGTTCAGTCAGTGCGAGATATTCCGCGATCTGTGCTTGTTCTCGTTGCTTCTTGGCTTGTATGTCCTCCTGCGTCTGGCGCGTACGTTTGATTCCATGCTGGATACGTCATCAGTGAAATGATAAATAATGGTCTCATAGGCAGTCTGACTGACCATGGTTGTTTCGGAGAAGGGGTAGCAGCGTGGGAAAGTGAATGAGACCCGAAAATGCTGGGAGGCTCTCCGGCTGGTTTGCAGTGACGACGCGTCGAAATGCCTTCAGTCGCCACAAAACCAACATCTTACGAGGATCTTTCTTCCATCTTCCCCCTCACATTCCCCGTTCCTTCGCCACCCACCCACCCCGAACTACTCACTCCCAAGGATATCCATCGTGAGGAGGACCTTCAACGAAATCCCAATTCATTCCGTGCATGGTGGACGGTTCTTCAGGCAACGCGGGAGAATTATGCAGCTCAGGAAAAGCTAGAACGTGGCCTTGACATTCCTGAGGAAGTACGAACTCTCTTGGGTCCTCTTGCCACCTCTTCTGCTCGCCTAAGCCTTCAACGATTGACATACCTCTATGAATCGGCTCTTGTACACTTTGCGGGTTCTTTCAAGCTATGGAAGTCCTACTTGATGATGCGCATGTCTTTTGTATGCGGAAGACCCGTCATCAAAAAGAGGGCTGGCGGAAAGAAGAAGCTGCCAGACATGAAGGATGCCCTCGAGGATGAAGTCGAGGACTTGGAAGAATGGGAGGGGCCATTGGATCCTATTATTGGCTGGGAGGAATGGAGGAGTCTAGTTGCGACCTTTGAACGGGCGCTCATGTATTTACCAAAGGTATGTTCCCGAACTCTGGACAATCCGTACATTTTGTTCACAACTTTTCTTCCAGCTACCACGACTATGGCTCATGTACACGTCAATTTTCTTCCATCCTGCATGTCCACCCAATCTTTGCTACACTCATGCGCGACGAACATTCGACCGTGCCTTGCGCACCCTTCCTCCTTCTTTGCATGCGCGTGTATGGACACGCTACCTGTTATGGGCCGAGAGGAAAGGTGGTGCAACTACTTTTGCGGTGTACAGGCGCTACCTCAGCGTCGATCCCTCACTGTCCGAACGATACGCCACGTTGTTGTTAAACCCCGTCAATTCCGACCCACGCCCTCTGGAAGCAGCCAAGCTCCTTTTATCCCTGGCCCGGAAAGCTTCTAAGGGAGATTATTCCAGCCCGGAAGGCAAAAGTCCCTACCAGCTCCTTGAATCTTTCATCGATGTCGTTGAGAAGTTCTCGGAACAAGTTGGGCTTGATGTGGAGGATACTTTGGAATCCAACAGGGCCATTGCGGAAGCGGAGGAGTCTGCCAAGGAGATTCCAGAGCCAGCATCAATTGACGGGAAACTCATTCGAGTTGGTGGACCAGCAGCGCCGGCGACGGTCAACGGTGACACGGCTAAGCCCTATGATCCTGACGAGGATCCACTCAACCCAAGGAAGCTGAATATCGAAGACATAATCAAGAAGGATGGCTTGGGCGTTTACAAAGATCAGGCTGGACGACTTTGGACTGGTCTGGCAACCTACTGGATCAAGCGCGCTGAATTCGATAGGGCTAAGCATACTTTCGAGACTGGCCTCAAGAATGTGCTTACGGTTCGTGACTTCAACCAAATCTTTGACTCGTATGGCGAGTTCGGACAGTCTCTCATGGACGCCCTCATGGAAAGTCTCAAGGATGAAGAAGACGAGGAAGAAGTGGCTGAAACAGAGAGGGAGCTGGATCAGCAAATGAAGGATTTCGAGGAGTTGGCAGATAGGCGACCTTTCCTGCTTAACGATGTGATGATCAGACGGAATCCTAATGACGTGCAGGAATGGGAAAAACGAGTTGCGTTGTGGGGAGAAGACGATGAAAAAGTTGCAGAAACCTATACTCAAGCCCTCGAAACCATCAATCCTCGCAAAGCCACACCAAATCTCCACCGGCTGTACATATCCTTTGCTAGGTTCTATGAGGAAGGGGGTGTATCGGGACAAGCTGAAGCTGACCTCGACTCAGCTCGCAAAATTCTGGAGAAAGCTACGAAAGTCAACTTCAAAGCTGTCGATGACCTTGCCGAGATTTGGTGTGAATGGGCAGAGATGGAACTTCGACATGAGTGCATCATCCAATGACATTTACCTTCTTTCGTATTACTGATCTTTAAATCCCAGGAATTACGATGAGGCCATTCGAGTCCTGCAACGTGCTGCTGCTATTCCAAAGAATCCTAAAGTCAACTATCACGATCATGTCCGTTTATACTTATTGCGTTCATGTTCCTGAGACTGACTGGAGAACTGGGTAGACGCTTTCTGCCCAGGCCCGTCTCTTCAAATCTCTCAAGTTGTGGTCGTTTTATGTCGACCTCGAGGAATCCATAGGAACAGTGGAATCGACCAAAGCGGTGTACGACAAGATTCTTGAATTACGCATTGCCAATGCTCAGATCATTGTAAACTATGCTGCTTTTCTCGAAGAGAACAAATACTTCGAGGAGAGCTTCAAGGCGAGGCACAAAGTCATGCAAGATTACTGCATGTGCTCACTTGCTTACCAGGTTTACGAGCGGGGTGTTGAATTGTTCACTTTCCCTGTATCCTTCGAGATCTGGAATATCTACTTGTCCAAGTTCGTCAAGCGCTATGTAAACCTGATTTCAGATCTTTCATTCCGACACACTTCTAATTGGTCTCCAGGGTGGCACCAAACTTGAACGCGCACGAGACCTCTTTGAACAGGCACTAGAGAAGTGTCCACCCAAGTCATGTAAACCCATCTTCCTCATGTATGCGAAACTGGAGGAGGAATATGGTCTGGCCAAGCGTGCGATGTCGATCTACGAGCGAGCAACTCAGGTCGTCAATGATGAAGACAAGTTCGAGGTAAGTACTATCTCGGACCTTGAAAGGTTGTGAGTTATAGACCAACTTTGATAGATGTTCACCATTTATATCGCGAAAGCTGCGGAGAACTTCGGGCTACCAGCCACCCGACCCATTTACGAACGCGCTATTGAAGGTATGCATCTATAATATGCGGAAGTCATTCCAAGTGACTAATTTTAACTTCCGCAGTTCTTCCGGATCGTCAAACTGCCGAGATGTGCCTCCACTTCGCGGCTCTCGAACGCAAGCTTGGCGAGATCGACAGGGCTCGCGCGATCTATGCCCACGCTTCGCAGTTCTGCGATCCTCGTGTTAATCCACGCTTCTGGAGCGAGTGGAATTCATTTGAGATCGAGACGGGCTCAGAGGACACGTTTAGAGAAATGCTCAGAATCAAGCGAAGTGTGCAAGCACAATTCAACACTGAGGCCAGTTACCTTGCTGCTCAGACGTTAGCAACTAGGCAGGGCAGTCAAGGGCCAAAAGAGGATGAAGAACCTCAGGATGCCATGGCAGCTGCAGAAAGACAAGCCGGAAAGGTGCCGGCATTCGTCGCTGCTAAAACCACAGGACTCCCGAAGGCTAGTGGTGAGACTCCTACTCCTGCTCCTGCTCCTGCTCCTATCCAGTCAACGAATGCCGATGAGATTCATATATCGGATGATGAAAATATCTAGTTCGCGTCTATGTTTCTTGTACTTTGTATAGATTGTGCCTTATTCCCTCTGTAGTCTCTCTTTGAATGGGCTGTTTCTTACTCGTTATCTGAAGCTGCTATTTTAGTTACACATCCATTTCCGGCGCTCACCTTATCATTTTGGGGGTTCACCTCGCTCACCAACCCCGACACTCATGGTCAAGTTTCTTGACCTCCCCCAGGACATCTTAATAGCTATCTACGCCTATATCACGCCTCAAGACCTGCTCACGTTGAACCAGGTTATTATATGACACGATCATTTGTCCGGTCAAGTCTGACGGCGACAGCAGACTTGTCGCACTTTGCACACTCTTGGGACCTCAGATTATGTTTGGCGTCAACTCGAGATTAGCTTGCCTTTGGATACTGACCGGAAGATGCGCAGGGGAGAATATCGTTCCTTTTACCAGATTCGACGCAGTTTGATAAATGCCCTACGAGTTGGAGCCAGCTGGGGAAGCAAGTCTGCTCAGATTCGAAGGTTGGCTCGCATTGACCATGGCAGCCTCTTGTCTCCGGTCCAACTGTTGAGGGATGATTGGCTGGTCACACTCTCCCGATATCTGTCCGCGTGGCTTCTGGACGGGGACCGTGGCGCGCACTGTGCTGCTAAGGTGGGAATTATGGGAAATCCCAACAAGTTTGCTGCGGGAATTCAAGATGACGGTGACAATGCTTTAGTCGCCTTGTTCGACAACTCCAGAGCCTCTGGGTTAGAACATCTACTGGTCAAAGATCTAATCAGAAGCTAACTCCTTGCACGTTTGATGCAGACGGATTCAAGTCTTCCACCTGGCGCTGACTGATGATTATTTTTACGAAGACACGCTTATGTCTACACTTAGGCGCGTTCTTGAAATATCTCCCACAAGCAGCTTTGCCCCAGGTTACGATCCTATGAAGCACCAAGGGATTTTCGCCGAGATACAGGTGAACAGAAACATTGTCGCGGCATCGCTAGCAAAGACCAATCGATCTGGTCCACCGCTGACATACCAAATCATGCTGGTTAATGTGGATACCCATGCCGCTGTCGTGCTCAGACAAAATCTAGTAGAGGTTTGATAATAGCTTTTTTTCTTCCAGAAATCGACAAATTCATGGTGGAAGACCAAGGACCTCACAGGTTCGCAATTTGCATTCAAGCTCTTCCCCGAGCACGTTGCAATCTTGTTTGCCAAGTTGAACGAAGGCACCCTTTTCTGGAAAGACACCAAGGACGTGATTCAACCTAGCCGTTCACTCTGTCCTTCAAGCTTCCGATGGCATATCTCACCTACAACCCCTTTTCATTGACAAGCTTCCCATCATAGACATCGGGTCGTTGTATCCTCCCCACACTTCCGAGTTCTTTTCGACATCTTATGACATCTTATTCACCGCTGAAACACTGCGGCCGACGCAAAGTACCCTTGGCATGCTTTCGCGTCGTTTGGAAAAAATATGGTTTTTTTCGATTGGCTCTTGTGCCAACTGCCAACCCTCTCGGTTCCCCGAGTTCAAGAATTTCCCCGTCGATTTCCGTCGTGGTCTCTCAATGAAGTGCGGCTCGCACATGGAATACCTTGAATTGGGAAGAATGGGCTATCGGATGATCTGGTCGTGGGGGACCGATGAATATAAATTGATGAAGGCGACACTCCCAGAGCCCGGAGAGGATTCTTGCTCATGAATTGATCCCGCCCCATATCACCCTTCCTTTTTGAGTTGCATAACTGTATCACTATTTGGTTTGAGGAAGCAACATGTCAGATTTATTTCAGGGGAAGTGTATATTTTGGAGTTATAGGATTTTGGCACTAGAATTCCATCTATACCCATAATTCACTGGTGTACATGAACACCCTCTTCTCCCTCCATGATAGTATGTGCTAGACCCGGTAATTTACTTTGTCTTTTGACATTGTTAAGGAATATTAAGTAACCTATCCCGGACACTTGCCAACTGTGGCTTTATGCAGGACTGCTACCAGGCTGTTAGAACTCAATATTCAGACAATACTAGTGTATACTAATTAATGTCAAATGAATTGAGACTCTTATACTGATTTAGACACATGTTGGTAATAGTAGTGTGGCTTGTATTCCCTCGAATCAATGCTCGTGTCAAGTCTCCTTGACATAGTAGGATTCCTACTAGGGTTTGTCTGTACATATGATGTCAATAAAAGCATGAAAATCAGTGTCCACAAATCTACTTTGCACTTCAAAAGTGCATTTCATCATTTCCTTCAACACAGGCTGCACGTAATAAATTACTGGGGAAAAAAGAGATTCGACTCAAGATTGCATCGGTCTGGATTGTTGACGTCTAAGGTTCGACGAGGGGAACATCTATTTTCCTGAAGCGAGCGCTTCCTAGAGCGTCAAGGTCAAGAATATAACAATCTCTGGCAACAAGAAGGCAGCCTCTTGATCTATACCTGGACAACAGGACATGTTTGCTCAACTAATAACAGATTATGGCACAATGGCATAGGAAATAAGTCCCAGAGGTAGATCAGGTGGATGTTCTAAGCTACAACGGAGCTGTAACATCCGTGTTCGTGCCACTAATCTTCTAACTGCATACACGGAAGTTTGTCGTCGGTCTTAGCATGCCCTGCTTGTCTGGACAAATTTAAGTATCCACGTCGTGCCTTCAAAAGTAACAGGGCAAACAACGTTAATTGTAGCATCCGAAGCTACGATCCGAAGCACGTAGTCACTTGATGAAGAATTCAAAGATCCTCGTGTCAATGAGACTGTGCTCAGCAATCACTTATGTGAGCGAGGCTTAATCCAAGCATTCTTTGGAAGAGACATCTTCCAAGTCAACCATGCGGTTGCAGGCCTCCTAGGAGCGACTCTGAGACAGCGCCCAAATTGAAGACTATACGAGGTCAAATACGAGCTATCCACCTCGCAATGAAAAGGCTTTCCCTTGTTTTTCTGCCAAGGGTCAGGATTGCATGACATCATTTCACTGACAGAGACCCATAGCTCTGTTCCTTTTGCAATGAAACACAAGCAAGGCTCGCAACACTGCAAGCATGTAGAAAATAACAGAAAGTCCCGGACACCAAGCTTTTGGGAGAATGCAGTGTCACTCGATGGAGAGCCATAAAAAAGACCTCTTGGTCAACTCCATCATCTTGACGGGAACTTGGACGCTGGACCAGAACAACTGAGAGAGCATTCTGAAGCCCAGCAACCTCATGGTAGAGTGGCGAAACTGACCCAGGCGCGTCGGGGAGGATTAAGGAGTCCAGCCGAAGTCGTGTTCACCCGGAACGGCTGGGGTATTGTACAACTACCGATCTGTATCGATCAGTGTACGACGATCGGACAGACGCATCATCCCCGCCTGTCAGCGCTTCCCATCTTTCATGGTATACGAAGGAAATCTGCTGTTTTTAAATAATATTTCTTCTTCAGAAATGCCAACAAAAAAAAATCTAGTGGCGTTATGATGAAGGGAGGCCAATCAAGACGAAGAGTATAATTCAGAATAAACCTTCCAACGAGGACAAAGTGCTCAGAGCCTCATGGGCTTCGCGCATTCGCACAACCACAATCTGGCAATAGATGTTGAATGTAGAGAGTCCCTTTATGCTTTCTCCCACCGTTCCACTTCAGCGTCACATATATCCTCCCACTTGGCCTCCCACCCGTCTTCTTGAAGCCAGGGTTGCGCAACCCACTGGTTGAGTGCTTCCCGAGATTCTTCGAAGGAGGCAGAATGACTGCGCAAAGAACTGACGATATCAATATGAGAGTTGAGGGACCGATGGTAAGGTATTATAATGTCCGAAATTGAGGTGACTGATCAACTTGAGCAAACAATTGATATTTGAAGAGGACGGCATGACATACCAAATTTTTCGAGCGACCAAGTTACCCAGAGAGGCTCTTCGTGAACCCACTGCCATCCTTTGGCTTTGTGAGCTTCTATTAGGATTGACTCGAGGGTTTCTATCAAAGAATTGAGCCTTCGGAATTGCTTTTGCTGTCCAGTCCATGGGAAAGACGTCAGTCGGAGGTGTGACCTTGAACACGAGTTTTGACTTACGAGCTTGCCTATCATTGCATCTAACTCTGCGACGCATTGATCCATTATTTCTAATCTCGGGGCAATGATGTATGCTCTTGGGAGGCGGTTTGGCATCCGAGCCAGTTCATTGCTAATTCCCTTGCGAAGAGCCGTAAGCATCGGCTTCTCGATCAGAAGGTGACAGACGTACTCAAGGTCAGTTCGGGTGTCGACCAATTTCTTCAGAGATTTAAGCCCGTCAAGAAGTACAAGGTCCTCCCATGTTTCTGTAACAGTGCGTATTTCCTGCAAGCAAGCTCTGACTTTGCGGTGATACGTAGATTCGAGTTGTTTGGATGGCGAGTTTGGGATGGATTTACTTTGATTTTGACGTTGCTGCTTTACCTGTTGAACAGGAGAGGAGTTGGGCGTTGAAGGTCCTCGGAAAGAAGCCAAACGACTCATGAATGAGATAGAGAAGGCCCAGCAACTGGATGTTGGAACAGATAACACAGGTGGTACTTGATCGAGATTTAGTTATAGATCATATTTGCCAATCCCATCCTAAGCAAACAGATGATACCCTTTTGGACACAAAGTTTTTCTATCTCGACAATTCCTCTGCAGGACCTTCCAGCAACACTGTGTACATGGCTAAACGAAGAAAAAACAGGACCCATCTCAAAGGTGCCAATGCACGGGATACTCATCCTGATGGCATTCCGAAGTCTTTTATAATAAAGCATGGTCAGGTCGGCTCGTCAATCACACAGCTGGTACGGGATGTGCGGAAGGTCATGGAGCCTAACACTGCTAGTCGTTTGAAGGTGCGCGAAACTAGTGCCATATAATGAGCATCGGACCGTGTTTCATACTTCAAAAAACAGGAACGACACAGGAACAAACTAAAAGATTACCTTACAATGGCACCTGCGATTCAGGTCACACATCTTTTGGCATTTACCTTGACACCGATTGCTCCTTCGTTGAGGATTGTCCGGTTATCCAACGGACCCACACTCAGCTTTCGAGTGGAACGCTACAGTTTAATGAAAGATGTTCTCAAGTCCACAAAAAGAGCTCGCAGTGTCGGGGTCGAATATCTCACTCCTCCCTTGGTGTGCCCAGCTTCTGTTCTCTGCGATTAGCTTTCTGACGAGTTTGGCTCGTTTAGCTAGTGCTCGCATCCTTCCCGCCTCCCTCTCCAACAACACCCCCTCATTTGTCTCTACTTATGAAATCATTCCAAAGCCTCTTCCCGCCGCTCTCTCCCCAAACACTCTCACTATCCCAAGCACGCCGGGTTGTTCTCGTTTCGTATAACCAAGACCGCGGCACAATTGACTTTCGTCACTACATTATCACAGTTAAACCCTACGGCGTGTCCAGACGAGTCCGCAAGGTTCTGGAGGGTGGTACTTCTGCAAAATCTTCCTCGAGCTTGCTCAACCTCGGAAACGAGAAGGACGTAGCAGACTTTGTGCTGAGAAAACGAGGTGAACCTGGTCCCGACGGCTACGAGAGTGCTTCTTCGGTAGAAAGTGTGGCGGGGGATGAAAACGCCGCCATTGACCTCGTGGAGGATTATGTCGGTCGGAATAATAAAAAAGGCCAGAGAAGAGCTGTTAGACTGGACGAAGTTGGACCACGACTTGAATTGCGGCTCATCAAAATCACAGAGGGCGTCCCAGGAAAGGAGGGCGCAGTCATCTATCATGAATTCGGTATGGTCTTCTCTCTAACACAAGCCATTGTTGAACCCAACGGCTCCCTTAGTCAAAAAATCCAGGAAGGAGGTTGCTGAGTTGGCGGCTGCACATGCTGCCAAGGAAAAGCTGCGCAAAGAGAGAAGAGAGGAGCAGGAACGTAATGTTCAAAGAAAGAAGGCCTTAGTCAAGGGGAAGGGCGGAAAGGACGAGGACGTCGAGGATAGTGAAGATGAGGAGGGTCAAGAGGAGAACGTTTCAGAACGGGAGGATGAGGAGGGTCAAGAGGAGAGCGTTTCAGAACGGGAAGATGAGGAGGGTCAAGAGGAGAGCGTTTCAGAACGGGAAGATATCGATGAAGGAGCTTGGGACGAAAACGAAGAAATCAGCGAAGGGGAACAGGAGAGTTCGGTGGACAGTTCAGAGGACGAAGACAGACCCCCGGTCAAGAAAGCTCGAACACAAGGGAAACGGTGAAACGGAGTCGGCCTCTAGGTTTTTCATTAGGTTGCTCTCTAGTGACAAGTGTACAATACTGCAGTCTACCGACATTAATTATCAATGTGGGGAACCATCTCCATAGCTAGGGGCTCTTATGGTGTGCATATCTCATGTCATAGTGTCAGCCTCTTATACCATGTCGAAAGAAAATGCTCGGCTCTCATTTTGACACCCTCCCAATTATCCAGAGCCGGTCGAACGTCCAAATAGAAAGACAGATTTCCTGGGGATCGTGGATTGTGACCAGTGTAGAAATCAATCACGTATCTCACACGGGTACCGCAACGATCAACAATCCAGTCGTGCCGGTCAAAAGGTGCAGCATAACTGCGACGTACGTTCAGATTATTGATGCCGAGGGGAGGGTATTATACATACCCAAGTAGCATGTTCAACCGTGCTTTCGGACTCTTATCGTTCGGTCGTCCTTTAAAATTCACGAGCTGCACGCCTCCACAAGCTTCTCCCCCACGACCTGATTCCCATTTCATAATCTCCATCCATGCTCGCTCGTTCACAGCATTGTGAATTGGAACGATGGTTTTCATGTCCGCGGCTTGGGGGTTGTGGTCCTTTCGCGCCATTGCGGCATAAAACTGAGCCTCGGAGGGATAGACCCAGTGACCGTTATTTGGCTTCGGAATAGACGAAACTTCGCGTTCGATTGAGAGGGAGGATTCGGAAACTGCTGGATTCGGTGTTTTGGAAAAGAAGCGACTCCAGGTTGATCTTGAGGTATGGTCAACTGGACAGGTGTCTTTCCAGGTGCCTTGCTGCGAATGTAGTGCGGTGTGGTTGACGGGACAGGAGGGTGCAGAGGTCGAATGGTCGACTGGGCACTTGGACTCGGAGGATGACATTGGATTTTGCAAACCCCAAGATCAGAATTAATTGTTAAAATACGAAATTAGCGCCGGAAAATAACTCTTAGCTGGGACAGACGAACAGACTGCACCCGTGTTGTCACGCGGGTCTCTTGATCGGCTCAAGCACCTGCCGTTGTTGGAAACCCCCACCTGCTTCGGCCCGGCAATCTGTGTTACCGGAATGCTTTCTCCCCCACATCAAGTCTGGAGGACTTCGATGGCTGGGGAATATATAGTCCTCTTTCCTCAGAGTTGTAAATTCGCAATTACCTTCCGCCCTCTGTCACCATGCCTTCATCAGAACCGGTCTTTTCTACTCCCCTCACCCGCCTTTTCAAGGTCAACCATCCCGTCATGCTTGCAGGGTAAGTATGGAATTCAAGTTGGACCGAATTAATGCGGTATAATGAGTGACGGCTTTAGTATGAATGTTGCTGCGGGACCCAAGTTGGCAGCGGCTGTCACCAACGCAGGTATGTGTTACGGATTCACATACACAGTCTCCTGACGGTCGGTAATGGGCAGGTGGTATTGGTGTCATTGGCGGTCTCCGTCAAAGCCCCAAATTTCTCCAGGGATCCATCGACGAAATTAAGGCACATCTAGAGGACAAGAACGCCCCTTTCGGTGTTGATCTCTTGATTCCCCAAATTGGTGGCAACGCTCGCAAGACCAATGTGAGGCGTTCTCTTCTCGTATCTCGCTCATACATTAACGGTGTAAACCATTCATTCTATCAGAGGGACTACACAAATGGCCAGCTGCCCGAGCTTATTGATGTTATCATCAAGAACAAGGCTGCCTTGTTCGTCTGTGCTGTCGGCGTTCCCCCTCAGTGGGCAGTCGAAAAGCTTCACGCAGCTGGTATCCCTGTCATGAAGTGAGTGCTATGACCGTCTTATTTTTGAAAGTTGTTGACGTCGTTTTTTTAGTATGGTTGGCCATCCCAAGGTAACTCCGGAATTGGAAGTCCTCGGACTCCTACAAATTTGACCTGCAACTCCTCCAGCACGTAGACAAAGCCCTCGCAGTTGGTGAGCCCCAGTCTCGTGATTTCCCTTGAGTGCACCCAGTAAAGTCCTTGTCCATCAGGTGTCGATATCATCTGCGCTCAAGGTGGCGAAGGCGGCGGCCACACTGGTGACATCCCCTTTTCCATCTTAATCCCTGCTGTTGTCGACATCTGTAGGGGCCGCAAAAGCCCCCTTACCGGCGAAGATATTATCGTCGTCGCAGCCGGCGGTATCGCCGATGGTCGAGGTCTCGCTGCAGCCCTATCGTGCGTGAATTTTGCGGATGTTTCTTCGTTCTTAATTAACCTTTATTCTTAATCATCATTTATGAAGGTACGGTGCCTCAGGTGTCTGGGTTGGAACACGGTTTGTTGCTAGTGTTGAGGCGGGCGCTCCCCAAAAGCACAAGGAACTGGTTCTGAGTGCTGGATACGATGATGTTATCCGCACCCTTGTCTATTCTGGGCGGCCCATGAGCGTTCGCAAGACACCATACGTTCTTGATTGGTATATGCTCCTTGCTAAGTGCCTTTGAATTGATTTCTTACTTTATCCTGCAGGGAGCAGAATAGGAAGGAGGAGATGGAGAAACTTCTGGCGAAAGGGCTTGTCCCTCACGAAGTCGAGCTTCAAAACCACCCAGAGAAACACATCCCAGGATTACGATGTAAGGGCGAGCAAAGGGCTACGAGGTCTCGACCTGATACTTACTCATAATGTTAGGGCTCATGGGCCGTGTTGCTGGTTCCATTAAGGTGTGTAGTCTAACTGACATCTCGATTCTGAATGCCAACTTTCATTTAGGACATAAAACCTGCAAAGGAAATGTAAGTTACCCAAACACCTTCACCGACCTGGACTACTTACCCTAGCACTCATCCAGTGTGGACGAGCTTGTCACTACCGCCAAAAGGAGTATCGATACTGCCAAGGCATACGAGATCACTCCACCCAAAGCAAAGCTATGACCTCATCCTTCAATAACCTTCACTGTCCGGATATTGTATATATACTTTGTAGTACCCGCCGTTGGAACGTGAACGCTTAGACATTTTTATCATAACCATTAACCAGGACCTGGGTATGAACATGGAGTATAATATCAACCATATAATACATCTTCGAACATCATTCCCTTTAACTCCACTGGCTCCTGTCTATTGACGACATGCACTCCAGCCGTTGGCGCTCATGGAACTCTAATCAAGTTCCGGAGAATTACACCGAGGCAGCCTCGTGGGTGACCCTTTAGCATCCATATCTCTCAGGCTACTCATCGGGTGGGACAATTTGCCAATCTACGACCCATGCCAGTATATATAGCTTAGCTCGACACGCTCGAGGGCACGTATCACCGAGTATCGTTCTCACAGCTCAAAGCGCCTGTTCCGGACAATGATAATCACCCTCCTGGAATATCCCTACGTTGTTACCGTGGTTATTGCGGGTGCTATCGTGTGGCGAATCTGGAGAAAACATGTCCTTCGTTGTCAGCCGCCGTGTGTCGAGGAGCTGTCGAAAGCCGAAGGGGAGACGGATTATTTCAAGTTAACAGGAGTGCCACCACCAAAACCACTGCCAGATTTCAACATAGATGATGCCCTACCACGGCCATACCGTCCTTTCCGCTGGAAGTATCATCAAACCATGTGTACGTAGTCAGAAATATATACGAGTGATATTGATAACTCACCGTATCGAATGGATAATGTCACCAGCGCTACAGAATCTGGAACCAGACTGGTGGCTGGAACTAGAATCCACCTATCGCAGCCGCATATCACAGCGAAAATCTCTCTATGCCCAGCACGGTACCAACGTCGTAGATGCGATGCCAGGGAGCGAGAGCGCTTGTATCGAACTCATGGAGATGGTGATCCAGTTCCTCTGTGTCCGCTATCCTAACCAATTCCACTACGACCCTTCCTCGAAAATATTCCACAACGATATCCTAAAGACAGGGGTGGATACAAGAAACGTCCAGCCACTGATCTTTCTACTGGAAAATGTACCAGAGGATTTCTTGATCGTCCAGGAGGACAAGGTGACTGGATTGTATCATTTCCGTGCGGGAGTATCTGCTTCAGCTGTCGGTTGGAACATGAGCATGAAAATAGGCAGGCCGTTGCACGAAGTCCACGGCCCAGTACCGTTCTATAAGGAGAAGATGCAGCACTCCATGGACAGGTATGTGGATCAAGCTCTTAGCGAGCACCAGGATCTGTTTAAACCCCCCGCTAGATTTTTCTCCAAAATGACCTGCGATAAGCCAATACAAAGGGGATCATGGGGCTTCGAGATTGGCCAGCCGCTTTATCTGCAAACCAACGACCCACATTGGGCTGGCAGAAGTCACCAAGATCCGAACCTGGACATCAACAACATTTATCTACGCGTCGATTGGCAAACGCTAAGAAGACTCCCGAAATCCCAAGCAATCGTCTTCAATTTCAAAGCTTTATTTACGCCGATAACGGATTTCCGCAAAGAAGCATTTATTCCTCACCTCGTTGCAACCATCCTACGCGAGAGCGAAAGGCCCTTCATGGAGTACAAAGCCTCCTTCCACACAGAGCACAAGGTATTACCTGCTTTAGATGAGTGGGCAAGAGAGCAGGAAGAGAAGGGTTGGGTGCCACGAGATTGGAAGGTGCGGACGTTGGATGAAAATCCATTTTATCCCGGTTGGCAGTCACACCATAAGTATTAGGTCTGTGTTTGTATGTAGTATCCCTAGCAAGAACAGCTATATCGGCAGGAAGAAAATGTTGTACTTCAGCCGCCATTCAGTCGTCGCCCATGAGCTCAGCTAATTCCCGCTCTTCATCTTCTGTCATCTCGAAGCCTTCGGGTTGTGGCGGTAGACTCGGTGCTTTTTTGGCCTCCGGTTCCAATTTCACAGGTGGGGGAGGGGTAACGAGTTCTAGAAAGGTGGAAATGGAATATTGAATGACTATGAGGGATGAGGATAGTGTCGGGGAGAAGGTGCATACCAATCAATCTCCATTTTCGAATAGTTCCATCCAAACTTGTACTAACAACCCAAGGCTCGATCCTCGTCAGGCCATCTTCACCGACCGACTTCCGTATCCAAAGCCGCAACGCAAGAACATCATGCCAATGTGCGTCCACCTCGCGAATGAGCTCCGGTTCATCGAAGGTCGACAAGTCATAAACCCTGATGATATCTGCTGACCCCGTAATCAAGTACGGCTCGCCCACGTCAGTAAGAGCGATTGGCAAAATACACCGCACTTGTTTAGGATGTGTTATGGACGGCGGTGGTTTGGCTTTGGTTTCTGTCTGGACGTCTGGGTCAATCCTGACTTGCACTGTCTCATCCGCCGAAGCTAATAGAGGGGGATGAGCAATCCTCCGGCAACGAAGGAAGATCGGACACACCAGTCCATAATTGCCCATTGCCATAGATCATATCGTTGATTCTTGTGCGGTGATAGTCCAACTCTTGTTTCAAGGTTGCTCTCCATCGGGGATTAGGACCCGATTCCTTGAGCAACTCCCAAACCTTGACGATGCCCATCGTATCACCTGTATACAGAGTAACCGAGCCATCCGAGGCGGATCTCCCTTGAAGACATTCAACAGGCCGTGTGTGTGACGATATAGACCCCAAACTTGTCAACGGCTTGCCTGCATATAGCTCGGAGACACCCCTTGACAGGACACCAATAAGATTGATTAAACGGCGAGCAGAAACCGCTCACCAGAAACGGACTGTCTTGTCCGAGCTTCCCGAGACCAACAACCCCAGAGAAGAAAAGACATATAGCACTTTCACAAAGTCCTCGTGCGCATCAGTAGATGAGATCAAGTTTTTGCTCTGATGACTGGACGTCAGACTCGAGCGCGATCAACAAAATGACAAGATCGCTCACCTCGGTGTCCCATAATTTGATTGTCTGGACATAGAGACCAATCAGAAGATGGCATACTTGGAACGACAGTTTTTGACAGACCTTGTCCCAAGAACCAGTGATTAAGATCTCCTGATTGCCCGACCCCAATAACTTGTCACAGAATGCTAGCGTTGTCACCGGAGCCGTGTGTCCTTTGTAGGTTTGTAGCGACCTGCCAGTCTAGAGTGGAACAGGTAGAGAGGATGGAGATATCTCCTGAAGTAAGACGTCCATCTATCAACATGGAAACGCCCGGGCACAAACCTCAAGATCCAGTTTTCTCGCCACAGCAGTACTTTCTGCGATCCAGGCAGCCCCATTTTTGACAACCAGTCCAAGGGCCTTGCCTTGTAGGTGTATTGGTTCCCCAATGTCCTTTGTCCGTTCTGCCTTCTTTTTCCTTGCCTTCAGAGCAGGGCGGTTGTCGGAATCTATCCATATTCTTCTCGAACAGATAGAAAACCCACTTCGTCGAGAAGGAGATGGGCTTCGGAGACCAGGAAGTTTGATACATCAGACGTAGCCATTCGTCGTTGGGATTGACAAGGCGGGAGGTAAGTAACAAGGCTCAGTTGCTGGTGTTGACCTCCATCTGCTGATCGAGTGATCCAGATTTATCTGCAGGGTCTGGACCTGATAAAGGCAGGGCACTCCAAATCACAAGATAACTGGTTCTTGTGAATGTATATGCATTTATTGGTCGAACAATAGTAACAATACAAGGGAGAGGTGGTATGAGCTACACCAGAAAAAAAGCCGAGGCAACAGAACCTACAAGGCGGGGAGACAAGTTGATTATACACGGAAAAGCAGAAACAGGAAGGAAATAGCAGGGGATACAAAAGACAAGGAATGATACCAACAATCTGTGCATGGAAAAGAAAAGGATACAGTTTTTGATATTAACCATATGTCAGGTTAATGACTATAAAGCGAGGGTACCAGTAAAGCTAAGGAGCGAGAATAAAAATAGAGCGAGTGTTGAACGTTGAATAATGAAGGAGTGTCGGGTATCAGCAAACGCAAGGACGGAAACAAAGTGAGAAGCCAGTGAATAGATTAGTCATTCAAGGTCTGAAGGAGTGATGGGCGAGATAGACGATTAGAAATCAGGGAAGTGATATGAGAGCATATCGTTGCAGATTTGCTCAGCGACGGTGGCGTCGTCTTGGAAGAAGCCTGGGATGTCTTCGGCAGGGGGAATAGGTAGGTTGAGGAAGTTGCAAGCATCCTCGGCGGACGAGACGCGAGGGATAATAGGAGCCTGGAAAGACCGTTAGACGAACAAAAACCCTCCACGGAGTAAGAGAACTTACATTGATTTCACGACGTTCCAAGGCTTCCCAATCAACACCTCGGAACCAGGGATGTTGCAACACATCCTGAACGCCGTTATTTACATTTCCGAGACGCTTACTCCTATCAGGGTTCAGGAATCCTCTGATGAGATCCTTGGAGAGGCGATCTAATGTCCGAGGCCAGTAGACATCGCCAACAAGGATCTTCTCGTATATGCCGTACGGAGTTTCGTCGAAGAAGGGAGGGTAACCAACGAGCATCTCGTAGCAAAGAACGCCACAAGCCCACCAGTCAGCGGCTTTGCCATGGCCGTCAGACTGAATTACTTCGGGTGCGAGATACTCTGGAGTACCACAGAGGGTCCAGGTACGGTCATCTACAATCTTGGCAAAACCAAAATCTGTGAGACGAAGATAGCCCCGAGAGTCGAGGAGCAAGTTCTCTGGTTTGAGGTCACGGTAGACGATGTTGAAGGAGTGGAGATATCTAAGAGCCAATACAATCGTTGAAAGGTAGAAGCGAGTGACATCGGGAGTAAATCGCTGTGCGCGTCTAAGGTGGGTGAAGAGCTCGCCGCCGGGGACGTAGGACATCAACATATAAATGTTGAGTCCATCTTGGAAGGTTGCAAAGAGGTCGACGATAAAAGGATGATGAACGCGGGCAAGGATGTAACGTTCAGCTTTCACGTGTTCGACTTGGTGGAGCAGTGTGATTTTCGTCTTGCGCAAGACCTTCATAGCAAAGAATTGGGTCGAATCAGATTGAGGTGACTTGTGCCTAACCAGTAACACATGGCCGAATGTCCCCGTACCTACATTCAAATACTTGTGAGCAAAACCATCGGCCGTTAAGACTTTAGACATACCCAGAGTACCGCGCACCTCAAAGTCTACCAATCGGATGCCACCAGGACCAGTGGGCAGTAGGTGAACGCGCTCATCTTCCAGTAGACGAAGGGGAGGCTGGGGACGTTCTTCGGAAGGGAGGGTGTCAACATGCATGCCACTGAAATCGGATTGTGCTGGAGTCAAAGGCTGTGTAAGTTGAAGTCCTTCATGAGAATCCGAACAATCCTCATCATCCCCATTCATATCATCGTCAAGAAGATAGTCGTCATCTTCGCTACTTTCGCTGTGGCCGGGTGAAAGTGGAGGAGTAATGGGGGTTGCTTTGTGGGACATTGGATAGTCCTGTTTCAGCGGGTAACCACGATGATATGGAACGGTCAGGTGGGGGTCTGCTGGAAGAGATGTTGAACGCGGGAAAGAATGATTATAAGGGTCCATGGAAATGAGTGGCGAATTCTGGCTAGTATTTTGCGGTTAGGATTTGTAAGGCAAGTAACAGTAAACGTACTGTCTATGTATTTTTTTCGAGTTTAAAAGGTAAGAAAACTAATAGGAATAAGATGAGCTGTTGAGAAGGCCCTGGAATGAATGGGGTTGGGGGATCAAGCGAGAACTTGGGGAAAGGATTAGTAAGAGACCAAAGACCCACAAGGTTTCGGAAAGAACGCACGGAAAAGATTTGACCGCCAGAAGTGACCACGACGCAGTGGGCAAACCCTGTGTCTGCAGAGATGGAGGGAGGAGGAGAGGAAGATGAGAGGGAGAAGCAGGAAGGTGGTGAGAGGCTATCCGGCGAGTATCGTCACACAGCGATACGTAACGTGTGACTCTTCGCATCAATTCATCACAGCAACAAGAGCGGCAAGGGCCAGCTTGACTTGGCGACTTGGCAGACAGATTGCTTCTCGGTTCCCTTCCGTATCCTTCAGACACTCGTCACGGCGTTTTCGGACCCTTTTTTCTCGTGTCACTGTCCCTTCGTTATATTATTAGCCACCACACACACACACTCGACTCCCGTCATCTCAAAACTATCTCAGACTCCGAAAGCAAATGTTGGTATCCCATATAAATCACATATCACCCGGACTTCGCCTCCCTCCCCGGCCCCAGCTGCGACATATAACGGAACAAAATGCTCTTCCCTCGGATGCGAAGCCCGGAACCCCTCATGCTGAGTCAAATTAAATAGTGCCTTCTTACGTTGCTCCACCTACTCCAAGTTAGCAAACCGATTGCCTTGGGCAACGAAACACGAGGAAAGACAACACTCACATCAGATATATTGATGGCGGAGTGTATTGCCCTGTCAAATTCCTTGTGGCTTTCACTTGCCGTTGTCGGAGAGAAGGATCTTCGGTCTCTTAAATTATGAGCTGTCAATCCTCCAGATAACACCAGAATTCCTTCTTCCCTGTGGAATTATAGGTTCGTCAGCATGTCAACCTCAAACGTTATTCCATGAAAGGTGCCGACCGGAGTTTCGCGACCGCCTTTCCCAGTGCCCAATTCTTTTCTGGGCTCATGCTTGAATCTATTGAAACTTGCACAATGGGGATTTTAGTGAACTCCTCCCCAAACATCAAACGGAAGGGCACAAATACTCCGTGGTCAAGACCCGGGCCCTGGAAGCCACGTCCGTCCTCACCACGGGGTTCAAGCTTTGACGTCGTCCTAGCCAAATATCCATGCTACAATTCTCGCTTAGCTGAAACTCTCGATACCCTGAAACATGACCCACCTCTTTGTACAGCTCGACGACCCGTTTTGACAGATCCGCATCACCGCGTGATATAAATTTGAGTTCATACAATTGTGGCGGAAAACCGTAGTAATCCATGAGCAGGGGTTGATTGTCCCCATAATCCGTTACTGTGACAATCAGGTCAATCGAGGTAGAAGATCTGATGACCGGCAATTTCAACCTAATCGTTCCCCCGATGTCTCCCAGTGTGCACTGAACACCACAATCCCTTTTGGGTCGTATTTCTTCAGCAGAGCTGGTCCAAAATCCTTCAAGAATGTTGCGAGACTTCCGTTCGGGCCTTGATACGCCATCATGGGATCATTGTACTCGTCTACGGGGAACGCCAGCATAGGCGAGCCATGTGCAAAGAAGAACGAAGGGATTCTATCCGGTGTTGAAGGGAGTTCCCCGAGGGCTTTACGCCATTCCGCTTGGGTACCCATTCTTCTCCCGACAAGTATAGCCGAAAACACCTGGTTAAAATTCCTTGTGAATGACCGAAACGTATTCGAGTTCCCGGGACCGGAGGTTTCTTTGATGATGTACGCAGAAAGAGCGATGAGCGGTATATAAAGCCAGGTAGTCCAACAAGGAATACGGGGCATAGGCTGGACGGCGCTTTAAGTAGTCGGTGTCCGCCTAACAGCAATATTGGTATCAAGGTCCCTATGTAATCAACATTGACACGGAAGTAATTGGCTGATTAACCAAATCCGCTTACATAATGCACGAGCGACTTTTCTCAATTGGTGGATTAATCTATGAATCAGTAAGCCCGCTTTCAAGCGGTCGCTCCGCAAGCATACTACCTTGCCAGCTAGTACTTTATACAGCAGTACTCGGTCAAGTTCCAGCGAAAAACAAAGGAAAGAATATTAAGGAAGATGGTCGATTACTAATGCGCTAAAAAACGCGCCATCAAAGAACTACACCAGCATCCACAGACAGCCAGAGACCCACATGGTACAGTATTTTGAGGTTTTGTGCAACTGCGATTTGGGAGAAACGCCATAAAACCAACTTCCTGCTATTTACAACTATTGTTTATCGTCCCCTTTCGCTGTAATAATTACCGTCCTATAAGTCCCACGTTGAAATATCTTACAGAACCCCGTGTGCGTGAACCCGCAATGCTCACAATTGGCAACATAAGACTTGTCAACACAGGAAGTGATCTATCATTTGAAGGTCTTCTGTTCTACTCGAGTAATGAGTAGGAACTAGTAGTACATTGCATGAATTACTACTCTAGAGATGGCTTAGCTTGTAAAGTAGGGCACACTAGGGTGCATCTGTTTTCAACAAGTTTTGGCAGGTAAAATGTTCCCAGGACTCAGACACTCAGGCTTTCCCTTACTACACAAGCAATCACCACTGAACATAGAGGACAGGTATATAAGCCAGAGTCATTAATTTCTATGTGGGTGTATTAGGTGCCAATGTACGTGTGGGTACATTAGCTTCCAAGGGACGGGTGATGTCCACTAACCAGTCCCTCCATTCAACCTCCTTTTTACGATGCTCAACAATTTCCTGCAACTGCTTGAAAGTTGGATGGTGGACTTGAAGCACAAATGTATAATCTGTGAAGTCTCTCTCTTGTTGATGGATCAATATGCTGTTCTTCCCAAGTGCAACAAACTCGGAAATGTCAACGAAACCGTCTCCAGTAACCTATCATATCGCGTGAACAATCACAAGCATACATTTTCAAGAAAAATATGCTTACAACCAGTGGTGGTGCCAAGGGCAAATCTTTCCTTGAACTACCAAAACTAACATTCATCGTTAAACCTCCGTTTTGGGGCCAAGCCGACGTGGAGGAAGTGATAGCTTTTGTGACAAGGGCATCAGTTGTTAGTTCTAATTTATTTCCCAGGTGCTTCATGAGCTCTTGAGAGGAATAGCATCCTAAGGATAGACAATAGCTTGATCTGAGCTCTCTACCAACATATCATTATCAGTGTGCAGGGGAAAAGAGGGCAATGAACTCACTTGAGTGGTAGAGTTGACCTATTCAACCACTTCAAAACAGGATCCAAGCTGGGCTGGGCTATATCGAGCGTGAATTCCACACATGTGTCTTGTGCATGACCCGGTGTAAGTGCAACAACTTTAAACCATCTTTCAGATTCTTGCGCTTCCAAGTCAAGGATGGCAATATCCTCCACTAAGCCCGTATTATCCGGTGTTTCCTCTTTATTTTGTACATCGGACATTTTGACGTCCTTGTTCGCATTGTCTTCACTGGCACTCTTGGCGAATCTGTATTCTTCGTACCATTGGAAGAGTCGAGCCAACCCAGAATTTTCGGAAATCATGAACGGCCGTGGTACCTGAATCTGGGGCAGTTCATGTTCCTGAGTTTGCTGTACAGTAGCTAGGGACATGAGGGGATTCGGGGACGCGCCGATAAGTTGCGAAGCCTGGATGGTGGCAGACTGTTGGACGGAAGTCTGAACAGCGGTTATTGTGTCTTTGTCGGCCTGCTGTCCAACCAGAGGTACCTGTTCCGTTTCTGGCTCCTTTTTGATGAAAGGGACCGATTCAAGCAGCTGACGCTGTGCGTGAGCCTGTTTTTGTTTGAAGTCTTGGAGATCACTTTGAACAAAGGCCGCGATGTCGACTTTTCTCTTCCTTTTTGCTTTGACTTTCCCGGAGCTTTTGGAGGCTTGACCAGCATTAAGGCTATTCGGGGTGGAGGTAGTAGGCGGAGTGGTTCCATCAGATGCACCACGCTCATTCGCCACACTTTTGGAAGTACCCAGAAAGACGATCTCCGGGCTCGGGCTCTGCGATGAACAATCAGGTGAAGTATAAATAATGCAAAGGAACTTACCTTTCGAACGTTGGTCGTCGTAGGTTGAATATGATTAGGAGTGGTGGCAGAGACAGAATGCCGTGGGGGGGTTTCAACGGTTTCAGCAGTAATTGCCTTCTGAGTTCCAGCCAATGCTTGGTTTCTTCCTCTCGGTATTGTTGGAGTCTTTTGCAGAATATCATCCAGAAGGCGCGAACTGCCACACGGACTTGATTGCCCCATAGTAACTGAAGATTCCGTCGCTCTGGTGTCCTGGATTGACGGCCGTGCGTTTCGCGCAGAAGACAAAGGGCTAGGAGCGGGAAGAGGCTGTTGACTTCTGATTGAGTGAGAACAACCACGGAGCGTGTCGAATGATACATATAGATTGACCTGGTAGAAGCAGGTGGCGAGAGAACAGACGCGTCAGGGATGGATATGCCTTCAATTGATTTTAACAAGTGGGCGACGGCGTCTTGGAGCGAGGTCAGGTAAGGCGAAGTTAGTGTCTGACAAATACTTACCGCTTAGGTGAGGCTCGACAAAAAGACCACAAAATGGAGCAATAGCTCGGACAAGCCGCACATAGCTGGCTGTCAATGGATGATGAAGGTACTGGGCAGGTAGGAAAGGTGTGGTAAGGTCCAAAGTGTATCCGACGGCTTCTCGAAGGGTCATTTGCGCAGTCTACAAGTAGCATGAGAAATCAGCAGGTTATGTTATTCGGTCGTCGTGGCGCACAATGAGTAGTTTCACTATCTAAAAAACATAAGGAAACTTATTACGACAAACATATCGAGACGTACTCTTGGCCTTGCAGCAGTATAATACGCTTTAGAATCACCCAACCAGGCAGCGAGTTTTGTCGCAGTGTCACCATAGTCTTTGACATTTGGTATCTTCAGATGGTCTTCATATATACTGAACAATCTATCATTGTTCCTTGCAACGTTCTCGTTCCCTGGGGGTTGGGACATGACTGCCACACAGTGAAATGGATTGGATGTCGGTAGGACAGAAAGACGGGATAGTTGCGCAAGGCGGAGGCTGAAAAACAGGTATTGGAACAAAGGGTTCTTGCGTCGGCTGTGACAAAGATCAAGCTAGCAAGTTGCAGAAGTGTTGAATATGGGTGCTTGTAGGTCAAGCCTTCAGACCTCTAGTTCAACATCCGCGTCAGCAAGATTCAAGCTCAGGTCAATGTACATAATCAATCAGTCAATCTACTATTCAATGATTCGCCTTGACGATTCCCCTTGTTCCCCGAACATTCTTGGACTGACCACATACCTCATACAGGATGAGTAGGTAGATCTAGTTTGTCACTTCAATTGTATAGTCTTTCCCGAATCGTATCCGACAGCGGAGCATCCCAACCCTCCACTCAGCCCTCTGATCCGGGAAACCGACATCTGAGGTCAATGCACAGTGAATATATCAAAATGATCGACTTGCAAGAATGCTGTCGGCCATGGGCTGGGCATAATCGGCGTCCCGGCTTACTGAACCGGGTTCCATGCGACTGGGCATGTGTCCTTGCTATACCGAGGACAAAGATAGGTTGCTCCGAGCAGGCACATTGTGGTTAACATGAATCAGAAGCACGCAATGTGACTCTATTGTTGTGCCGCTTCTTGTACTGGTTGGAGGAAGTAGTATAAGAAAGGACTGAACCATGCGGTGGCTTAGAATATAGGTCTGCTCGAGGTCGCTACGGTATACAGTCGCACAAGGTGCAATACACACCACCATCCACAAATTAACCGGACGTAAGTACTTAATTTGATGCTATAGCTACCGTCATAATGCAATTTCCAGGGCTTGTCAATCCGACAATTCGAAACTCCGATTCAGCACACCAATCACTTTTTTGCAACGCCCATCAAATTCAGCAGGGATTTTACCAGTTTAACGGCAAACAAACAAGTGCCAGTCCGACGGGGAGCCTGGCAGATCTTTCTCTGGCTTAGAGTCAATAGGTCGGCCTCACCTCATTTGATAAATGAGAATCAGCCTCTCAACCAAGACAGTTCTCCAAACATTGTCAAGCGACATCATAGACGTACAGCCCTTATATATTGTTTGCCTTCCACCCCTAGGGAGTATCCCTGGACAAGCCCACACCGACAGAACGAACAACAGGACGTTCTTGACGATAGTTTGAACTACGAGGAACCGTTACAACCGAATGACTGGTGCTCTCGACTTGCTCGTTATCGGCTCGGGTGGAGGTCCCGATGAGACCAATCTATCTGGGTGAGTCGTCTCATGAGCGCCAATCGCGTTTTTTAGAGACGAAATCAACATTGCAGCTATCTTCTCAAGACAGCAGACACAAAATGGGAAGATGGCATCATAGCTCTTGAAGCGGGTGCGGACACCAAGGGAGGACATGAAAAAACCGGATAAGCTGATTTGTACACAGGTTCCGGCCAGGGCGCTCTGCGTCAACTCCTTAAACAGAACCCCCAGCTTCTGGACCAATCTGTGGTGAACACGAGAAAGCGGAAGTATACCGCGAGCGAAATCTATTCTTTCGTTCGGTATATGTTCATTATGTCTGCGATTGACTTCTCACTAATCGCTCACTGCACTCCAGCTCCTACCTAATCACCCATGCCCATTTAGATCACATCAACAGCCTTGTCATTTCAGCCGGTTCTCTTCGTGGCCCACGAAAGAGCATATATGCCGCCAAACAAACACTACAAGACTTGGAAACGGTATTCTCTGACCGCCTCTGGCCTAGTCTCGCGTCTTGGAAGGAATCTGACGAGGAATATAAATTTCTGTACAGAACGTATGTCGTCATTCAGTTGCCTGCGTCTCCGCTCAATTCCTCTCAGTCTAGATGCAGATGAAAAATACCACCCCGTTCATTCACCCATTTCCGTCCGGAGTTTCCCACTCAGTCACGGAACATACGTAGACGGCTCCTACACCTCTTCCGCCTTTTTCATCCGTCACGATCCTTCCTCGACTGAATTTCTCTTTTTTGGGGACGTCGAACCAGATTCAGTGGCTTTGGTCCCACGTACGATTGACGTCTGGCGTGTAGCGGCTCCAAAAATCCCGGATACTCTTAAAGCAATCTTTATTGAATGCTCGTGGCCTTCGGGACGCTCCGATGACATGCTCTATGGCCATCTCACTCCAGAACACCTCGCGACTGAACTGACAGCTCTTGCGAAAGAAGTGGTGGCTCACCGCAAAGAGCAGGCATTCAAAATGTCGGTTAGGCCAGCCAGGAAACGTCAGAAGACCAATCCTATCGAAGACGATGAGCTGATCGATGTCCTCAAGGACCTACGTGTCTATGTGACACATTGCAAGGACGATATGACCAGCGATGATGGTGACAAGCCTACAAGGCATTTGATTACCGAGCAGGTCAGGGAACTTGTGAAGGCCCGCAATTTAGGTGTCATGATCGATTGCGCCGAGCCGGGAATGTGGATCAGTATGCTTCACTTCTACTACTCCAGCTAGAGCTATTGATTGACACATCCGATAGGTATTTGAGTTTATACTAGACTTCGGTCGACGACCATACTCGGCATTTTTGTCTCCGATCTTTTTCGTTGATTTTTCAAATCTGACTTGGCTCCGACTTCTTAGTCGGACATTGTATCCTGGATAGGGATATATACCGTGTACTTTTACGCGATTACTGTAGCATAGCTCTCTTACAATGTACTGTATCATGACATAACTGTTGGGAACTCGACCGGTAACATCTGTTTCTGAATGACGTGACCCGAAAGCATTATTATTGCTACAATGAAAGCGCAAAAATAACATAACACTCGTAAAAGAGGGAGAAGGAAGAGGAAAGAGAAGGAGAGAAAAACAAGGACAACGAACGTGGTCAATGCAAAATGGCTCCCGTCCCAAGTATGTAACAAGTCTATAAGCAAGGTAATGACAGATCACTTGAAACATGATCAACCGCTGTGCTCATGACGAGGCATACAGCTTCACAACACCATCAGCTCCAGCACTAACCATGACTGGCAAGGATGGATGGAACTCTACATCGAGGACACCCTCCCGAGCCTTTTCTCGATGGGTTGTAATTTCCTGAATACATGATCGCGATCCGGCCATGTCCCAGAAACGTACGGAGCAATCATGGCTTCCCGAGACCAGTGTAAATCCAGACGCGTCTATCGACAACGATGTGACACCATCCAGATGAGCCAACATCGAGTGCGTGCATTGTCCTAAGATAAAGTATTAGCGATGATTTTCTGAGTTATGTAATTCGCCGCGAACCTGTGAGCACATCAAAGATCTTGATGTACTTGTCTTCGTGGGCCGTCACGAGAAGAGGCATGTTTGGATGCGATGCAATAGAATTTATTTGCGTTGTGGGAGTGCCATCTTTTGACAGAAATTAATGCAAATATCCAATCCCCAATGGAAAGGACGCACCGTATGTGGTATCACTCTGCAAACGGATCACTTCTTTGCCAGTCTCGATATCAAAGATTTTGACAACTGCGTTCTGGTAAGCAACTGCAACTTTCTTGAGGTCTGTTTTCAGAACTTCGACCGAAGTAGCGCCAGGAATGTCTGCGTCTGCGTCATCTTCGAAATCATTGCTGCTCTCGAGGCCATTCCAGCGCCATGATAACTTCAGAGATCCACCGCCAGAAGAGCCACTGACATCCCAGACTTTCACAGCACCCTCTGCACCACAACTAATCAACGTGTTCTCGTCCTTGACAAGGGCGAGATCCCATACGGCGTCCGTATGACCGATGAGCTCCCCTCGCGCTCGTGTTTCATCGTATGGTGCATAAGTGGTATGGGATGGCGGGGGCAATGCCCATATCCTGATGGAGGAATCCAAAGATGCTGAATATAATAACTGCTTGGATGGGGAATGGATCAGCCGGGTGATAGCTGCTGAGTGACCGCGGAGGGTAAGCTGAGGCTCAACCTCCGTTGTTGGCCGGGTCCTATAAAGTTAGAAAGGGGATCAGGAACATTGAACGACGTAATCAAGGAATCAAGGAAAGTCACGCACGAAGACGATGCAAGGCTAGAAACTTCCATTCTCCAGATCTTTACGGTGCAATCATCACCTCCTGTTGCCAAACAGAGTTCGCTGGGATGGAATGCGACTGCTCTGACAGCATCCAAGTGACTGTCGGGGAATACCCTCAGTAAGATGAACCACAGTTTCTTATTAACCCACTAACTTTCTGAGCGTCCTTTTGGCTTTCCATACTTTGGCATCTTCGCCTTCTCCTACTACCGAAGATTCATCATCGTCAATGTCCATTTCTGCATCCTTCAACTCATCATCATCATCCCGCCGCGGTTCCCATGCGTGGACACCTGTTTGGTTTTCCTTTGCTAGACGGGCTTGTTCTGCAGCTTCATGGGATTGTCTCAGCTTCTCCTTCCACTCGCCGGCATCATCAGGGCGGTAAATGGCAGTAATTTGCCTACTGTCCGGTTCTGTATCCTTTTCCTTGTCACCAGGAACAGTAGGTAGAGATGACGGATGAGCCGAAGTTGAGGGAGCAGCTGAACCCAGCGGACCCAGTGCAGGAGGGTTCCCTGCAGCTAAGGGATTATTACGTTCCAATAGCGGGATTTGAGGCCCAGAGGTTGCAGGCGCAGAAGAAGGACCAGATAAAGAGTTGATGCCGTTCAGTAATGGAAACTCTTTTCCTCCCTCAGGTAGGACCTTTCGCGGCCTGCCATTGTAAGGGAGTTGGTCGAAGGAAGGAACATTAGGAAGTGAAAGGGGTATCGAGGGGTTATTAAGAAGTGGTCGATTGGGTAATGGATTCATAGCTTGAGGGGATGTTAAGTAGGAAATCTCTTGAAGGCATCTGGTCAAGAACCAAATGTGAGAAAATTGGATCTCCGAACATGATCCTGAACGCACTGTTTGAGGTAGTCGCGGCTACGAGCTCTGCTCTTTGGGTCACGTCCAAGAGGAGCTTTACCGAGTCCAGCTATAGTGGATGCTGCCCAGACTGTCAGACGAGTTCGGGAAGGAGTAAGAAACAGGTCTACCTCCAGCACCTAAGATAAGTCCCCCGTTGGACAGTCGACTCTCGGGAAGCGGGGAATCTAATAATTGTTAGTTTGTAACCCTGCTGAATACCGCAGTGAGACGCACCTTCGCTTCGAGGAGAACTCCCACCGCTTTCCTCCTTGTGACTTCCCAGGTCGTCCTTTGAACCAGTAGATGATCCGTGAGCTTGAATGGCCGCAAGCTTCGAGGGATGGTTGGATTGGGAAGATGTCTGAGAGAACTGCTTCGAGCTAGAACACCCACGTCAGGCAACAAACAATACATGAAGAGGACTTGGCTCACCGTTCCATGCGTAAAACGAACTCGAGCATTTTAATTCGACGCATAAGGTCAAGTTTGACATTGTCAAACGATCGTTTCTCTCCTTCCAGCAGTGCAATTCGTGCCTATGAAATATTGTGAGACTGGAAAGGCGCGAGAGTGCCATCGCAGGACACGAAAACTAACCCGCATTTCCGCTCTTTCGATCTCCCACTCATTTCGGTCACGCTCATAGCGTCTCCACTCAGACTGGAGGAAATGCAGTACGTTGGAAAGCGTGACGTCTTGGCCATTTTGTGGAGGAGGTGGTGGTATGGCATTCGGCTGGTTTTGATGTTGTGGGGATTGCTGCTGCTGTTGACCTTGCTGTTGCTGGTTATTAGGCGGCAGGCCTTGCAATGAGCCCAGCATGGAGTTTTGCGTGGAGAGTGAAGGAGAGAAAAAGAGATATTGGGAGGGAAAGACGTGATTGGTAGATTCCGACTGGTAACTCGACCATCATGCGTAGAAATATTAACACAAACAATGCCAAAGCTTCCTTCTGCAGTGTTCTACCCAAACTCACTACATCCACGCGCATGCCTCACAGTGCCTAATATGTGCCAATCTAACCGTGCTTTCTTTATTTCTTTCCGCTCCTGCAATTGTGTCAGCATGTTTTATTCTCCTGACGCTTATGCTTACTTCTTGATGCCCCCACCCACCAGGGGACCAGCTGGGGAATGGTGAGCTAAGAATCGAAATCATAGCCTAGTGCATACCTTTCATGGCTACAGAGAGTCAGCTGCGATCTAATGCTTCAAGTATGCCAACATACCTTTCTCCCTCGCAGCCTTCAAGGCTTCCTCTTCAGCTTTCTTCTTCTTTTTGAACTCAATGTCCTCCTCCGTCTCTTCCTTCTTGTCCTTCTTGGGCGCCTGAGTAACAGCTTATCAGCACACACAATACAACCTCTTTCGTCCCACCCTACCTTCAACGGCTTCAGCTTCCCTCCTTGTCGACTAGACATGATAAGAGTGTTCGACGGGTCGAGTCACAAATAATTAGCGCAGTTGATCACTCATACGTTTGTTTGTTTCCAAGTCTCCAGGTCAATAACACAGCCACTTTCACGCCCCAGATTGATCCCTCTCCAACTGCTGATCTTGTGGCTATTCCATAACTCCATAACTACACTATGGCAGGCACTCAAGCTCAAACAAGTTTTCATGAAACCCAGGATCAGAGCCAGTGGAAACTAACACTGTCTAAAAATTGGGATGTTCTTGGCCCATTCCCAATCCATGCGCGGGAACAACAATACCTATCACCATCGTTTCCGATAGATTGTGAGCCCATTTCTTTATCCCACCCGCGCTTTCAGCCGACTACTTCAAGTGCTGCGGCCGATCGACTATGAAAAAAACTGGCCTTCCTCGTACTCTGACAACGCTGTCGTTCAATGGACCAATACTCAACTGTCTGACAGTGGTGTCCTCGAAGTTTCGTTTCCCGAAGTCAGGTACTTACCGCTCCAAATTTTGAGCTGACAGGGTTGATGATGTAGATGGGAGAACCTTCGTCGTACAGAAGGCTGGGCTGCTTTACAACACCACGCCGTCCTCCGAGGAACCATAACACTGACTCCTCCGCGTGCAACAAATGCTGAAACGGAACCCCTCAGACTCCTTGTGCAACTCAAGCAAGGGTCATACTTTACTATCTTGCCAGCGAATATCACTGATCGGGAAGGTCTAGAACCAGAATGGTACGCTGGAAACATCTACGACATGGAACGAGCCCTTCCGCGCGCCGTCAGTTTACCAACAATCCCAAACCCAGTAACTCCAACTCGGTACGAGATTTTTATAAGCGGAGACTACGAGGTAAATAGCGGGCGCTGTTGTACCATTCAATCAAAGATGCTCATTATGCATTTAAAGATCAGGCTCTTCGGCGACCCACGAAGAAATGGCACGGAAGTTCCGACCCAAGTGATTGGCCTATCCGTAGAAATCGAACGCATACAACAGGTCGTAAAGCATGAACCATCCCAGGACGTTTTGTGTGATTTCGTTGATGGTCGTGCATTTGGTGAAGCCATGGGGATAGCGTTTAGGAGCATTGGAGACTGGTGGATTGTCACTCGCATCACATCCAAACGTCCAGTACGCACACCAGTGTCTTAATAATGCTTGGACGTACATGAATTTACTTTGTTTCCTAGGAAATACAAGTCCAATTAAAGCATCCAACAAGAATAGCACCTTCACAGCTGCGTATTGCGCCGTTCATCCTCACACAAGATGAGCCATTCTATGGCAATGAACTCGAGGTCATGATCACTTTGGCTCGTAAATCCGGCCAGGAGCACCATATAACTTTATCCATCCCAATCGTTCAGCGTAGTGGTGTAGTATCGCATGAGAGTGTAGCTCTGAAAGCAACATATTTCTTTGGCGACACGATACCTACCGCGTTTTTGGCCATTCCTCCAATCAATCGGCCTCAAATAAACCATCCACCGATTTTAGCGCTACGTGAATCAGCCCCATGCTTCCTCTTGATGGGTGTCACTGATTAAGTACTTCAGATGGTGCTGGGGTGGATATCATCGATCAAGCCTTCTGGGCTCAATCATTGCCACCGAGCAATTCCGGTTGGACCATCCTGCCAACTGGCCGTACGTCCTGGGTGAACCATCTTTTGACGTAACTAAGTCCTGGTCTATTAATTCTGCAACCAGGGACTGGATTGGCACGGACCAAGCGCTGAAGATGCGTGGAACTGCGTTGATGCACTAGCTGAGATTCTCAGGCGGTCTTCTTGGAAAGAATTTGCCTTTATAGTTGGAACACCTGTGATTCTTTTGGGGCATTCTAATGGAGGACAGGGAGCCTGGTACCTTGGTTCTCGGTTCCCCGATAGGGTTTTGGCCATCGTACCCGCCTCTGGATACATTAAATCACAAGCATACGTACCATTGACTATGTCAAGGTGAGACTATCATTTCTCCTTCAATCATGATTAAGAACTGACCGAAGTGCCGTCTCATGTGCGATTTCGTTCTTTTGATTGGCGACTTGTAATGAATGTACCATTGAACTGTAGATCTGCGCATTCCATCGACCCTATGCTGCGTGCTATACTGGAATCATCACTGACTCCGGACGACAATGACCTATTCTTGACGAACGTTATGGACAAGCCTGTGCTAATTATCCATGGGTTCGTTTGATATAGTTAGTCATGGCGTTTGCCGGATTAGTTATTTTCTCAATAGGGGAGATGATGACAATGTCCCTGTGTGGCACAGCAGAGAATCCTTTAGCGTTGTAAAGGCATGGTCTCAGATTCATGGAGTTGCCTCTAATATCACGTATGATTCCTCATTCCGTGCATCAACTTTCGTATCTCAACTCCAGTTGCATAGGATGAGAGAGGACAAGGGACAAGGGCACTGGTACCCTGCAGTTCTCGATAACGATCAGGTACAAGAGTTCATTGAACAGCATACGCAGAAGCACACGGGCATCAATGGGTCAAGGCCTCTCTCGCCTTTCACTCTAACAGTTTTTAGGCCAGAAGAAAGTGGGTCCTTGAATGGCTGGAAGATCGAAGAGGTAAATTGTCCCGGGAGGTATGGTCACATTTATTGGGATTTCAATCGACCAGGTCTCATTTTTTTGTTCAGGTTGGCTAGACTTACTGTAATTCCCTCAGCCACCAACATTCTTGGGGTGCGGACAACCAATGTCAAGAGATTCTCCAGTCTGCGAATCGATGGTTCATATACCGTCCTGCGTATTGACGGTGACGAGATCTCGCTCAACCTCACAATTCCAAAATCTGCTCTTCATTTCGAGAGAGACTCTTCGTCCCAACAATGGACAGTAAGCAAATTTATGCCTTTTCAACCTCACCTAATCTTTCCCAGATGTTGACCACAGAACCGGCTATCGAACCTTCGCCCCCAACCCGACTCCAGTCATTCCTCTCCACCAAAAATCCAATTACCTTCGTTCTACCCAGTTCCGAGCCTGCACACCTGCCCAAAAATTTCTTGTCTGTGGGGATCCGTCTCGCACACGATCTTCATATATACCATCGTCTAGATGCGAATATAGTTTATGACGAGGAAATCATCACTCCAGCACATGTCAAGTGGCCGAGACACAATTTCGTTGTGATGGGACGTCTGGATAATCCCCTCATCCAGTATATCCTAGGAGAAAACAAGACTCCACTGGGCCTGAGAGGTGGGCGACTGACTCTGAATGGCCGTCTTTTCGAGACGGACTCCGGTACAGGTAATTTAACTGCAAGACATGATTGAGTTGGGGCACGGGTGCTGACCATAATTCTGAAGGGTTTATCCTTCTACACCCCCATCCGACTTCACATGCGGCCTTGATGATGCTCATCGTCGGTGAGAGCGGAGGGGCTCTGGAACGAGCAGCGCGGCTATTTCCAGTAAGAACAGGGATTACCGCACCTTCATGGGTAATCCTTGAGCCCATAACGGACGAGCTAGGAGCGGCCGGAGTATCAGGGGCGGGGTGAGCTATAATCATTTTTTGACGGGAGGCAATGACCACTCACTACACTGGCAGGGTTTGGGGCTCCCGCTGGACATGGAATGAAGCATTTTCGTGGTCCAAGAACCTCTGATTCTGTACTCAAGTACATACAATCTGGGGAGTAATTGCGTCGAGTAAATTGTCATACACGTTGTTACAATACAGTATGCGGTGTGGTAAAACCCAGATAGGACATGACAGATATGTGGGAGAAGATAGCAATTATAACGACAAGAGAAATCTACTGTTGGAATATGGATTCTGCAACCTGCAACATCTCGCGTCACGGCCAAGGTAGCGGATGTTCATGATAAGTTATGACGCACACTATCGAGCAGAACAGTCACTTCAGGGGCAACACGGATGAACTCTTTGGTCCAGAATTCATACTTCGGGTTGCGGAGCAACTCAATGAAGGTGACTAAAGCTCCCCAAGGGTGTGGTCGGTGAACAATGAAGCGCTCGAGGAGGACCTTGGTCATGATTTCTCGGAAGCGATCGTCCTTCACCTCCAGGAAGAGATGGAGCATGAGGGAACTAAACCAGTGGGTATGAGCGTTCGGGTACCGCAAATGCAAAGCGATTGAGCTCAGGAGGTGATGTTTGCCTACAAGCAGACAGGTTAGTCTGAATCCTTGAAAGACAGACTGAAAACCTACCTTCATCGTCGAGGTTGCTAGCGAGATACTGCAAGGCCACAACTCCAGGGTCACTAGGAACAAACAGAGAAGATCCACTTCGCGCCTTGGCTTGTGCAACGGATGAAACGCCGATGAACATCACAAGGGAGTTGATCGAGGAAAGGTTATAGGTTTCGGTTGCACCCTCAGGGGCTCCAGGGAGCTTGAGGCGATCTTTGAGCGAGGCCAGGAAGGAAGCAGAACCGCGGCCCAGCAAGTATTGTTCCAAGGAGGACCGCAACTCGCCACCCTTGAGACCGGAGCTAAAGTCGGAAAGGATAGGTGGGATGGGTCCCATATCGGAAATAGTTTCGAATTTTTGGTTGCGGAGGTTAGGGTCGGGAAGAACAATGGCGGGAGGGAAGGCGCTGAGAATGATGTTTCGCAACTGAATGCAGCGCTGGGGAATGACATCGCACAAGGTAAAGTAGTACTCGCTCAAGAACTCGGGAAAATCGTGGAGGAGAACGAGAAGAAGGCGCAATGCGCCACGGTATAGGTCCTTAGCAGCATTCTGCAAGTCGGCGTCTTTCAGGAACGGAGCGAGGAATTTGAAGAGGGAGACCAGAAGCTTGTGGAAAGCGGACCAGCCCTAGACATTGGTCAATATATGCGTTACAAACCCTTAGGAAGTATCACGTACCTCGCGATTCTCTGACATCAAGAGTTTAGGCATGAAGAGTCTATGGGAGATGAGGCACATCCAGGAGAACGCGAATCCTGGGAAGTATGTGGGCTGAAGGGAGCTATAGGTATCACTAATAGCGACCAGCAGGTGGAAGTAGACGGGACCGAGATGGTTCTCGATGGAGTGTAGGTCATTGACAAGGCTTGAGAAAAACCTGAAGAAAGGTTTCTGTTGGAACGCAGGGCCCTGTTCCTCGTGTAAGTTGGCTAATACAAGGACAAAGATGGACAAAATCTTTGTCAGGTAATGGACTTTGGCTTGGTCGTTATTAACTCCCGATGCGTCACCATGATACTTGATGATGTATACGATGAGCCTCGACATGGCATCCAAAGCCTGAAAGGCATATGCAAAGTCGTTCGAAGCAACACATTTGACATAGCTGTTAACGCTAGCCTCTGCACAGACTCTGAAAAAGAGTGAAGACATGTCCTCAACTTTGAGAATGCCCTGTTTAGTGAGTTGAGTGATGAAAGGCACGAAGCTCTTTTCGGGAGAGTGAGAACGCTGAAAGATGTTGACCCATTGCTGGAACCAGATGTAAAGTTTTTCGCGTAATTGCTCCGTCTCAGGCTTTGTGGAAGGCTGGCGGGAGGCGACATCTACCGGGGGAGGGGCATGTCTCACACCGCGAAGATCATCAAGAAGCCGACGGACGACACTATTTCACCGTTTAGAACACTTGTCCATGCAATATGTAATATCAACGTACTCATCATTCGTTTTTCCGGCCTTAAAAGCCTGTTCGAGAGCGTCAATTGTAAAAGCAAATTGGTTCTGGGTAGCCACGGGGGGATCGGCGGTCAAGGATTCACGAATCAGGCCGGCGGCATAAGTCAGGAGGTTCGGGCGAGGATCCGTGCCAATGGACTTAGCAAGTTGTTGGTCTGTGATGCTGAGACTGATGAGGCCGCTCCTCAATAAAGTAACAGTAACCGGGACATTGAATTTGCGCTATTTGAAGAATGTGATTGATACATTTGTCGAACGAGCTGAAGGAACATACGCACCTCATCATTGGCATACAACAACCATTCAATGGCCTCTTTCGCAACATCTTCGAAGGAATGACACAATTGATCCAAAAGTGCAACATAAACCTCTCTTCCAAGCTGAGATGGGGTATTGTACAGCTTCCGAACGATTGCTTGTGACATCATGAGGGGGGTGTGGTGTCGGTCAGCGGCCTCGACCGCAAGATACAAAATTTGGCGAACCAAATGGCGAACATCGTGACTAGGCGGCAAGGTAGTAAGACTCTGTGTAGGGAGCTGTACCATGATGGCCTCAAGATCACGGGTCAAAACCTGGAAACGTTCCATGATCTCCTGGTGACTGTGCATGCTTTGGTCGGCAACATCATGATCAAGGCCGGGCGATTGGTTACTGTATGCGAAGGAGTTGGCAGAGCTTGGCCGACTAACATTACGCCTGATTTGGACCGCTACGGGCGAAATTCAATGTGGTGACTGAACCAAAAGGATCATCAACATACCAAAGTCCTCATAAACAGCGGCTTGGATAGGCTGGACACCGCCAGGTTTAATGCGAAGAGGATCAGGAAGGCCGAGAGCGAAGCTCGGATGAGGCGTATTCGGATCAAAGTAGGGGCCTGGATTGCGGGTTTCGCGATGACGCCTTCGACTCTCAATTGAAGCGGCTAGGTTCTCCTCGACGTCTGCAACGGCTCGCTCCATTGCTACTTTCTCAATAGCTGCACATGCAATATCCAAATTGTCTTGCATTAACAAAAGAATAACTTGTTCTGGCACCAATTGCTAGAAAAGGTCATGAGTACAAGTAGCACATGGATATGAATTCCACACACCTCAGTGAATCCATGGCTATTGAGGAAATGGCGAAGATGAGTAGTGAGATTGGTTCTCATCGGTTCTTTGCAAGTGACTAATGCTAGGCTTCCAGCAAGCTTTTGGGTCATAAGATGCCCAGCTTTCTTCAGCTTGTCCTCGTTAGGCTCAGTTGCATAGTCTTTGATCACCAGCTCCCGCGTAGAGATCCCGGCAATGGTGACAGAGCGTTCAACAACCGGTACAATGATCTAACAGAAAATGAGAATTGTTTAGCCCAAAGAGAAATTCAACGTACGTCGCGAACGGATTGATCGACGGCAAGCTGCACAGCCCGCTTGAAAGTCTGGTTGACATTGAGAGGGCTGAGCTGGGGGTTGATATGAACTTGCAGAGCAAGTGCGGACAAAATGGCCTCGATATGGTTGTTGACAGCACGCTGATTATCACTCTGGGGTCCAAGCATCATACCATCCTGCACTAAACCATCACCCATTCCGCCCGATGCCAAATTATCATCGAAGCCGGGCAAGCCCTCTGGTGGACGCGAGCGGATGATCCGCGTTGCCTCAATAGTATCTAAATTGATGTCTAAAGCCTTGCACAAGACTTCAATCTCGAATTTGAGATTCAGCTTGAGCTCGGCATGGTGGTATAGTTCGGCCAAAAGGCTGACAACAGCCATCAGCCAGGGATTGGGCGGCCGGAAAACTTTGGAACGGGCGCAGGGCTCGAGGGTTTTGCAAACAAAGGGGATAGCAACGATCAAGCGACTATTCGCGTAACCCTCAATTAACAGGTCCTTAAACGACAAATTTCTGTGCTTGATTGGCTGGTCTCGGGCTAGAGTAATGGTTCCGAGCCAGGAGCCGACGTTCTTGAGGATGTTACGATCAGGGCCAGATTGAAGGGTCCGCTCAGCATTTAACATAGCCTGAGCCTTGACAAATGTTTCATGAAGGACATAGCGGGAGAGTTCTTTGCGGTCGAGGGAGTCGAGGAAACGGAGGTAGAGAGTGTGATTGTTTGGTTCAGAGCTAACGCGTTGATCAACAAGATAATGCGCGAACCAGCGAGAATATTCATCCACAAACTGTTCGCGCATTTCCTCGATCTTGGCGTCGAAGTTGCTGGGAGCGAGGTTGTTGACGATGAATAGAATTTTATCGGAAATTTCCTCGGGAGGTGTGGTAATTTCTTCATTAACATCGTCTGGTCGGATGGCGGTGAAGATGGGGGAGGGTTCGAGAGGAGGTCCGTTGGACGGAACCAAGGTCATGTTTTGTAAGTCTCTGTTGTCGGAAGCACCACCGGCAGCGAGGATATGTTGGATGTTAGCCGCAAGGTCGGGACGAGCTTCAACAAAGTGAGGGATCTGGAGCAAAGCCTCACATAACGGTCTCCATTCCACCAGGCGGAACTCGAACCGATTCAAGGCTTGCATGCCGAATTTGAATAGGTTGGTGTGGGGAGGACAATTGAGGGCATCTAGGATGTAGCGGATAGCAATACCAAGGGGGATATAGTCAATGAGCTGATGGCGGATAAGGGAGCCGAAGAGGTAGGCGGTAAGGGCTAGTTCACGGGTGGGGTAGTCCGATTGGAAGAATCTATATTCGTCGAAAAGGAAGTGAAGCATGCAGGAGAAGAGCTCATGGTCTCTGGGATTGTTGGAAGCCTTGAAGCGTTGGAGCATATTGATAACATCGTCAATGGATGTAGCAGTGTCATACATCTGCTTGTAGATGTTATCAACTTCAGCTTCAATGTCTGCCGAATAATTCATCACCGCGAAACCAGGCTCAGTCTCAGCACCGGGCATCAGGTTCATGAGTCGTGGATGAATTTGCAGGCACGCGTTGCGCACTTCCAAACAAGCCTCAACGTCGCCTTCCAGCATATGCTCGGTGCTGTTGCAAAGTAAGGTTAGCATTGCTTATACGTTACGATTTGGAGATCTACTAACCTGCTCCTCAAGACCCTTAGGATGATGGTGACGGTATGAGCATTTAGAGCCATGGTCCTGCTTTCGACAGGGGTCTCCGAAAGACGACAAGCTTTCTCGCTCTCCATCTTCGCCTCCAAGAAAGCAATGACTGAATGCAAAAATTCTCCGCCATAACGATTGACGTGGTCCTGTAGCCATTTATCCAAGTTCAAGTATTCGCGTCGCGAGGCCAGGGCGGCAACATCAAGAGCGAACGTAAATGGGCGAACCTCAAGGAGAGCTTCCAGAATCTGTAAGAACTTGTAAACGTTCGAATGAGTTTTGGTTTCAGAAACGCAACAACTTACCTTCAGATCCTGGGCAACATCCAAAATACGAGTGATGTTCAGATTATTCTCATCATAGAAGTCACGAAAGGCGGTAGTGAGGTAGTTTGGTTCGATTTGCCAGATCCTCATAAAAACCAATTGATGATTGGGATGACCGGCAAGGAACATAGAGAGTAGCTTGCGTGAGTATTCGAGCCGGATGTCATTCCATTTAGGGTCCTGTATTGGAAGATTCAGCTCTGCAGATCCCGGCACAACTGCACGCATGAACATACTGGAACCTGTAGTAAACCCATGTGGACCAGCTCTGCGCTGATCTTGATCGCCTTGTCTAGCATTTCACGAACGCAGGCACGTATCTCCACAGAATCCGAACCGGCAAGACGTACCAACACCTGGAACAATTCGAGAGAATTCCAGGTATGACTCTGGACGTTGGCCGCAAGTGCTCTGATAGTGGGGCTCGCGATGGTGACATCTTCAACGGTAACAATCCTACGACCAGGGAGACTAACAAAGTTGAAGGTATCTGAGGGTAGAGAAAGCAGGGCATCGAGGAGACGCAATTGGTAAAGGGGATTATTCCACGTCTCCCAGAACCCAGTCACAGCGTGAGGCTCAGCATCCCGGGGTACATTGAGGAGAATAGAGATTAAAAGTTTCAGAGTTGCTGTATCCACACCGTGTCGGTCCGGCCAGTCAAAAGATTTAATAACACCTGCCCAATTGAGTTTGACATGCTACACCGAAGTTCCGTTCAGATGAACCCAACATGATGGATAATACCAACACTTACGAAACTCGCAAGAGTACGAATCAGAGCTCCGACATCGCACAACGGAGTGCCCTCCACAGCCAATCTTCCCAAGGTCGAAATTATCTCAATAACTTGAGCCTCGCGTGGTGGGTTTTGTTCGGTGATCCCAAATCGCTCCAACAATGCACGCACAAGTTCGGGATCACTGGTGATATCAGGGCCGAGCTGTATCAACACTTGCACGAGAGACGTGCCGGGAGGAAGACTGAGAAGCAGTGTCAACACCCAGTGTGCGAGGAAAAGAGGATCAGAAGTAAAAGTACCTGAAATGGGCGAAAATACGGCGGAGAATAGGGGATATAGCATCCTTTCCATATTTCGTCTGGGCGGCGAGGATAAATGCTTGACGTTGTTGAGCATCCAAAACAGGTGCGTCAGAGGGAGGATCAGAGAGGACGTTGGCCATAACTTTTGCCAGCTGGCTGAAGTTCAAGTCTGCGTTCTCGAAGGAGGGGGTGTGACAAAGGGCAAGGACAGCACTTTCAAACTCGAGACGGATGATACTTGCGGCCTGGTTGGCGAGTTCTTTTCGGGTAGGAGTGGAAACAAAAGATGACGCGAGGATGAGACGTTCCAGCGGGCGCAACCCCACGCGATCCACGAATCGAACGAGGTCGAAATGACGGAAAATGTCTCCTTCCCCTCTGTCAATTCCTTCGCGGAAACGGTCTGCGAGGATCGGGTCTCGACCGATACGCTGGGATTCTGAAACAAGAAGCCGGAAGGTGAGAGCGTCCGTTCCCCCAAATGCGGAACCAGATGAGGTGAGGCGCTGCTGGGAATGAACGATGAGGCGGCGTATGAAGTGTAGATATGTTTCTACGCCGTGTTGCTCAGAAAGCTGTGGGTAATGCATCCGCAGTTAGAAATGAAGTTTGCGTTCTAATTGATAGGGATTAGACATACCGAACGTATTTCAAGTTGATTTCTCTCGAAGTTCTCCTCCGTGAGCGTCGAGAGCAAGAAGACAATTTGAGCCTTGACAATGGTATGGATATTTGTAGTCGGCGGGTTGTCCATATGGGACGACGACCTGGAGGGGGTCACCGAACGCCGCGCAGCGCTTCCAGGTCCGGTCGCCGTTTTGAATACTGTTGAGGGGGGTAAATTAGCAAAGAGAAGACGAAGACCGCCTCCAACACGATTCGTCAATGCGCAGAGTGGCAGTAAGTCCCCTTTGAACACACCATGCTTGGCACTGACACTTTGAAACTCCGCCACAGGAATTTAAGACTCCGATAATTTCACTTCCCTTTCGAGGGATGACTCATCACCGCGCTTGATTTTCAGAAAATGCCCACACGATAGTTATGAAGTATCTAACATTGAAGTTTAGAACCACTCATCCTCGGTATAACTTAAACAGGGAAAGTGACGCTCCCAGCAGGACAGCAACAAAAACATAAAACACCCGTCCTTCTTTCGCGGGATCACCAGCCGAGAGGAAGCTTCGAAGAGGAAGAAAGATTAAGCCGACAAAGAAGTTGACAATCCCTACAGTGGAAAATGAGAATGTAAAACCCAAAGATCAATAAGGGTCAGCCTACAGTTGAGCGAAAGTGCCATCGATGACAAAGCAGACACAGCCTAACAAGTGGTCAATTGCGAAGAAATCCATGCGAATCTGATAGCGCTCACATGGGGAGGGGAAACCTCAGGAATCATCACGAAAGGAATGGGTCCTAAGCCTACTGCGAACGACCTGGAATAAAAGCGGTTGAACAGGGCGATGTAACAAAAAGACCTAGATACATACATCACAAATGTGATTGTTGCGACACTCGCAAGACTCGCGAAACCAGAGTTGAGGCCATAACCAATGGCACCAAGTGAGATGAGAGCTCCAGAAGTTGATAGCCTTAGAAGAGACCTGCGCCCAACGCGCTACGTGTGAAGGTCAGCAAACTCATTTATGATGAAGTGGAAGAGAGGGAAAACCTCGATGAGGATAATGGGCGGGAACGTCATAATGACATTCACGATTGTGATGCCAAGCGAGACATATGGTCCCCAATCAGGCAAAGATTTCGACAAGATCTCATTGCTATAATAAAGGACTGGTCGATAATAAGATGATGTGTCCTCCCCGGTTAATCGAATACCGACCTGCGTTGATACCTGGGAGGCCGATATGAGATGCGAATGAATGGTTGAATGTCAGAATCATACCAGATATCTGTTGCGATAACATAGCAAAGGAAACGATCATCAAAGGCCTATGGAGTTCTGGCGAAAGAAATAATTGCGTCATGGTCGTTGTATTAGTTTGTGCTTGCGAATGCAGAAGTCCTATTTCATCCAATAAAGGGTTCTCATCGTCAGGCTCTGAGGCTAACCCTGGGGCATCAGTATGCGGTTCTCGGAGATTGTCATGGAGGATAGTTACATGAATTAGCATGTACCCCCCACAGGCGCTTCGAAGTAGTCTTCCTTTCCTCGGGACGGTTCTTAAGGCCGAGCCACGTAGGAGTCTCGACGACGAAGTAACTACCCAGGAACTGCAGGCAACCAACAAACGAAGACACGAAGAGTACAAGGCGCCATTCCGTTGGAGTTGCAAAACGAAAACCAGCAATTTGCGTTACCATTATACCCAGGACAATACCGAGTTGTGTGAGCACACCTACATCCCTCAATGTTCAAACAGAAGAATAACGTGAAAGTGGAAGGACGGACCGATATTTCCACTTATTTTGGACGGGGCGATTTCAGCGACATAAATTGGTCCAACACATATACCGATACCGGAGCCAGTGCCCACGAGGAATCTGATTGAACGTGGAGCAATGGCACAAGATATATCAATAGTAGCCTCACCTGCCGAAACTAAGCATGGTGACAGAGCTACTGGCACCCATAAGTCCAGCGCCTACAGCGAGCAAGAGCGCAGCCACTTTGGAAGCCCCCTTACGTCCGTAACGATCCATCAGGACGTTTGCAACAAGGCTGCCTAGCAGGCCACCTATTGTGAAAACCGCGGTTACGAAAGAGAATACGAAATTGGACATAGGTATGCATGTTGGAAGTGAAACGGGGTCTTTGATGAAGGGATTTTCAGTAGTTTCGCATGTTAAGACAGCTTTAATCTGATTTAGAGCTGATATATGATAGCCATACTTGATGATTCCGGATTAAGAGCCTTTGAAGGACATGGATGTGTGAGGGAAAAGAAAATACCTGGAACGGAATGACAAGGACCCAAATACAAACAAGCCAACCATACTTGGTGAAAGAATCGCCGTTAAGACTCTTATGAGTGGACATAGCCGGTTCAAGTTGGCGTTCAGGGAACAGAGAGTTGTGTGAAGCCAATGTCTGGTGGGAGTCGCCAGGCGGGACGTCAGAAGTACCAGTTGTATGTGGTTACCCTCGGAAGGCAGAGCAGAAAGATATAGCAGAACTCAAAGCAAATAAGGTGGTCCGTCGAGAAGCGGTGTCCAAGTAGACGCGTGTGTGAGAGTGCAAACGTGTGATGTGGAAGAAGAATGGATCTGGTGCCCGAGGCGGTGAAGTGGGAACCGCGGCGAGATCCGAGGGAGATCCGAGATTGACTGGGACTCCGGAAACCAGGGTCAGGTGATATACAGGAAAGTCTAAACTCGGCGCGGGGAATCTGGAGAATCCTCATTGCTTGGGACTAGGGCGAACCATATATTATGTCGTTTATCCTCTCCTTCCCTCCCGTCACCATTCTGGCTTCCCCCTTCCCTCCCTCGTGCTCACAAGAGCAGTCCGTTCTCTACCGTACTTCCGCTCCTTCCTTCCGCTCTTTCCTTCTACATGTTCTCTCCGGTCACCCTCCTCTCCCTCTTCGCGTCTTTTTATTGCGCCCGAGCTGCGACGGCAGAGCAATGGCGCGGCCGTTCTATTTACCAGTACGCACCTCTCCCTTCCGGACCTCTCCCAGACTATGCGGACATTAATTTATAACTGCTAGACTGATTACTGATCGCTTCGCCCTCCCCGAAGGTGCCGACCGCACTGCTTGTGACCCCGGAAAACAAACATTTTGCGGAGGAACATGGAATACGTGTGTTCTAACTGACTCTTGTCCATGCCCATGCCAATTGCGCATTTACGATTAGTATTCGTGAAAACCTTGATTACATCGAGAATGCCGGTTTTACTGCCAGTGAGTCTTCCTATCATTTAAATTTTCAGGATTCGACTCAACTATTTCTTCAGTCTGGATCAGCCCAATAAATCAGAACTATGATGGTCCACGGTCTGCATATGGAGACCCATATCATGGTTATTGGATGCAAGACATTAGCCAGCTCAACGACCGTTTTGGCACGGCAGCCGATCTCCAAGCTCTAATCAAGGAACTTCACCGTCGAGACATGTGCGCTTAACTCCGCCACTTATCAACCATGACTGATACATGATTGTAGGTATATTATGGTCGATGTTGTAGTCAATAATGTCATGGCTACGTCAACAACCCCGGATTACTCAAAGTACTTTTTCAAAGATGCCGTGCGTATTCTAGCCATTTCCCCGCACCACGGGCGTCTAAACCCTAGTATAGTCTTTGTATCACTCGTACTGTCCCATCCAGTGGGGCAATACGACCAGCGAGCAGAACTGCTGGTTGGGCGATGAGAAAGTGCCACTTCCTGACGTTGACACAACCAATCCCACTGTCATTGCACGATACGGCGAGTGGATCCAGAACCTCGTTAAAGAATACGACATTGATGGCCTTCGTATTGATGGTGAGCCTAAGAAACCTTACCAGCAATTTTCAACACTAATTTATCCATCTTAGCCGCCAAGTACGTCGTTGGGACTCAATCTGTCATGGCAGCAGAGCGCTAATCCCTTTTAGGCATGTGCAGATGGATTTTTGGCCACAGTTTTGTGCTAAGGCCGGCGTCTTTTGCATGGGCGAAGTTTTTGGCGGGCTCGAAGTCGAGTATGTGGTGGTGTTCCCTTCATCACCGATTCATCTCACCGCGTTACCAGTCCCATAGCACAATATCAAGGACCCCATGCACTCGATTCCGTTCTCAATTTCCCCATGTATTCTGCTCTGATGGAGGGATTTGCAATTCCTGGCCCTGGGAATATCACTGCCATCTCCACCGTGTTCGAGCAGTCCAAGGCTAAATTCAAGGTATGCCCTGTTTCCTCTCCCCTAGTGTATACTCACGTCAAATAGGATGTCGGCTTGCTTGGCAACTTTCTCGAGAACCAGGATGTAAGCCGCTGGCATAACAAATCCGTGGATCCTCAAAGTCTATAGTAAGTATTGGATCCAACGGTAGTATGCCGGCGATTCATGGTGTCAACCGTCTTCAGCAATGCTATGGTCTTAAACTGGATGATGGACGGCATTCCAATTGTATATTATGGCCAAGAGCAGTCCTTCTCGGGTGCTGCCGACCCTGTGCGCATTCTCCAGATTAGCTGTGGATATCTTTTGACGCACGTCTAACCTCCGTAGTACAATCGTGAGCCTCTTTGGACGTCGAATTACAAAGAGTCCGACGCTTATAAGCTCATCCAAACTTTGAACAAGGTACGCTCGTTAATTTCTTGTTCGCAGGAAACTAGCCGACTAATGGTAACATCCAACTTAGTTCCGCAATTTCCTAGTGAAGACGGATTGGTTGAAGCAAGAAACCCACATTCTGACGACTAGCCCCTATGGTATCGCCATAATGAAGGGACAGGTGGTCTCCGTCGCCACTAACATTGGCTCCCCAGTATGAACTTTTCTCCGTTGCAAGTGGGTTCCCATCGTCTAATGCTTACTATTCTTTGCAGCCTCGAAATGGTACCCATATTGCAGTCCCGTCTCCTTATGACTCGAGCACAGAAATGACAAAGTGAGCGCCTTACGATAGGAGTGTGACTTGGGCTTACGAGCTTGATCAGCATTTTCACCTGCCAACAATGGGTCGTAGGGTCTGAAGGCTATCTCGATGTCGAGTATACGAAGGGTGGCATGTCCGTTATCCTTATCCCTAGCGATTCTCTGCAAGGTTCGGGTTTCTGTGGCAGAACCCGCACTGGAGATGTGGGGAGTTCAGAACGCCAAAATAATTCTGTTATGACACTGTCATCATCGTATTTATATTCGTCGCTCGGCTTAACGCTTGCTTTACTCTCCACTCTCTATTGGTCGAATATTTGAACGGATACCCAACATTTTCTCATTCGGATTCAGGCAAGAAAATCTCGGGATTATTGTATTTACTATCGTTTTATCCCACACCAGTGTAGCAACGCCTGTAATTGAAAGATACAGATACAGTATATACTAGTTATCAATATAAGTCCTAGTTAAGTATGGTACGGAATACTCACCTCAGTCATTCGAAATACGCGCGAGTTCTGAAGTGGGAACACACATACATTGCTTCATACTACAGATCATTGCCAAGGTGAAAGTGCGGAAGAATAATGGAGAGAAACGTAGGTCATATGAGAAACCAAAAATGAAATTCGGTTGACCTTGTTTCAGCCTACCCACCTCCTTGCTGCTTCAGGTACACACTTCGGTGGCCGCTCGAGATACACGACACGGCTTTGCTGACCCCAACAGTAATTTGGATCACCCGATACATCGCAGGTTACGTACATACTTAGGGGTGCAAAACAATTTTTATGCTTCGACTTTGCAATGATGGACTTGGCAAGGATGTCCTGGGACTCTCTGAGTCGCGTGAGGTAAGGGCACGCGTATATGTGACACAGCGTGTCACATTTCACTTTCGCGTCTTTATCATGCCCAGGGAAATTGTAACAGTACAGCTCGGACAATGCGGGAACCAGAGTGCGTGGGCCTTTCCACAGAGGATGTACAGTGCTCCCAGTATTGATTCACGTTATAGTGGGCTCCGTGTTTTGGCAACGGCTCTGCGCTGAACATGGGATTAGCAAGGAAGGTATTCTTGAAGAATGGGCGACAGAAGGCGGGGATCGGAAGGACGTGTTCTTCTATCAAGCAGATGATGAGCATTACATCCCTAGAGCCATTCTGGTCGACCTAGAGCCCCGTGTGCGTTGGCTCCCTCGAGGGCGTTGGAACATAGGACTCAAGCCTGGCCATAGGTGATCAACAACATCCTGACTTCACCATATGCAAGTTTATACAACCCCGAAAACATATTCTTATCGACGGATGGAGGGGGGGCTGGGAACAACTGGGCACAAGGGTATTCGGCGGGGGAGAAGATCTACGAGGAGGTTATGGAGATGGTGGATCGTGAGGCGGAGGGCAGTGATTCGCTCGAGGTGCGTATTGTATGCTCCATCTTCACCCTTCACCTCTGCCTTCACCCTTCGCCTATGCCCATGCCATTTCCTCCCCCCTCCCCCTTTCACTTCTCACAATCACAAAGCATGCGGAATCACTGATTGGATTCCTTGTTTCTTCATTGTACAGGGTTTCATGCTCATGCATTCCATCGCAGGTGGCACAGGTTCTGGTCTCGGCTCCTTCCTTCTCGAGAGGCTCAACGATAAATTCCCCAAGAAGCTGATACAGACGTACAGTGTCTTCCCAAATGCACAAGAGGGTGATGTAGTCGTGCAGCCGTATAACTCTTTGCTTACGCTGAAACGGCTGGTGAACCACGCGGATTCGGTGGTAGTATTGGATAATGGGGCTTTAGCGCGAATCTCTGCGGATAGGTTACATATCCAGACGCCATCATTTGACCAGACAAATCAGCTAGTGCGTGGTTTAATGTCTATATAGAGTGCTTTCTTGTTTCCTGATAGGAGGCATATAGGTCTCGACTGTGATGGCTGCTAGCACGCAGACATTACGATACCCTGGATATATGAATAATGATCTTGTTGGAATTATCGCGTCACTGATACCAACGCCTCGATGCCATTTTCTTATGACTTCTTATACCCCGTTCACTAGTGATCAGATAGATAAGGTAGATCTTTTGCTGGTACCTTAAGGATCCAACTTATATGTGCTTGTGTAGGCCAAACCCATCCGACGAACCACCGTTCTGGATGTCATGCGTCGACTGCTGCAACCAAAGAATAGAATGGTATCAACAACGCCTAGTAAAACGGCGTGTTACATCTCCATCTTGAACATCATCCAAGGAGACGTCGATCCCACAGATGCAAGTTAAAGGCGACGATATCACACTCTGGGTTCAACTGATAACTTGATATTGTTCAGGTCCATCAATCATTACTTCGTATCCGTGAACGACAACTTGCTAATTTCATTCCATGGGGTCCTGCATCAATCCAAGTCGCCTTGACACGCAGGTCTCCATACGTTACGACAAATCACCGTGTCAGCGGTCTGATGCTGGCGAACCACACGAGCATCGCATCGGTAAGCTTTCTTGGAAATTGGTTGATACAAAATCTCCTGATTCCGATTCTGGTTGATTTTTAGTTGTTCAAACGAATGTTGGACCAGTTTGACCGGTTAAGGAGGCGGAATGCGTTTTTGGAACAGTATAAGAGGCAAAGAATGTTCGAGAATGGGTTGGAGGAATTTGATGATGCCCGGTATGGGTCTTCTAAACATTGGTCTAATCTGTTTCTAATGACCTAGCAGCGCAACATGTGAAGAGCTCTTGAAAGAGTATAAGGCATGCGAAAGTGCAGATTACATCTCTTATGTATGTTCTCCCTCCACCGTGCATCACTTGATCTTATCGAATGATGATACAGGGTGGGAACGAAGGTGAAGCAGCAACATAGCTTGACATAGGATTTAGTAGCCGTGGTAATTTGTACGACATATTGCAACTGCATGCTTTCATTCCGACAGCTCATGCATTGGTATAACTAGTACACGAGAAAAGTAAGTAGTGGGTCTGACAAGAGGGATGGAGGGGACGAAATTTAGGTCTTCTTCGGCCCCTCCAGTTTCTTCCCAATATCTGAACCTGCACGCGACGTTAGAACGGAGTCACTTGGATCACCTGGACAATCACTCACCCCTGAGCTTCACTTTGAGAATCCTCTCGAGCTTGGCCAGAATCTGGGGATTAGGGATGGCCTTTCCCGACTCATAATCTTGTAGTATGGAAGGCTTCTCGTTAATCTTTTGTGCCAGGTCTTTTTGTGAGAGTTGCATATCCTGTCGGGCAGCTTGGATGGCCTAGGATAGAATAAGGATAACCAGTTGAAGAAAACTCAAGACTGATTACGTACTCGTCCGACAGTTGGCGAAATCTTTGGGGGTGGGGCAACTTCGTTCTCGCGGTCGAGCTTGGCGATACGTTGATGGTCGGTGCCTGCTGAAGCATTAATCGAGAAGAACCCGAATCGGTGAGGAGTGACATACCTTGGTGAGCCTTGTTGCTTCCGGCGGTAATCTTCTTGTCGACCGACACTATTGCGCCAGCACGCCGAGCCTAGGGGATGATAAGAATATCATACAGTTGGGGAGGGAATCCAACCTACAGCTGAAGAAGAATAAGCTAAATGCTCAAACTTTCGAAAAGGAGAGACACTCGGTACCATTCACTTCGGAATCCTTCTTCGCAACTTTTGCTACCTGTCGCTTGTAGCCAACGACAAGCTTTGAGTCCCAGTCGTTATCCATGATCGTTAAACTAGTTTATAGAGATAGGAAAGTCTATGAGAGAGAGGGTATGGATGTGGATGGAATGAAATTTGTGAAGGAAGTGCCGAGAGCGGCAGGAGGCAGCTTATATGTGACGTGTCACGGGAAACTGACTCGACGAAGGCGGTGCCCTCTGAGGGCGCCGACACTGACTATGGGACATGGGAGGCTGAGTCAAAGCCTGACTCCGATGACAGTAAGAGCCGGGTGAGGATAGACAAATGTTATTGCAGACTTAATTTTGTGGAAAGCAGTGCTTTGTCACATCTCACTGGTATCAATTGAAGATATACTTCCCGTTTCTAGTGATATACTGTATATTATTTGGGTCGGTTACATCGGATTACGCTGGACTACGGTCGTCGACAGGTAGATAAGAGGTGAGAATTAAAAAGATATTGGGTTGGGCCAGGCCCAGCCAGGTGTCGAAGGTTATATAGCAGCATGTGGTGGTCATAGCGACGACCCTGTTGACAAGAACAGTGATGGATGCAACCTCTTACCAAACCTCCCTGCAACACCTGTCATCCCCTTGCCCCGTTGGCACACGCCCGCCACACCTAACCTCTGCCAGTGCGTTTCATCAATCATTACCTTTCTTTCTTTCGTTCTTCCACTAACCCCCCATTTTTCCTTTTGTTCTTCGCAGCTCCTTGCGCTAGCGCAAGACGTTGGACGTCCTTTCCTTTTTTTTTCTTGTGCCTGTCGTTCGCTGGTTTGCCCTTTGGCCTAGGTCTTACACACTACCCCTGTATCATCATCGCTGCAACTCTTCTCTGGCAGAGAGATACCCCCGTCAACATCGACTTCATATCAACTCGTCCCAATTACTTCCTCCTCACCTGACATTCTTATTCAATAGTCAACCAAGATGGTTTCCAGAAAGTTGATGGGTGTTTGGGCCGTTCTGGACTTCTTGCTGCTAGCCGCTGGTGCAGTTGCACTCGCGCTCTCCATTGTCTGGCGGAGACCCGATATCTTGATGAACATGGTTTTGTCTAACGCGGATCTCACTGGTACGTCCTTCACTATAAGTTTCGGTGCCATATCTAAGTATCGGGCGCCCGCAGCTGGTTCCATTCTGGGGATTGCTCTCATCGTCACCTTCTTCATTTCCATTGCTGGGGTTGTACAACGCAATCACATCACCATTGGTCTCGTCATCACCAACTACGCACTTTTGATCGACGCTATCGGCATCGTCATTATCGGCACGTTTGTCTGGTTCTTTACGCTACAGGAGCGGGCCAATTTCTATGAGTTGTGGAAAGCAGCTAGTCCCGATGTCCGCCTAGCACTTCAGGACAAGGCAAGCTTTCTTCTTTGGTTAGGTGAAACTATCCTCTGAATGAATCCTATACAGCTCAAATGCTGCGGGTATTTCAATGCTACTGACTTCGCGGAAATTGGAGGTCATTGCGGCAGCCAGGATTTCCTCAACAGCCTAAATCAGCCCCTCCTCGACCTTCAACCTCCCAACCAGCCCAACCAGACTGTCCTCAACAACTTCTGCGTTACACCCATCACCGCCTTCGCTGACATGACCTTGAACAACATTTTCACGTAAGTAGCGTGCATGCATCTAGGCTGGATTTATGTGTTAAATGCGACCTTCAGAACCGTCTATGGCTACATGGCGATTGTCCTTTGCCTTTTGCTCGCTACTCTGTGTGTGATTAAGAAGGTTAGTTTCCTCGCATCCAATGCTCGACGCCAGAGTACTGACAATAGTTGCAGAGGCACGAGGACGAACGATTCAAGAAGATCGATGCGAAGCGGGGGGGCAAGGGTTTCGTGTAATTCACCTAGCGTGGGATATCGCGCTCGAGTTTCGATGGGTCGCTCTTTTACTATCTTCATGCAAGACATGGCTTTTTCTTCATCTTTCCCGGTTGGTGGTTGTCAGCAGCGCTGTTTCTCGCCCATTGTACATAGATTTCCCCGTTGTACAAGATCGCTGTTCGCGTAAATAGAACGAAAGAAAGGCCGTCACAAGGTACATACCACAACACACATGTATAATAAGTACGTGACCCCCCAATCAATTATTTTCGGCTTCAACTCGCACATTTCCTACTCAAACACTTGTGATGCATCCAAATGCCCAAAGCCAAGAAGCGCAAACTTCCTATCTCCAGACCGATTACGACAAGTACTACAACTAGCAGACCACAAGCTAGTCGAAATGTCATTCGCAGATTTCACGTCTTACTCAAAAGTCAAGCCCAACTGAGGAACAAACCCACACTCAGTGTCGCTGAAACTGAGGAACTCGCGAAGATCAATGACGAGATCGAGGAGCTGGGAGGGCTTGAGTGGTATCAGCGGATGTCGGCGATTGGTCAGGGAAATGACCGGGGTGGAGGGAGCGAGAAGGTTTTCGTTGACTGGTTGAAGGAGATGAAGGTTCATCAGGGGAGACAGGATAAATTACAGTGCGACAAGAGATTCCCTTTTCCATGCTCTCGAATCTGACCCTACTCTTATGTTCCCTGATTCTAGGTTGTTGGAGGTAGGAGCTCTGAAACCAGACAATTACAGGACGTGCACCGGGTGGATACAGAACACACCTATCGACTTACGTTCGCGCCATCCTGCTATCAAGGAACAGGATTTCTTGCTCCTGGACCCCACAGAAAACGAAAAGAAATGGGACGCCATCAGCTTGAGCCTTGTAGTCAACTTCATACCATGTGCAAAGGACCGAGGTGGGCAGAGCTACTTGCCAAGTGTCGATCTCAGGTAATTAAGGAGTCCATAGGTCGGATGCTCCACCTTGCCCACACCATGCTCAGGGATGGAGGCTATCTGTTTCTTGCTGTAAGTTTCCTGCTTTCTTCTTCCCTTTTCTATATCTCATTCACCAGTAGCTACCTTTACCATGCGTCATCAATTCACGATATCTGTCATTCGAACATCTTGCTCGTCTAATGGAGACACTTGGTTTTGCAAAGCTCAGATGCCGATGGAGAGAAGGAGGGAAGATGGCGTATTGGCTGTATCAGAAGCAGCGCGAATCTCGGTTGCAGGATTTTAGAGGGTTTGCGAAAAAGGTCGTCCTTCGACAGGGAAATAGGAATAATTTTGCGATTCTGCTAGAGGACTAGCATTGTAGGACAATCCTGATCCCCCGGCAGGCCATCTCCGGCACATCGCTCTACGAGCCATCATTACACCGCCTATACCCATGATTGCATACGAATATCCCCTGGTCACATGCTCTCCAACCCCCTTCCAGTTCGAGACAAGCCGATCCGAGCAACGCATCGTGTGTGCGTATAATTCTGCGTATGTAGATAATCCATCTAATAACCTACCTCGACATCCTTATCTACTTCAATATCGTACCTATTCAGATTGCCCGCCTACACTCGAAACTAGCCCAAGGAAATGGCAGTACTCCCGATACTCCACTTCAACGATGTCTACCGTGTATCGCCACAAAAGATCGGGCGATCGGGGGAGACGATTGACGTTACTCAGTTTGCGGCCCTCGTGGATGAGCTGAGGGGACACTGGAAGGAGAGGGGGGATGGGAAGAGAGATGGGCTTGTATTGTTTTCTGGAGATTTGTTCTCCCCCTCAGTCGAGAGCTCGGTGACCCGAGGAAGCCATATGGTATGGTGTAATACAATTTTGCTCATGTTACTGACTCCTCAGATGCGATTAGGTGCCCGTAATGAACGAAATTGGAGTGGATATTGCTCTCGCAGGTTGGTGATCAGAGCCCTTCTTACTTCACACTTAGAGATGACAACATGTCTCCAGGAAACCACGACTTTGACTTTGGTGCGCATTGTGCCAGACTAGGCTTCGGATACAGGGAGTAATGGATCGCGTGCATAGGATATCCGCACTTGACAAAACTCGTGCAAGATTCAACGTATGTATGTCGGACTCGTATTATTGCCTCTGTCCACATATTGATGTCATCCCTAGCCGTGGATTTTGAGTAATATCATCGACAAGAACACGGGCAAAGTCCCTGAATACCTTCATCCCTTCGAGGTTGTGGAACGATGTGGCGTGCGCATTGGGATCATCGGCCTCGTGGAAGAGTGTGTAGAACCATTGAACTTGTCGTAGGCTCTGAGCTGATGTGGCCTTCTTCAGGGACTGGATTACTACCGTGGCATCCTGGCCTCCCGAGTTCATGTTTAAGAATATGACCGAGACTGGGCGCGAGTTGTCCAGGCTCCTACGAGACCCTGACGGAGAGCATCGTTGTGATATTATAATTGCGTTAACACATGCACGGTACGTGTCTTGACCGAAAGGACGCTTCTGTACTTATACTACTCTCAGATTGCCCAATGTACGACAACAGAAATTTTCAGCATTAAACGCACTTATATACCTGAGCTTCAACAGGATATCATACTGGCCAAACAGCTTCTAGCTTTGTCTCCTTCTGCTCAGGGCACCACGGCCGTTATAAATGAGCATGGTGTTGACATCTTGCTAGGAGGCCATGATCATCTCTACTACGTTAGCAAGGGTGCTGGCGAGTGGGTGGACTATGATAAAACGCAAGAAGTGCTCGGAGCTGAGGAAGACAAAGGCGATATTCTTGTGTTCAAGAGCGGATATGATTTCAAGGATCTGGGTGAGCTCATGTTGGAGCTCGAAGATACCCCGGAAGGTAGCGTGAGGCGGAAGGTCATTAAAAATGTCACTGGTATGTCTTACGTCCCCACTGCCCCTGAAACGATACCAAGGCGCTGATGAATTGACAGGCAAACATCACATCATTCAACCTGGGATGGAGTCATCTGCTAAGCTGACCGAAGTCCTGAAGAACGTTTTGTCCTCCGTGACTTCGGCAATGAAGGCACCGGTATGTCGATCGACAGTTAAGCTTGATTTGCGCTCGAAAAACATCCGCGTGGACGAGGTACGAGTCTCCTATGTCGCCCAGTGGGACGTGGGGTTTACGTTGAGCTAGTCTGCTGCTGGAAATTGGTTCGCAGATGTTATCAGACATGCTTACGATGACGCCCTCTGCATGAAGGGATGCGGAGGCTCTGACGGGGTCCTCATTTGCGCTGGTACCCTTCGTGGAGACTCTACATATGGTCCAGGTCGGTGAATCACTCTGCCGAGTTGGTTGGCGCTCATCCACCTTCAGGCATAATCACCCTCGGAGACATCCTGGAGATTTTGCCTTTTGACGATCCTGTGGTAGTGTTGGAGCTCGATGGTGAAACTATTTGGGAGGCACTGGAGGTTGCCCTTGAACCTTGGCCAGCACAAGAAGGGTGAGCAACTCGCTGCCTCAGTCCTTCGATCGCTATTCAATATCCACTGTGGCAGACGGTTCCCTGTGGTTTCCGGGCTTAAGGTTACATGGGATTCACGGCGGCCACCTGGACAACGTGTCCTTAGCATCGCCTTGCTGAAGGGCTCTGCAAACCATGACAACGGATCGCCAGAGCCTCCTTTGGAAGAGGAACCTATACTCAAGCAAAAGGGCGGCAGGAAGTATGCTATTGTGACGAGAGACTATATGGCCGAAGGGCATGATGGCTTCGTTGCTTTGAAGGGGAAGCCGTATCTCATCGACCATGAAAATGGAAGCCTTATGAGCGGCATTGTCAGGAAGTACTTGCTCGGTAAGCAGTCGTTTTCCTAGTCCCTGAAATATGGTTGATACAATATGCGGTTGGTTTCGCCCGCAGGATCGCAATTTGTGAACAAGATGGCACGGTTTGCTGAGCAGGAGAAACCTCATAACCTCTCGGAAGGTGCCAGTATGGCGATCGAAGAGGCACTCGAGGAGCGTAACAAACGCAATCGAGCTGACAACAACCATCACGACAGGCTGGCCGTCAACAAGTGGAAGCTGGCCATTGATCTTGTGATTCACCGCGCAAGGACCCGTAGACACTATCTGAGAAGTTTGAACGTGTCGACGACGGAACATATGAGTTCCGTTGATCCATTTGATGGATCCAAGGCTAGGAGAGGGCAGGAATGTGCTCCGTTAAGTCACGCCGAAGGCGATGACGACCTCCTGGTTATCAGTCCCGAAGTAGACGGTAGAATGAAGGACATTGCGAGAGAAGCTGACCATTAATCCATGAGTGGGATGGCTTGGACTACGAACATCAAATAGCTGTGCAAAGAATGTATGATTTTGTCCGGATGGAAATTCACGTCATTCCGTTTCTTCTCTCTCTACAGTTACAACTGCGACTTGCTCCGGAGGGTCGCCTGTCAATGTCCGAGAGTAGTGTGTCAAAGTACCCATCGCGCTACCAAGACCGGCACCGCCGAGAATTACTGGCTCAAATCAGATACAAACCGAGAAAAACGGGAACAACAGGATACATACGATTCACAACATTTGCTTTGTTCCAGAATACCGCTGGTGTTAGGAGAGCCATCAGAAGAGCACCTATAGTTGAGTGGTCTTGCGATCTTATCCGGTTTGTCTGGGATTTATTGAGACGTTTCGTACCCTATAAACGAGAATCGTCACGAATACCTACATCGTAAGTAGCTTCGAGTCTGCGTTGGTGGACGAATTCCTCATTGGAATATTTATACCGCCCATAAGCAATGCTACCACCTACGGCAACTCCTGTGCAAAGTTTGAGATAATCGTATAACGCGAACCTGGGTGCAGTGTACCTGTCAAACCGCCCACCCAGGTTGCCCGAAGAAGCCTGTTTAGTGACCAGGCTCCTCTACCCCGCCTCATAAGAACAAAAATGGTGTACAGTGGGGGAGTAAGGATTGAGAATACCTGATAGCCAGTGCTCATCGACTGGCGTACAAGAAAGTTTGTGTCCGCGTCGTGAGTAGTAGATACAGCCATTGTGTGTCTTGAAAAAGCCTGAAGAATGCGAGTATGTACTGGGCTATGACGGCATAGGGTCAGTGCGTCGTGTTATATAAGCATATGACTAACCCTATGAAATTCTATAGTCCTGCCACTTGCCATCCACATTTCCCGTCACTGTTCACCATGACTGCGACAATCATGGAGACCTACGACGCACAAATGCTTGACTATCAAAATGATCTTGACGTTCAGATGAATGTCTCCGCGTCAGATCCTTGGTTCCAGGAAGTAACGCCCATGGAAGACGATGCTCATCTGGCCTTCCAACCAAAAGGAACGATTACCGACGCAACGCCTACCATCGAAGTTGACATGGAAGCCTATGTTGAGGATGAGCATATAGAATACGAAATGACGGATGAACACCACGGTCATGGTCCAACTGCTGGCGAGTTGCCGGACGTCGACCTCTTGGATGCGTCTGCAGTGGAGTCACCTTTGGTCATGGTGACGCCGCTGCCTAGGACACCGCCTGTCGCGTATTCAGAACCTCCACTCACGACACCCCTTCCCTCGGCTTTGGATCTATCTGTGCCTACCTCCTCGTCATTGGAACAGACCCCTAATTCCTCTGAGGTAGTCGACCCGGCGCCAGGAAATGCGAGCGCTGCTGGTGTCACTCAGGTTGATAACGCAATACTGGTGACCGCGCAACTCTCTGACGCAGCTACTATTCCGGAACCAGAACCGGTTCCACGTAGCGACGATGATGCTCAGCATCCAACTGTTCCTGCCGAGGCACCCTTAGAACACTCCGATACCGCTCAACAGAGTCCAATCATAGGGCAAGCTGATGCCCATCAGGGCGCGGAAGGAAACGTTGACAACTCTACTACCTTGGTGGACAACGAAGACCAGAGTGAATCGCATCACCCTGGCTCATTCCAAGAGTCAAATCAACCTGGCCCCGTAACCGATACAGCGACATTCACTCCTCAGGGCGATTCCACTGATCTCCAGGTGCATGCAGAGCATACGGATGAACAGGTTTCTACTGGTGCTGCGCAAGAACTTCACGCCAACGATGCAGATATTCTCAAAGAACGTGATTCGCTCACTAGATCTGCACCTCTCGTAGACTCGACAACCGAAGCAATAGAGCAGGCCATGTCGCAGGGTGGCACTCACCATGGCGCCGGCCTCAACGACGAGCCGATTGAAATTCCTAATGAAGTCTCCGAAGAAATATACCTTGAGGCTCCCCCACCCATCTTACTCTCCATTTTTTCCACCGACCGCCCGGAGCTCTGCCTTTTCAACAAGCCTTCGGAGCCTCTCTCAAGCGAAGATGATGGCCAGGAGTGCCATATTCTTCTTCAGCAAGTACCTAACCTGTATTATGAACCCCTGACTCATGCATTCGAAGTACTACGACAAGACGAATATGTTAGTACTGTTCTCGAAGTTACTGGCAATGAACTGGCACTTGAGGCCTATGACCTTGACTTAGCGATTACAGAGGTATGTTTCTTTTATTTATATTGTCATAGCCTCTAATTACTTGACTAGGATAACGTTTATGCCCGGGAAGTCAGTCTGCATGATATTCATATCCTGCATACATCTGCCAATTTGGCAGGTCCTCTTCGCCTCCGGTTATATATCTCGGGGCCACGTTTCATCGTTCGTTACCACATGTTGCAAGAAGGGCTTGTCAATCTTCATGTTGACGAGACACAAGGCTCGGATCGCGAAGAGTCCGCTGAGACTGGTGAGTCTGCTGTTGCGTTAAAGAACTATTCTCTAACATGTGACCTTGCTAGACCATTCTCAAATTGATGAACAACACGACGAAGATGCATATGGACAAGACAATGTTTCCAATACCGAAGATAATGTACCCGATGCGCAAGCACACCTCGAGACACCCGAGGATCGCGAAGATCATCCTGAGGGGAAAGAACGTGAGCACACGGAAGAGTATTACGAAAGTCCTCATGGCGAAGCCGGGGGGATAATAGCACACACGGGTGAAATCGACCTTTCTACTCTTCCTCCTTTCGTTGATTCTCCAGAGGTTGAAGAAGGCGAACAACAGCAAGAAGAAGAAGCCGCAGAGCCGACTCACGCTGGATCAGATCCCTCCGACGGTATCACCGTAGGTAGAGATCACATTCGGGACGCTGAAGGACAGGAAACGGGCCGACTCCCCCCTCGAGAAGACTCAGACACTGCTCAGGCTGATGCCCCGAAATCCAGACAAGGATCCTCAGCGGAAGTAACTCCCGACTCACATGAGTACTTGAAAGAGGAAGAAGTTGGTGGTGTCTCTGAACCGAAGGAAGGCGAGGAGCAACTCGAAGTCAATCATGATGTGGTCGAAACCAATGAAAGTGGAGGTACGTTAGATTTTCGTGATTCGTTGCGCTCTAAAATGCATTGACCATTTCTATGTAGGGCAGGACCAACCTCCTGTTCAAGACCATTCAGAAAAAACTCCTCAGCCCGAAGCTGCTGAACTTACTAATAAAGACCGTAAGTTCCTAAAAGTTTCCTCCTGTCCCTTACACCCTCAAACAACGTCGGTTCTAGTCCTAGAACTTACACATAGCGATCAAAATAAAGAAGTAGAAGAGGATACTGTGGGTGATCATTACGTGGACGATTACTCGGATGCGCATGGTATGATTCTTTGGAACACTCATTCTCAGCAGGGCTCTCATATCGTTTTAGCTGTTGAAGAGCTGAAGGACTTTGAGGGCGAGATAGACGGAGTGTGGGATGACGAGCTAGATGGTGAAGGAGATCCGGATACAACATGGGAAGCGGAGCAAGAGAATGGGGAAGAATCGGTTTCGAATGAAAGCTCAGTGACACTATCTAGCAAGGCTTCTAAACGCAGTTTTGACGAGTTCGGAATCGAACAATCGGAAGATGAAAGCCTCGTTTCTGGATCTCCAGGTGTGTTTTACCCTTTCTATGCACCCTTCTCCATTTTGATAAACACCTGAACAGGTGTTAAACGCCCCCGCGTGGAGTAGATTCTAACAACCATCACCATCTATCATCCCTTCATCCTCACAGCATCTCGCTCGGGCTCTTCTATCGTCAACACCTGAGACGCATCCCACCACCGAGCAAAACCAAGGTCATTATAGGCTAAGTTATTTTCTTCATTCATTGGACAAGATCATCTCCCGCAAGCATTTGACACCATACCGCCTTTCTTGCTAATTTCCAAGGTGAGCCTTTTCCTGACGAAACAGTTTTAGGACGCATGGGAAGGATGGGTCTCGAGTCGGCTGTATAAAACGTTCTATATCCGAAACTGGCATATTGACGTTGTTCCTTCTTGTGTATGCCTTTTTATGCCTGTATAGTAGCCCTGTTCGTATTTCTTCGCATTATGTTGTCGGTAGTTTGTTATGCGAAGATTCGGTTTATTGGTCAATTGCACCGGCAGGTGCCGAGGCTTGCTTGAATATTGACTAATGGCAAATCTTACATCACACTTGGCACTTTTATCGCTGACCACCTGCACGTCCCGTTGTTTTCTTTAGGAACGTTCGTGCCAATGAGCCTGTAGAGAAGAGTTCGAATCGATCCAATTCGATAGACAGCCGGTAAACGTTCACTCGAAGACCGCACTCATGGCAGATGTCGACACAGCTCGACTCTGCACTGAAATCATTCATACACACTTTGGGCCTTTAACTGCAGTACGAGGCATCCTTTTATGACCCGTGTTATCATGGAATCTCATAATTTCAACGCATAGCAAGTAGTATCTATTCTCCTTACCCGTGGTCGACTCCCTTTAATTCAGATAGTCCGGTACACTCAACTCAAGCCCCGTGTTGTACGGGCGTCCATCCTCGTCCTAGTTCAACAAAACCTGTTGTGGCATGCACAGAACGATGATGGAACGGAAGTTTTTGAGGTGAATGTGGATGAGTGCCTGATGCGGTTGAGATTTGGGAAGGTGGTGTTTCTGGCGCAGCAACTCTTCGGGAAGGCTGTGAGTCTTGTTCTGATGGCTTTATGTCCTGATTGACGGTTTTTGACGATGCATATCCTGGTCGGCGGGTATAGGGTGCAGAGGTTTTGCAAATTGTACTTGACCACGGGAAACTGCGTTTGCCAGATATGCTAAGCTTGCTAGGTGTATACGAGCAGAAAGGTGCGTCACTGAGCCTTATGTCGTAGAAGAAGACTGATGGTGATATCGTAGCTGCTATGGTTTATCGGGGGGCTATACACAGACTGGTTAGAGGGACTTACCTGAAACCTTCGACAGTTTTGTCGCATGTATCGCCGAAGGATAAACAGATCAAATACGAGGCGGAGGAGAAGGCGAAGATATCAGGTTTCCCTACTGCGAAGGAGTTGAGGGAGGCGAAGCAGGTCGCGGAGGCGAGATTGAGAAGGGAAGAAGAGGAAGCAGAAAAGGTCGGGCTGGTGAGTATCCGATTACTCGCTCGTTGCACAAAGAAAGGCTTAAGGTACCGGGTCAGAAACGGAAGGCAGGCGACCAACCTGTCCATCGAGCCCGAAAAAGGAAGCTGGACGAGGACGAGGACGTCGTTGATGTAAGTAATGGGGGATTATTTCCCGTGTCAGACAATTTCATCAATATTTCGTTGCAGGAAACAGTGTATTTTCGAGTGAACTTTGACAAGTTCAATGTCCACATTCGAAATAACGTGAGTACTCTGAGGACAGTTTTCTGCTCAAACCTGATGTCTCTTTCTAGTTGATCGTCGATGCAGCGAGGAGACGATATAATCAAGGAGCAGCCACTGTCTTACGAGCTGTTTTGAAAATCACTGAGAATTCACAACGTAGTGTGGCCGAGGTTCGCTCAGGTATGTTCACTGCGGTTAGTCAAATCCTGGTCTTACAGATCCTGGTTAGAACCTATGTCTATTCCGAACATTGTGATGCAGCTTTCGGATGAGGACAACCTGGCGCGTGGGCTTATCCTGGATGAAAGAAAGCCTTCCAACACTACATGCATAAAGGAATACCTGGGGATGTTATCATGCGCTGACAACCCATCGCCTGCTGGCAAGGCGGTCTCCTTCGTCTCCTTCAATTCATCAAAAGTACAAGTGGAATTTGAAATTATTGGGCGGCGACTACGTAGGCACGTATTAGAGTCGGCTACTAGAGAGAGGCATGGGAACGAAGGTGTGAGGATTCTACGATTGTTAATGGACACAGGAAAGATGGATGACAAGCAGGTGTGTCCCCTCTTATTTGAGTCCCGAAATACAGGCTTATGATTGTGGCAGATTGCAAAAATAGTGATGATGGCAGGCAAAGATGTCCGTGCCTTGCTCACGGCTCTCGCTGCCGACTCGCTTATTAGCACCCAGGAGGTGCCCAAAAGTGCGGACCGCAATCCCACCCGTACATTTTACCTTTGGTCAGTCGTTTCACCGGTAAAAATTGGCTGTTAGTTGATGCGATTTCACAGGTATGTCGATCAACGTAAGGCATTCTCGACGATTCTCGGTCAGGTGTACAAAACATTGTATAATATCAGCATGAGACGACGTGCTGAGCAGGAGGTGCCTGAAGTGAAGGCTGTTCTGGAGAAGAGGGAACGGAGTGACGTACGCCAGGACGAGGGATTGCTAACGCGGCTAGAGCGGGAAATTCTCAAAGAATGGGAGGGGAAGCTTGAGAAGTTGACGGCGTTGGAGATGCGCGTAGAAGAGACGTTATTCGTTTTGAAGGATCTGGGTGTATTGGGAATAGATGAGGATTGACATGATTTTTATTGTTGATCAAGCGAGGACTGCATGGAATGTTGGATAAAAGAACGTGACGTCAAGCCGTGACTCTAACAGCACACGTCGTTGACGTAAGCTGCAAGTTGAAAACCTCAATATACATCATGGCTACTGACGGAATTAGAACTGCCTCTCCTGGCACAGTTGCACCTCCACATGGTAGAACGAGTAGAAACCTTTCTGCAAGACTTACGACACCCTTCGCTGCTTAACGTTATGCAGCCCAGTGGAGGTTCTATCATCTCAGAGACAGCTTGTGCCTATGTTCACTCTGGCGCACTACCTCCTCACCCGGGGCCCAATTGGACTCGTTTTGTCTGCATTTCTGACAACCACTCCTGGATTGGTTATAATTTGCCCCCCGGAGATGTCTTGTTGCATGCTGGAGATTTGAGTAGCTGGGGCTCTCCTGACCAAGTCATGACGACTCTGAACTGGATAGAGCGCTTGGATTATCCCGTGAAAATGTGTTTGGGTTGCTTTCGGTTAACCGATACGAGTATTAGAGCTAATAAAGTGTTACAGCTTAATCGCAGGGAACCATGATGTTCGTAGTTTGTGAACCGGCAATTAAACCTGGGAAGACAGCACACTGACCTTGTCCCTGCAGTTGTGCCTAGACAAAGACATATCGCCTTTCGATGAACCGGTCCAGGTAGGATTCCTAGAACAACCCGATAGTCAGAAAGTTCATTCAGCTACTACCAGGGTACCGAGCCGCTAGTTGTGATATCGGAGTACGTGAGAGGAGAAGCAATGAAGAAGGCAAATGTACATTATTTGGAACATGAAGCACTCGAGTTCACAACAGGGTCTGGAAGGAAGTGGGTCGTATATGGTTCTCCCGTGGGTGGTGAATTCATGACATCTGTAGGTGCCGAGTCCTTACACCTTTCAGGCCACACCCAAATACGGATTGGGAGCCTTCCAATATACAGGTCCGGAGAAGGCATCAGGTATCGGCGACAATTTGGGACCTCAAGTGTCTTACTGAATCTATATTCGTAGCCATCTATGACAAGATCCCATCAAATACTGATATTCTGCTGACGCATACGCCAGCTAAGTCTTGTCTCGATCTGACGGCGAGGGGCAAAAAAGCTGGCTGCCCAGTGTTGCAGGAGAAGCTAAAGACATTGGAGGCATGCAGGCTCCATGTATTTGGGTGAGTGACTTGGTGTCCTAAGAACAAACTTTCCTGAAAAATCGACCAGGCACATCCATGAGGATGCGGGAGTAGAAATGATAAAGTCGACGACAGGCGTGAGGGTAGCGGTAAATGCAGCAGTAGCGATGTCGGGGGCAGCGATTGTAGTGGATCTACTGAACTGAGTTTGCATGAATAATACATAGTGTTGTTGAGAAAGGGAGAAGCGAGTCAGAGCGCCAGTGACACAATTCACACTCCGCTGTACCCTCATTGCAGGCGCGTCTTGCATATTTGGAACGCGTTCGTTCCTTGCCGTCTACCTTCACCACCTCGCGACATCCACCTCCATGCATGTTGAACTGAACAAGGCACTATTCAGCTCTCGCGTAAAACGTATATATGAGGGCTGGTCGGTGCGTGCCTCGCTACATTTCTTCCCTGTCATATGTTCAAATATTGATTTGTCCGGCTATATCCCCAGAACGCCAGTAAAAATGATGATTATGCTTCGATAGCAGATGCAGATGGTCTAGTTCTTGTTGCTGGAGATCCTGCGGCCGAGGATGAGCCCATGCGGAAGGGTACATGTTTCCAGGTGCGTACCATTGTCTGGTCGGCACCGTCGCTGTCGCAGTTTACTAAGCATATCCTCACAGCAATGGCTTCTAGGCTACGAATTTCCATCTACTCTGATGCTGTTCCAGAAGGACCAGATTTCAATATTATGTTCTGCGAGCAAAGGTTTAGGCACACTTCTGTTTTTGTTTGAGTTTGTACTAACAACAACATGCTTGCGGTACAGCCAAGATCCTGGCGCAAATTGAAAAGGCGGATGGTCTCGTACCGATAAAGATCTTTGTCCAGGCCAAGGGCAAAGATGTCGCTAATGACACCCTTCCTCGGTTTTTCGAACAGTACTGCAAGTCCAAACGTGTTGGCACCTTCTTAAAGGAACAACACACTGGAAAATTGATCGCGGATTGGGAGAAACTCATTTCTGAAGCTTCGGAAAAGCCAGAGTTGGTTGATATGTCACCAGCGGTTTCCGCCGCTATGGCCGTGAAAGACGAAGAGGAACTTGTAAGTATGACAGGTACCATATCACTTGTCGGTTTCTCAGTGCGCATAAATCTCATAGAAAGCCATACAAACCGCCGGTTCCTTGACATCAACGCTCCTCAAGTACCATGTTGCACCAAAACTCGAGTCCATTTTAGATAAGGAGTCCAAGATCACCCACGACATGTTGGCGGCTCAGATTGAAGCTCGTTTGGGGTCTGGAGAGGGGAAGGATGCAAAGGGCCCTGACATGAAGGTGTGGAGTAAGGGCAAAAACTTGGACAAGGTGCGTTTTCCTTGGTTTATGAGTCTGGATTTGATCGTGACTCGCTGTGTGCTCTAGGTGGACTGGCAACTCGTGGAATTCTGCTACCCTCCTATCATTATCTCGCGCTCTAGCAAAACTGGGTATGACCTGCGGTATACCGTGGAGTCGACCGAGGACAACATTGCCCACAAGGGCGTTCTTTTGATATCCGTCGGTATGCGGTATAAATCATACTGTACGAGTGTCGGCAGGACCTTTATTGTGGATCCCAAGCCCGTAAGTACAGTCTCCTCATGCCGTCTTCAGTAACTGAGCGTGCTTCAGGATCAAGAGGCGCAATACAATCTACTCTTGTCACTACAGACGGAGCTACTGTCGTTCATTAAGGACGGAGTTGTGGCTCGTGATGCCTATCAACATGCGTTGTCGTTCATCAAGCAGAAGAACCCGGGCTTGGAAGGAAACTTCGTCAAGAATATTGGATTTGGGGTGAGTTTATCCTCATCGTGGGGTTCACCTACCAACTCATCACCCTTTCGTTCTTAGACTGGTATGGAGTTCCGTGATAGCGCCTATCTCCTCTCTGCCAAGAATGGTCATGTTTTGAAGAAAGATATGACTTTGATTCTGGGCCTTGGTTTCATTGACTTAGATGATGGTGGTCAGAAGTAAGTCGTCAGTTTTACCCGCTGAATTGATAATTTATCACCTTTCACAGGTATGCGCTTCATTTAACGGATACTATTCTTATCGGACAAGAAAAATCTACGCTGCTGACGGAGGGAACCAAGTCTCCCAAGGATACACTTTTCTTCCTCAACGACGAGGAGGAGGAAGAGGAAAAGAAAGAGAGAAAGCCTCCTGTTGTCCCCCGCGCCAATGGTTCGCCTGCAAAGAAGACGGCCGGAACGAAGGTTCTCCGTAACCAGACGCGGAGAGCTGCCCAGGATGAAGTTCACCAGACCGCTGCAGCTAAGTTGCTTGAGCACCAGAAGGAGCTCCATGAGAAGCTGCAGGAGGAAGGTTTGCGACGGTACTCGGAAGATGGAGGAGGAACTGGCACTCGCGAAGGAAAAACCTGGAAAAAGTTTCAGAGTTACAAAGGTGAAGCTGCTTTGCCACCAGAGGTGGATAGGCTCAGGGTGCGTAGCTATGGCCGTCAGCTCATTAGGTTATGCTAATTAATGTATCCTTGTAGATTCATGTCGACAGGAAAGCTCAGACGGTTATCCTGCCTATTCATGGGTTTGCTGTGCCTTTCCACATTAACACGATCAAGAATGTCAGCAAGAACGATGAAGGCGACTTTACTTACCTTCGTATCAACTTCCAAACTCCTGGTCAAATGTCAGGGAAGAAAGACGACACGCCTTTCGAGGATCCTGATGCTACTTTCATCCGTTCGGTGTCCTATCGCTCGCCGGACTCACACCGGTTTGACAATGTCAGCAAGCAGATTACTGAACTGAAGAAGGAAGCGAACAAGAGGGAACAGCAGAAGAAAGAGATGGCTGATGTTGTCGAACAAGGCAATCTAGTCGAAGTGAAGGGAAGGCGTCCGATCAAAATGTCGGAGACATTCGTCAGGCCTGCGCTCGACGGGAAGAGGTTGCCCGGAGAAGTTGAGATCCACCAGAATGGTGTCCGTTATCAGTCCGTTGGTGCACAGAAAATTGGTAAGCGTTTTATTGTAGAGGATGAGAACGGTGAGTGACCTGTGGTTTAAACAGATATTCTCTTCAGTAACATCAAACACCTGTTCTTCCAACCTTGCGACCACGAGCTGTTGGTCATTGTTCACCTGCACCTCAAGTCACCTATCATGATCGGAAAGAAGAAGACTTCGGTAGGCCGCCCACTGATTCGTAATCTTACACCGTCCGGTTCATTGATAGCTACTCAGGATGTACAATTCTTCCGTGAAGCGACTGATGTCCAATTTGATGAGACCGGCAACAGAAAGCGCAAGCACCGTTATGGCGATGAGGACGAAATCGAGATGGAACAGCAAGAACGCAAGCGCAGGGCCCTGTTGAACAAGGAGATGAAAGCCTTTGGAGAGAAGATCGCTGAGGCAGCATCCGCTTCAGTGAGTGCCCTCGTTTTCGTAGTGTTACAATGCTGATAAGAGGTGTAGCTCGGTGAAACCCTTGAGCTTGATATCCCATTCCGCGAACTTTCCTTCGAAGGTGTACCATTCCGTACCAGCGTTCGACTCCAACCTACGACTGAATGTCTTGTCCATCTCACGGATCCGCCATTCTTGGTTGTCACTCTTGCTGATATCGAGATTGCCTCATTGGAACGGGTTCAATACGGACTGAAGCAATTTGATCTCGTCCTTATCTTCAAGGACTTCACCAAAGCGCCCCTACATATCAATTCTATTCAGAGTGCTCAGATGGACGATGTCAAGAACTGGCTTGAGTGTGTTCTTCTCCAACTCTCTGAATCTATAAGTTGCTGAATCCTGTTTATAGCTCCGTTGATATCCCGATGAGCGAAGGACCTGTCAACTTGAACTGGGGGCCCATCATGAAGCATATCAATGAAAACCCATACGAGTTCTTCCAGGGTGGCGGGTGGAGTTTCCTTGGCGGTGTTGGGGGCGCCGAAAGCGAGGTGTCTGAGCAGTCAGATTCGACATCTGAGTTTGAGGCTGACACTGATGACTTCGCGGAGTCGAGTAGCGAAGATGAGAGTGAATATTCTGACGACGATGATGCAAGCGACGAGAGCGGGTCTTACGATGAAGATGAGAGTGACGAAGGTACGCTCAAGTGTTGACATTCTCAGGTTTCCGGTGCTTAACGGGCTTACTTATAGGCGATGATTGGGACGAGCTCGAGCGGAAGGCTGCGAAAGCTGATGCTAAGCGCGCGGAAGAGAGGAAGAAGGGGAACCGTTCGGATGACTCCGACGATGATCGACCAAAGAAAAAGAAGGCTGCCCCAGGAAAAGTCAATGGTAAATCCAAGCGGTGAAGTCGTATTAGTATCTGAACCTCTTTCTTATCTGTCGTTTTTGGTACATGCTTTCTTTTCCATTTGCATATATTGTATTTACATATATCTTCGTCCCGCTACCTAATATCCGAGAGGTGGATCTATGATTGTTTTTCTTTGGCAATGGCGAGACGATCACCGACTTGACCCTCGCGCCAGAGGTTGACTGCAATGACGGCTGCGCCTAGACCACAGAACGGGATTGCTATGGCATACCAGAACAAAATGAACGGAATCTCGATCCAGTCCGAGGTGAACCAGAGTTGTGCAATGCCCATTGACACGAACCCGAAGGTGAAGTCCCACTTGAGGAAATCCAAGGCTTGCGCAGGCGCACCGGCGTTGGTGACGGGTGTGGGAGAGGGTATAAGGAGCGCCTTTATGGCTTCCAGGTTGCCCAGTCGGGGCCAGAGGACGGCAAAGTGGAGAGAAGATGCGAGGATGAAGGCCGCCAGGTAGAATAGCTGGATGGTAGAAAATCCGGACTGGGTATGGTTCGGTCTTCGGACTGCGAGATGCAAAAGAATAGCAACCGACATGTAAACGGGGTATGGTTGCCAAATAGCCGTTACAATGGGGTCCTGCATTACGACCATACAAATGGACGGGATAGCAGCCCCGACGAATAGGCCAAAGATTATGGCTTCGGCATGAGCTTTCGTTACGGGGGTAGCTTTATCGAATTTGGCACGTCCACCACTGAGGAAGAACACGAGCCAATAGAGAGGCGTTGTAGCACCTATTGTGAGCACCTGACTGAGGAGGCCGAAAACAACCGGGAAGGCGATGAAGATGCTGCGATCGGCGCGGTAGCTTTCGATGGCAGGTACGACAGCGAAGACGGATCCGACGCCAAGGAAGTAATATAGGAACGTCAGGGGATCGCCTGGAGCCATTGCTTCGTGGAAGAAGGCGACGAGACCGCAGAGTCGTTGGTCAACGGAATGGATGTTGGTATATGGGAGAGCATATGGGCTGGCGCCTGGGAAGGCACACTGAGAAGAAACTTTATGTGCTAGGCCAGAGGCGAAGAGGTGCCCTAAGGTATATCGGAAGGCATAGTAGCTGAGTGTTGGGAAGACGAGGAGAGGGAGGACAATATCTGTCGCGTGTCGTTACTAAGCGTGATGTAGACAAGAGAACGGGGATACCAATACCTCGTAGGAGATGCCTCGTCATGGTGGGTATGAGTGCGTTACTGAAGCTTGAAGGACTTGGTTTTCGGCCAACCAAAGTCAACAGTGAACGAGGCTAACTTCCAAGTCGATATCACATGTTCCAGACACACCGGTAACTTACAATGATGCGTCAAATCTCAAATCGTTTACACATTACCGAGCGTCTCAGTGGATTTTATGCGCGACCTTATCCAGTAAATTATTCGATAAATATACATCAGCCCAGGAGCAATGAGCCTATTATTTGGCTCAGAGGCGACGGTAAATGTGCCCCTGAAAGAAGGATGGCGATCCCATTCTCTGAATTCATATTGACGCAATGGCAAGAGTCTCCAACCACGGCATGTACTTCCTCTCTACATTCACCGCTCCTTCAAAAGCCTCTTCAGTTGCGTCCGTACTTCCGCCTGAACGGGCTTGAACGCCTCTTTCTTCACCACAGGCTCTATCCGAATGTTCGCGGGCCAGTCAGCTCCAGCCTTCTCGCGTTGTTTCTGGAGGAGATCAAGGACGGTGGGCTGTTGAAGGTCTTGAGTTTGCGGGGGAGGGGCATTCACCACTTTCACTGCAGCGGGGTCAAGAGCTTTGCGAGGGATGATTCGGACGAGTCGGACTGTTGAGGCTCTCATGTCGACGGCAAACGCGTCGGGGTTTCAGAGAAGGCACTTGCAAGCAGAATATAATTAGTTTAACTGATAAACGGCAGTAGGTCGCGTATACTTACGAAGAACGGGATGGGTGCGTCTTGAACTGGGCGGAAGCAGAATTGCTTGGATAACCATTTTGCGGCGGAGCTGGAATTCCCACCAGATCTGAGATCTGGTGCGCATTCCACTTCCTGGCATTTCATTATTAGAGCCCCTTAGTCTTGACCTAGAATACCATCCTTTTCGCCGCTCAGTCATGAAGCGTGTCTCGAATAAGTCTGCCGAAACGCCTCCAACCAAGAAAGCGCGGAACTCCACGAAAGGGAAGAACAAGGCGGTTGCAGGACCGGTCGTATGGCCTGAACATTTCGACTCGGTATGCTCTTTCTGTTAGGATTATTGACGAAACTAACCTTTGTATAGTTGTTTTCGGTGCGTACCTCTTGTAGAACTTAGTTTTTTTTGGCTTCATTTGTATCATTTCCCCCAGGTTTTCAAGGTATACTACCATTAATCCTTCGCAGACACTATCCTGACCTTGCTCGAGGCCTTGAACACCATCTTAGCATTCATCTCCTCTAAGAAGCAGATCGCGACAACGTTCGATGCCATAAGATCTTCTGTTGAACGACTTTTGAAACGGCGAGTGAAGGTATAAAACTGGCGTTCATTCTGATAATGAAGCTTGCTCAGGCCCCTGGAACTGCAAGCGGTTGCTGAAATCAAGTCTGTTCGGCTGTCCATCCTTGCGAGCTCGGCTGACCTTAAAAATAGGGCTCTCGTTCCAGACCTCGTCAGGTTTTCATATATTCCGAAAAATGACTTGAAAGTGAATGAGAAAGACGACAGTGGTAACAAGCCCAGGGCCGGGTCTCCCGACTTCGCTATTCCTTCAACCAAGATACCTGCAGAGGAAGAAGGGCATGTTCTTGTTCTTGAATTCTTTGACAATCTCAAAGGAAAGAAGTCGCGGAATGCAGGGTGTGTATATTCTCTGTTGATGTCCTTCTTCATCCCGACAATAAGCGCAGCCTGAGCTACCAACAGCCTCCTTCACTATCCCATACGGCTGTCAAGAAGCTTATAGAGACCAGAAATGAGATTTTTAAGCAAGCAGTGACTGAGTAAGTGTTATATTCTGTTTACCCATCCCAACTTACAAGTGCTCTTAGCCTTATTCTTGTGACGGAGGAGAGTGAAGATCCTGTAAAAATACTTCGAGAAGCCGCCCGGGAGCACATCCCAATCAATCCCTCTACGCCAACGTCATCAACACCCAAGAATGGGAAAGGCACAGACGATATTCCAGACACGAGCTCGCGGCCCTCTGTCGATGATTTGATACAGGTCTTAGTGGACCAAGAATGGTATCGCGAACAAATCGTCTTTCGCAAGACCGTGGACGCCCGAGAGCCTCAAACTGGTATGAGAACCGTTCCACGAAAGCATTCACCCAAGCTAACCGTAAACAGACGAGATTGGATTTTTGCTTTCTCCTAGTATTTCACAAGCTCTCTTGAATGCAAGAAACATCAAATCGGTTTATGTCCATCAAGCAGCAGCCATACGTGCTCTCTTCGAAGGAAAACATGTGGTCGTGTCTACTAGCACAGCCTCGGGCAAGAGTCTGATATACCAAGTAGCTATCCTAATCATACCAAATTGTGTCCTGTCTGACCCAGACACGCCGTAGGTTCCAATTCTCAAGTTTCTTGGGGAAAATCCTGCTTCAAAGACGCTTTGTATATACCCCACTAAAGTGCGTACCATATACTGGACTACGATCATTGTTACGAAATGATCAAACAGGCACTGGCACAAGACCAGAAGGCATCCCTCGAGAAGATGATCCAGAATTGTCCTGGTCTTGAACAAATCCAGGTTTCTACCTATGACGGCGATACTCCACAAGAGATGCGTCCAGGTATTGTTCATTACATTTTCTTGACTGGTCTACCAAGCTCACTTTTGGTCTAGCCATACGAGAAAGCGCTTCTGTTATCTTTACAAATTTTGTAAGAGTATCTCAACTTCCCGTTCCAGATAGTCTGACCTCGGAAGGATACAATACATGCATCAATCCTGCCTCATGAGGATACTTGGAGAGAGTAAGTGATCAGTTCCTGGATCCAATACACTTTTGACGTTTTGTAGCTTCCTGCGGGATGTCAAGGTGCTTCTATTTGTTCACCGACTGCTTAGATAATTGACATCTACTTTGCATTATCAGTTAATTGTTGTAGACGAGTTGCACTACTACTCGGGCTTACTAGGAAGGTGCGTGTCTCCTACTCAGTTTCTGAACTCCGCCAAAGTATTCTGCAGTCATGTCGCGTTCATCATGCGAAGGTTCAGACGTGTGTGTGCAGCTGTCGGAAGTTAGTGCAAGCCAACCATCCTCTTCTCCCTGCGGTAAAACTTGATTCACAGATCGTCATATGCGTTTCGTCTCCTGCACTGCAACTCTTGCTAACCCTGGTGCTCACATGCAAAGGATTTTCGGCCTTATGGAAAACGAAATAGAGGTCATAGACGTTGACGGGTCACCTTCAGGGAAAAAAGATTATCTCATTTGGAACCCTCCGTTCATTGATGACCTCCAGCCAACTTTGGGACGTCGAGGATCTATTGCGGAAGCTACGGCTCTGATGCGGTTCCTTATGAAACAAGGTGTGCGCGTACTTTTGTTTTGCAAGGTGAGTTGTACTTTAGCCCTGTCATGAGTATGTGCTTAACGGGCGGTTATAGATACGAAAAATTTGCGAGCTTGTGAGTATATGTCAAGTGGAAGGGTGTGACATGTCGTTTACACAAAAAAAGGCCATGAAAGCCATACGAGCAGATCTAAGCAATGAAGGAAGGCTTGACATACTGGCAAAGGTGAAACCGTACCGGGGAGGTGAGAGCCACATGATTGAGGGCTTCAATAATTGATGATAATGACCCGACAGGCTATTCGCAAGCGGTAGACTGTCCTTCGTTTCCAATATTCAAGTGGCACTAAATTGGATCCAAGGACCGTCGTCGAATTGAGCAGGAGGCTTTCTCTGGAAATTTACTCGGGATCATTGCAACGAATGCCCTTGAGCTTGGCATTGACATCGGTGCGTTGGATGCTGTCATCATGTTGGGCTTTCCGATGAGCGTTGCTAGTTTCGTGAGTAGCTAGTTCTCCATGAATGATGCATGAATTGAAGGTGTATTCCAGCGTCAGCAAGCGGGAAGGGCGGGGCGTCGTGTACGCGATTCATTGGCCATTCTTGTTGCAGATCCATTCCCAGTGGATCAATACTATGTCAACCATCCGGAGGATTTGTTCAATCATGCAATGGAGGATCTCGTTATTGACACTGAGAGCTCCGTAATTCTCGAAGGTTCGTCCCTTTCATTGTTCTCGGTTATGTTATTGAGCACTCCACAATGCAGCACACCTGCAATGTGCCGGGCATGAGATGCCCATTTGCAAAGAGGATGAACAATACTTCGGACCGTTGATGCATGAGATTTGCGAGACGAAACTGCTTAAGGATAAAGACGGCTGGTAAGTCCTCATGGCAGTTTCCAGTGCATATTCAGGCGCCCAGCATGACTTTAGGTATCACACGCACCCTAATTTCTTGCCGTATCCGTCACGATTCGTTTCCATCCGTGGGCCAAAGTCTTTATTCGACGACAGTACATGGAAGGCTAACCTTTGATCCAGGTGGTGCCCAGGAAGATAAATATGCCGTCGTACTCGTGAAGAGTAATGCTCTAGACACTATTTTGGAAGAAGTTGAGGTATCACGAGCAATGTTTGAAATATATGAGGGTGGTATTGTAAGTCTCGCCAGGATTCTTCAAGTTTAATCAATTGGCGTTAATCTTGGGGTTTAGTTCATGCACCAGGGAGTAGCACACGTCGTGGGTATTGAAACCATCTAGTCGATAATCATCCACAACATTACAAATAGGTCAAGGAAGTCAGCCACGATAACAAGATAGCAAAGGTCATTCAAGCGGATGTTAACTATCACACATCGCCACGGTATGCTCTCAAATTCAATGCTTCACCCCTTGACTGACGCAAAGGATCCGAAAAGGGACTTCACGTTTGTATCATGACATGCCGTCTCCCTGCGAGGTCCATTACTAAGATGTGCTTGGAACAGGAATGTGGACGCCGTTCGCACAATCCGGATCAGAGCCATCGACAAACATCGTGTATTCTATGGTGGTGAGTATGAAGAACCCGAACGCCGCAATTCAGTTTTTCCTGATGTGTTCTAGTCGTAAACATCCAAGTAAAGGTCTTTGGTGAGCACCGCCTCCAAGATTTCATACGATACTAGTCTGACATCAGCCCCGGAGGTTTCTTCAAAATTAAGTTAGCCCCTCCCCTTTGGGCCTCCGATCTTTCGTTGACTTAGCTTCAGGAATAACGTTATCCTGGATTCCGTGGAGATTGACACGCCCCCATACATATGTGATACAACTGGCTTCTGGGTGGACGTACCGCGTCCTATCCTCGAGCTCTTACGTTTTAAGAGGTTCAATGTTGCCGAGGCGATTCACGCCGCCCAGCACGCCTTCCTGAATCAGTTCCCATTATCGGAAGACCTCAAGACTGAGTGTAAGGCAGCAGAGAAGGAGTACAGGGTGACGGAGTCATCAAGAAAAAGACCTGCAAGGTGAGGTGCTTTAACAATTCGATGGATTCTCTTCCCCTGTCTCATGACTTTATAAGACTCATCTTCTACGACACCGTTGGGAAAGGAGGTGGCGTAGCTGCAAAGGCTTTTGATTACGGCGAGTATACACAACCTTTCATCTGTACCTCGGATTCTCACACGGTTTCGCAGCCCGCGAAACCTTAAGGAAAGCCCATTTCGCCATTGAGAACTGCCGTTGCGAAGGCGGCTGCACGAAATGTATTTAGACATCTCATTACATCCACACTTCCTTATACTTACTCCAAACCCAGGCGTACAAAGTGCTACCTGCAGAGAATCTAATCAGGTATCTTCCAAAACCGGAGGCGGTATCATCATAAAGGGTATCCTCGGTCTACCCATCGATCCGAACACAGTGCCATATCAAGAACAACAATTTCAGGTGCCAGATACAATAGTCGAAGCGCAAACAGTCTATGTGCGGGAGAATGTGGAACTAGAAGAGGAAAGGGAGATCAATCTCCATTAACTTTCAGTCTTTAGCTTCCATCAATCGTTGGAAAAACTTGTGACAGTTAAGCTAGAGGATCAAAGTCTCCCCAGTCGTTTTGGGATGGCTTCTTGTTTGCATTCCAGGGTGATTGCGCCGGTCGTGATGGAGTGAGAATGCCTCCCATGCCTGGCGTTTGTGAGGGTGTCGGCACGAGGGGTGCGGAGGGTAATGATGGAGCTGATGGTTGAAGGGGTTGGAAGGTTGATTGGAGGAACAGCGGCTGGGAGGATTTGGAAGGAGTTGTAGTTCCCAATGTCATAGGCTCTAGTGTAATATTATAATTCGGTTTAGGTGGCTGGGGCTTCGGCAGTTGAATTTGCGATACGGGCGGCGATAAGGGCTTCGGTATAGAAGGTGGGACAGAGGAGGTTGTCTGGGATAAAGCGCTGAACAGGTCCTGAGAACCGGTTCTGGGCTTGGCCGGTGTGATCGTCGGGCTCCCAACCGTTGAGGAGCCTAGTCTGGATGGTTGTTGGGGTTGGAATGAGCCCGCGCGAGAATGGTTCGTGGACGTGATCGGGGTTGTTACAGATGACGATGTTAGTGGGCGAGGTGATTGGATGGGAGGTGCCGTGCTCTGGGTTGGGACGGGAGACTGGAACATGTCATCATCAACTTCAGGATAAGAAGGTGGGAGATACAACATACGGTGTCGTTAAAAATGCTTCCCCAGACATCATCATCCCAAGAAGGGGAGTTGTTGCTGGTAGTGTTTTGGGCTGTGACAGCGTTTGCGCTTCCACCTGAGTTTCCGCTACTCCCTCTCCCAACAAGGCTTTCAAAATCAACAGCCACAGTAGGAAGTCCGCCAGTCGCCCCGTTAACGGCCGTCGCGGACCTATCTTCGATACGTTGGGCATCCCGCAGGAATTGGTTATGTTCTCTCTCAACTCTTTCTCCGAGTTTCTTTATCACAGCCATGAAACGTTGGAACTGCTCTACATTCAGCACTGACAAAGTTGATTTAGGGATTGACAGTGAGAACAAAATAACGGAATAAGATGCTTACATGGTCCCATAGACATTGCCCACAGCTGAGGCAGAACGAGTGTCGCTACAGCCTCTCTGTCTACCTTGAAACCCATGGCCTCATGGACGGATAATGTAGCCATCTATACATTAACCATTTAATCGAAGATGACTCTGAAAAAAGCACAGGAATCTCTACCATTACTGCAGGCTCCTTGGTTCTAATCTTGGATAGGAGCGGAACCAATTTTTGTGTCAAACTTGACTATATGCATGGTGATCAGCATCAAGGTGGAGGAAGCGGGAGCGCAAATACCAACGGTATCAAGCGTTTTCACCATTGTCAAGAAAGTGACGAGGGTAGCCACTTTGACTGTGAGTATTTTTGTTTTCGAAAAGACAAGCTATAAAACAGGGATGTTAGACAGGAGAAGCGAATTTCAAGCTTCAAGGAATCACTTACAGCGACACGAGGGAAAAGTACTCCTTGAACTTCAGCGTAGTCAATGGTCTCACAGAGGTCAGGTACAGCTTTCAGAGCGCGTTCTTGCACTACTGCATGTTCAGATTCCAGCGCATTATAAACAAGCGGCAACACCTCTACAATCAAAATATCACTTGAGTTTGTAAATCCAGGAAAAGGCAAGACGTGGTAACGCACGTTCCCTGAACACGTTCTTTTCAGTCTTGTCTTGCAATAAGTGCAAGTTATCCAAGAGTGTCAGCATATTCTGTGGAGGTTCTTTGACAGCGAACAGAGGTTTGAGACTTGGTAGGACCAGACTTGCAAATTGGGAAGACGTAAGGATGTTGGAGATAGCGAAGACGTTGGGAAGGATATATGGTAGTAAGTGTGTGTCCTTCATCTAATTAGGTCCAGTGACGATGAGCGTCTGCGTTTTGAGCCAAGAGCGATTTGACGAACCTCTTCAAGAAGTGAGGGTAGAATCTTGCGTGTCCTCAACCCTTCCGAAAACCGGTCCAAGACACCAGTAAGACCCTTCATGAACGATATCTTCTCTTCCCTCGTCTTGGCGGTGAAATTACTTCTATCCAGGAAATTGAGCGTCGAGATTGGGAGTGAAGAGAAAAAGGGGTGTGAAGGCAATGTGGATGGCGTTGGGCGGGAGGTCGCATGACGAGCTATCAGGGATCGTAACAGTGCTGCGAAGCGTTTCCATATGAGAGGATTGTAGTGCGAGACGACTGTTAGACTTACACTGTAGGTCCCTATCTAGTCTTTCCAGCCCCGGAACAGGCTTCCCTGCATTCTCTCGCAGTCCGCCCAAGCTTCCATGAGTCCTGAACGGGGGTGTTCCTTTGCAATGAACGGCATAGACGAGACACCCAAGAGAATACATATCAGATGCTGTAAGAAGTTGTTCATCCAACGCATATTCCGGGGCTGGGCAACGTGGTCGTCAGTACTGGTGTGAAGGGACAGCATGAAGAAAGGATGTACCCATGTAGTCGAACGACCGTTGGATGTACGAAGGTACGCGTCCATCGAAGGTTGGGAATTCCCAGCGTGTAGGCTGACCGTTTGTTAGTAGAGGGATTGTCAGGCCAAGACCAGAGATTTTCCAATCCCCAGCAATATTGATGATGATACTCTCTGGACAGATATTGCTGTGTATCAATTGCGCGGAAGAATGCAAGAACGAAAGGCCCTTGCATAGCTGCAGGATGCCCTTTTGGATCTATGCAAGTAACGACGGACCATTGTTATGATCACTTATTAACACCACACGGCATGGAACAATGCTCACCTCGACTTCGTCCAACTCAACAAGCGAGGCGTGTCGTCCATAACCAGGGATAGAAAGTTCAAGCGTAGAGAGGATAGGTTCTGTGGCGAATATCAACTCGCTTCGCGTTTCCTCTAGAGGCTCAACCATCTCTGTTCGCGCAATGAGTGCTATTCCCGAGGGCCCAGAGTTGGCATAGTCCCAGACTTACCCAGAATTGAAGGATGTCTCAGCCGACTCAGTGCAGATGCCTACACACAAAAACATGACCGATACCAACGGGAACAAAAAAAAGAAGCAAGTCAATCCACTCAACACCAAATTCCTACAGAAAAAAGCCCCCAAGACACACGCACCTCAGCTTTCAAAACCTCCAAAGTCCTCTCCCTGGCCACAACCCCCAACCTCTCCATCTCGGAACTGCGTTTATCAAAACTCCACACCGACACCCTCTTGTTCGTCACTTTATGATATGCACTCTGCACTTTCCATAATCCGACAGGGAATGTTGGCGTGAATGTCGTCACGAGAATACCATTGCCTCCTGAAACTGATCTTGAAGCGGCAGGGGACGAGGATGAGGGAACGCCTGGTGTCGTCGGCCTGCTTGAGCTTGAACCGGCGCTTGGTGGTTGGCCGATGTTGTATGATTGAGAGATGTTTGTACGTGCGAAGAAGGATGTTGCTGCTGCGAGCATTGTTCATAGGTCCTAGGCTTGGTGAGTTTGTGAGAGTGAGGTTAGAGGTCGGAAGTGTCGATAAAGGAGTTGGTGGGATGCAGCAAGATACAAGAGATGTCTGACGGACGCGAGCTGTGCACGGAATGTGCTTGTGCTAGCCAAGTTGCATCCATGCCTTGAATGATTTCACATTTCACATCACACTTTGATCGGTCCTCTAGAGTCGATACATGAAATATGGAAAATCGTCACACGTTCGACTCATACAACTACACATACACAAGTATATAGAACAGGATGAGTGGCAGAATAATGCAAATGGTCGCGAAAAGAATAAAGATACAAGCGAATAAATGGGTGGTATGATGCGTTGTATCCAGACAGGTAAGAAATGCAATGAAAGGCTCTACAATATCTCTGGCAGTCTCCTAGAATTAAACAGAGCCATAGAGTATTTTTCAACAGGCCCCGAAGTAATGTGGTGAAAGGAGGAAAAAAAAATCCAAGTCAATGAAATAAGTTCCAATATCAGGCGTGACGCAGGAGACCAGCAGCCAACCCGATTGCAGGGGTTGGCGTACCACCTGTAGAGCTCAATTCCCGATCAAGAATACCCCAGGAGTCTGTAGTCAGCTTCAGCACCTCGTCGTGTGCGAAACAAGGTATCGAGCCCACAAAGTTTGCGGGTGGTTTCAGCACAACGCGCAGGACATACTGTTTCAGCCGACGCTAGTCAATACACCAGGAAAGTTCCGAGTGTTTTTTTAGCTCACCTCGACCTCCGCTGCTCCATCAAGCGTCCAAGACACCTCTCTTCCCGGGTCCCCGGCTTGTATTTCCCCTCTTAAGAGGGTGATGCCTTCGCGATACTCCCTTCCACATCGTAGTGTCCCGGAAGACACCAGTGTCTCCCGCCGTATCATGTCAGAACCCTTCTTCCAAACATTGACCCTTTTCAGCAATTGGACGCGAATACTCTTTGCAAGGAGGTGTGCGAGAGCCGGGTCATCCGGGAATACCAGACTCAGTGTGAAGGGTATAATTTGGCCAGATGCATAACATTGAGGAAGCGGAAGCGACAACTAAAAATTGTTCAGAGAGCAGACGGCAACGTAAGTCAGGCTGCGGAGGAAGAATGATACCTGAGGTTGAAGGACGCACAAATACACGCTGGCCAAAATTGTCTAGTGACGATGGGCTCCGCTTCGGTTTGGATTTGCCGATGATGGGGTGATAAGGTGTTAACGTGACGGTCTTGACTCGTTCGTAGAGATGATAGAGTCCAATGTTCGCTTGACGTCGTGATGGCCGTGGTATGGTGTGCACGGGTGGTTCAGCGGGTGTAGATTTTGGGAGATAGAGGATGCGAATGGCCTTTCTGCTTGCTCAATTGAGGATTGAAATTAATTGAGACCACTAAAGGGGGGGCGCTTACGACTCGGGCTTTTTAAGACCTTTACCCTTGCGTTTGATCTCGAATTTGAGAGTATAAAAGACTTCGGTCGAGACAAACTGGTGATATGAAAAATGTGAAGGAGGTAGGCTGGCCAGACGGCCCTTGAATTCGGTGTCGCGGGGTATCGCGAGAGAGAATGGATGTGCTTCGTCCCAGGAGAAAGAATCGGCTTTGGTGGAGTCGTAGATGGTCGTGGTCTGAGATATCAGGGTCGATACGTTATCTGAGGACATTGCACTTCGCTGTGATGCGGTGATCCTGAGACGGCCCTCCAGCTTCGGGTATTTATTAGAGAACATATACAACAAGATTATTGGTGATGAAAATAACTCACTGTGATTGTAACGCTTACCACACGATCCTGATCTCCAGAGAGTCGTATGGTTCCCTCTACCCTACCATTCAAGCCATAGCAGGGGGCGTGGAGATTCCAAAGGCGGGGACCCAGGTTAATGCGCATGTGCTTGGTCTCGAACATCCAGTCGCAAGTGGGACATCCAGTCATGGGGGGAGGTTGGATCTGGAGGAGACACTCGGAGCTGGAGACATTGCAGGAGTATATGGGAAGAGGCTGGTTATCGTCGACCTGGTAGGGAGGAGGGGAGTCGTCGTCGATGAAAGTAGAAGGCATATGTTGTGGAGGAAGTGGACAGGGGAGGGAAGGAGTGAGCCAAGTATAAATACAATAGAACGAAAAAGAAAAGAGACCATGCCTACTCCGCGACGTGGACGGTGGTGTGTCGGTTAAGTGCCTACCGAAGAGCAGGTTCCACTCAGAGGGGTTAGCGAGAGATGAAAACGGATCAGGCGACGAGATAACCGTGGGCACTGGAGCAGAGTAGTCAAAGGCACTCGATGCAGGCGACAATGGCGATTTATGGCTTTTGTGTGTGTGGAATCCGTCATTGGCGCTGGTTAGCCTAGTCGACAATCCCGGCGCTTATCACCAACCCGGTCACCTGCCCAATTCCTTCGACACAAAACTCCGGGATGCTTAGCCTTCCCCCCGTTGTCGTTTCCCTGGTCCCGACACTCCATGCGCCCGACTCTTCGGTCGCTCCACCAGCTGCGGCGTTCAGCCAACAGCACCAGTTTCATCGGCCTCGGCCGTATGGGCTCTGAGATGGCCTACAACCTCTTTTCTAAACAATATACCCAATCTCAGCAATCCAGTTTCGTCGTCTGTGATGCTCTGCCAGAGAGTGCAAACGCTTTTCGTGACAATTTCCTCGCTCACTTCCCCGGCGCCAACCTAGAGGTTGTGGATACCCCTGTCCAGTCAGTATAACTACCTTTCTCTCTCCTCACCTCGTTTCATTCTCAACGGGCTATTAGGGCTGCCTTGGCTTCCAATACCATCATCACCATGCTCCCATCCTCTCCTCACGTCAATCAAGTTTACTCGGAGAGCATCATCCCCACCTTGAAGCAATTACCTTTGAGCGATGCCACCCAAACTCTCTGCATCGATTCAACCACCCTTGACGTCGACGTAGCTCGCGCAGTCGCAACTAAGGTTACTGATATTGGTGCGCAGATGGTTGATGCACCTGTATCTGGCGGCAAGTCCTCCTTTTAAACCGCCCCACAACCGAATCTAAATAATTCCGCTTCCGATCTCACAGGCGTTGCTGGAGCTAAAGCCGGCACCCTTTCCTTCCTGGTAGGAGGCTCGGACCAGGCTTTCCAACTCTCGCAACCGATCCTTTCCCTAATGGGACAACGCATCATCCATTGTGGACCATCTGGTTCTGGTTTGGCGGCCAAGATCTGCAACAACGTCAGCTATTACCTCCTGTGATTCCTCCCCCTCCTTGGCACTTACTAACTTTTTTAAAGCTTGTTCTAGGTGTCCAACAAATTGTAATAGCAGAGGCTATGCTTTTGGGCCAGAAGCTCGGTTTGGATCCAGCCGTCCTGGCTGCAGTCATTAACAGCAGCACAGGCGGTTGCTGGGCATCCTCCGTGAACAACCCTGTTCCCGGTGCCCTACCAGACAAGTCTCCGCCGTGTGAGAGAGATTACCACGGTGGTTTCGTTACAATGCTCATGCTCAAGGTACGTCCGACTGCCCTCCAACGTAAATTTCCTATGCGATCTCAACTTTAACTGGCATGCATGTGTATTTTTGTCGCAGGATATGGGGTTGGCGACAGACATCGCCAAGAAAAACAATAGCCCGTTGCCCCTTGGTGAGACCGCCGAGGCCCTGTACGGCAACTCCATCCGCGATCAGCCTGAACTCGCCACAAGAGATTTTTCGTCAATTTATAAATATCTCCAGAACAAGACACGAGGCGACAACCAGCAACAGCAATGAGCCTATGTCCGGTCACAGGGACAGTTTACGTTCCGTATTGCGAGACTCACGCTCATACATTCTAGTCGCATGCCATTGGGACCCCAGAAAATTTCCGTCAAACCAATTGAATCTCACTCAACATTGTACATACCCATACCCATAAACATGATGAAAACACAATTGTTACGAACAATCTCAGGTTGTGCGATCCGCAGGTGAGATGAGACGCGTTCTCAACATATGTGATGGCAACAAACATGAGCGTGAGTCCTGCGGAGTCGGAGATGTCAGAGCACGAGCCCTGCGAGGTAAATAAAAATACAAATAAAAATAAAATGAGCTATTGTATTTGAGAAGAGGAAGCCGGCGGAGGGAAGAGTTTCCAACGCAACGTCGAGAAGATGTGGGCGGTAGTTGATCCTTGTCGGGTGCCGCTGTCGATTGAGACTCCGATTACATAACAAGAATGGGTTGAAGCATCTCATCTCCTCCCTCGCCTTCATCCTTTACCTCTCTTTTATACCCAAGTCCCCTCCTCCTTCTCCTCATCCAACCCTCCCCGCCCAACATCGCCTCCCCCACATCGCCTCCCCCACATCACTTCCCCCACATGGCCCATAAGCCCAGCGTCATCATCTTTGGTCAGTAACCCCTCATCCCCCTCCATCTCAACCATCGCCAAAATAAAAATCCTCATCATCGCCTTCTGCCCTCACCTTTAGGCGGTCTCAACACCTGCTCGCGCGCCCTTGCTTCTTATCTCGTCCCTCTTGATGGTGAACCACTCGTCTCCGTGCGTCAACTTTCATTCCCTCAACCTTCCCTCGAAAGAAGCAAAACCATGACTTACGATCGATAAACTATAGCATTTGCGGATCATCGACAAGTACTCCGTCGCACCGGCCACTACGTGAGTTCACCGATCTTTCCCCGGTCCTCCCTTGTCACTCAGCCACTCGCTTCCTGAACCCTGATCTGCGTTGCTCATGATTAATCAGGTATATTGGTTCAGAGTTCCCCAACGTGCTACAGAAACCAGAGGTGGAATATCGCCAAGTCAACTTAACAGTCGCTGGTATGGTTCTTTGTCTCCTTTCGGTTCTGGGGCCATTTGATACTTAATCAACATGCTATGGTGCAGAGAAGATACCCCCTGTTTTCGAGCCACCTGCTGGTATACCCCCGTACGAATATGTTTTCGATTTCACGGGAGAGGTTTGGGCCGACCGTTCTGAAGAGGTGTGTGATTCCTTCCCTGCTTCATTTCTTCTTCCATTTCGCTCCACCCCTTCCGAACCCTAAACCCATACTTCCTATTTTCGGCTCCTCGGGGTATTATCCTTCCGTACATCATTGTTTTGTGCTTGTTCCGTTACAATGTTCTTACCGCACCCGGTCATGCTATGGACAGATCCTCATCAACCTCACATGCCATACCGCTAAGCTAATCGGTGAAGAAGCTGCAAGGCAAAAGGTCAAGGCCTACGTGCGGATTCATCATCCCTACTATAAAACTTTGGGCAAGGGTCCACATGATGAAAAGTTCGAAGTTGAACCGTGGGGTGCGATTGGTACGTGGTGGCATGAAACACTGAGGATACTTGGTGCTATTGAGGGGTTAGTCTTCTTCCTCTGATGCAGACCCACGACTGACGTTACTGTAGGTTGAACCTCGTTGTCTTGAGACCTGGTTTCGTGTATGGGCCATACACTAACTATGGTATCGGTACGTTTGATCCATATTCGTTCCGAAGACCACATCCTGATTCAACTTCGCCTAGTTGCTTCCGCGATCATCGTTGGGTCTATTTATGGATACCTCAAGAAACCAATGAAGTCAATGTACGCTACCTTGGACAGCCTAACTGATCACCGAGACTGACGGGCAAATTGTTTAGGTGGTCGCCCGGCAAGAACCCCACTAATACAGTCCACGTTGAGGATCTGGCCGGTGCAGCCTGGGCTGCTGCGAACTGGATTGCACCCTTGGGGCGACAGGCTGCGAACGAGACGGCTGGTGTGGAAATCCCATCTCATTCTCCGCAGAGCGATCCGCCCAAATCGCCAGACCTGATTCCGAAAACCCAAAAGGTCGTCGCCCCAGTTATCAATGTGGTGAGTAGCTTCTTGTCTGCAAATTCCATAACCAATAATTGATGTGTAATAGGCCGATGACTCCAATAGCACCTTACTTAGTGTGGGTCAGGTTGTCACCTCTGTCTTTGGAACGACATTCGAGTTCTTCAACTTTGTCGAGTCTACTATCATGAAGGTGTGTAGATTGGTGACATACTCCTTCAGGTCTCTAATCTCTAGTCTTAGTTTGTTGAGGATGATCACGTCGAAGAGGTCAACGACCTCCACGTCACGAAATGGGCCGAGATGGTGGCCAAATCTAATCCACCGACTGTCAATCAACATCTCTCGGCCTACATGGACAAGTATGCGCTTGACAAGCATAATGTCTCGCTCAGTAACGCAAAGTTGAAGAACCTCCTTGGGTACAAGTTGCGTCATCCGGCCTTCAGCAAGGAGGCGATTAATGATATTGTTGAGAAGTGGAAGGAGGAGAAGAGCTGGCCGCAGCTGGATTGAACGGCTGCAACGAAACGAACTGAGTTAATACTCATGATAGCTGATATTTTTTTTGCATCCGTCAAATTTCCGTCGTTTGTTCATTCCTCTTTCTTTCCGCCCTCGTCCCCCGAGTTCTAGTCATCTTTAATGTCTTTCATTGTCTATACTCGTTTTATAGCCCCCCTGTAGTCAATGTTGATCTTGCTTTAGTATATTCTTCCCTTTTCTTTTTGGTTCCTCTCAACCTACTAATATTCCATACTTTTTTTACCTTCATGTTTCTATACCATAGTTGTTTGCGATATTCTGTTTTCCTGTTATTCCAAGTACATAGCTAAACTACTGTGCCTTACCCACCACTAATGTAACAAGTTACTCTCTCTCCCATACGCAGATGGCTTGGTACCCGGAGTATGACAAAAATAAAAAAGACCGGATCAAGTGTTCCACGGTCCCTGGGATGTGTGAGCGGGATTGATTGGAACAAGCCACAGGTGTTCTGGGACGGCCTCCAATCAGCCCCCTCGGGTTTCATTATTAGCTATATGAACACGTTTCCTCGGCGCCAATGTCATTATCAACTCGAAACCTGCGCTCAACGACATTTCCGACGGCATTGACAGCAAAACGTTACGTCCAAACTTCCGCAGCGAACCCCGGCACACACTTAAAAAAAAATACTTCCTGACGACCCTCAAAGACCGCCCTGAATGCCCGTGTCCCTCGCATTTACCGGGTCCATCTCAAACACTGGTTCTTCAAAGAAGGCAAGGATCGGAGGCAACGACACAGGAGCTGATTTAGAACGTCTCTTACCGCATGATGATCTAGGGTCCGGGGGACCCAGCGACGTTGACGACGAATCAGATCTTGAAGGCGCTGCTGGTGGGAAGAAAGGTACAGAGTCTGACGAAACTGTTGTGAAAGACGAGCACATCAAATCTTCGACCTCATCGACTTCGGCCGCCGTTGTGACGACTAGTGGTAGACTTGGGGAAATGGGAATTGATGAACAGAATGGGATTAAGTTTGAGGGAAGGGCTGGGGATGGATGGGCGAGGAGTGTTACTTGGGTATAATTTTATTTATTTATTCTGCGTTTAATGTCTTGCTTACGATGTGGGATTTGGTTTTGTAGGTTGGCGTTGCGGTGAGTTGCCCATGAACGGGGTGTGTGTTCGCTGGGGTTCCAGTGAGATTGATGTATTCCTCGTGAACGCGATAGGCATTGGTCGTACCAACATGGCTTATCATCCTCTTCAACGATCCGACCTCATTAGGGTGGTTTACCTTCCATCCATTATTACAGACTCTCGCTTTGGCTTGCTTCACGTACGGTATGTCCTAACCTATATCTCCTTAGAAACCCCCCCCCCTCCCCCAACTTATCCAAACCTGCGATAATCCCAGGAATCCTGACCCTCCAACCAACCTCTCAACCAAAAACCAAAGTAGCCGGATTCCGGCGACACCAAACCGCAATATTCTTCATCGGTTTTCCAAGCATCACCTTGGGCACTCTGGCAGTCGTGTACAATAAATGGTTGCGCGATGCTGATCATTTCAAGTCGTGGCACGGCGTAAGCATTTCACGTCTTTTGGTGACGTTTATGTGAGCTCATAGGCTGGCATTGGGTGTGCATTGTGCAGACTTTTGGTCTTGTATGCATGCTTTGGCTCCTTGTGCAAATCTTCGTGGGTGCTGGGAGCGTGTGGAATGGTGGGGCTCTCTTTGGGGGAGGCATGAAAGCCAAGGCCCTGTGGAAATACCACAGGTGCGTTGTAGACTCTCGTCTCTACTATCACATAGGATGTCCCTGACGGTCTTACAATCTCACAGAATGTCTGGATACATTCTCTTCCCTACAATGCTATTCACTGCTCATCTCGGGGGCGGCTGGTCACAATGGGGAGAGAGAAATGCCAACGGTTTTGTCCGCTTCGTTACCTATGCTGTCGCGCCTGCTCTCATTTTGATAGGCATTTACGTTCGTGTTCGGTAAGTGAAGGGTTTATTCAAGAATACCAAGCATAATCTTGACCAAAGTTCTGTAGACTTTCTAAGATGAAGTTTTGGTGAATGTTCTTATGTATGCTGTTCGGTTTGTAAATCAGAACAATAGTGGTATGAGACAAGATGGATTCTCTACAGTTCTCTCAACGTATATTCTACGTCTATGAAGCTGGAGTGGCGGGAACAGGAGTAGGTTGTAACGGACGTGGAGGGATGATGTCGTTCAAGAATCCGGGCAAGAACCTCTCAATCCTTTCATGAGTTGCTGTCCACAATGTCCGTTGGCGTTCCTCCCGCGTGTCCTCCTCACCAGCTGGAGGGGGTGGCGTGAGGATTCCGGTGGCACTCATCACTAGAATGACATTCTTGAGAGATTCTGGCACCGCTTCATACTATGGAGGCTATCAGGCTGCGAGCAAAAACGCGACGGACGATGATGCTCACCAACTGATCTCCGCGGTCAATATTCATTAACCGATCCAACAAGTCCAAAATCTGTATCCATAATATTCTGAAGTCTGTCTTTACCTGCTCCCTCACTTCAAGATGCATGAACACCTTGCAGAGCAGTGCACACGCTCGCAATCGCGTCTCGGGTATACCAAGCGGGTCGCGTTGATATGTTTGCGGCTTTAATAATTCATCAAGTAGTGGGAATACGACGCGATTGAATACATCTTCCACCTGATTTTGGTCGTTTTCATCAAGGAGCAAGTGCGGACCAAGTAGGATGCGCTGTAGATGGCCAATAGCCGAATGGCGAACCTCACGCGCCGCACTTGTTGATTGCCGACTAAGGGACATGAGCAAAGGAAGGGTATATTGTCTCCAGGTCCCTGCATTTGCTTGAGCAAACAACCTCAAGCAGAGCATAAGTATATGTAAACCACCTTGGTTATGATCAACTTGTGATGATTGTAGTAAAGGGATGAGATTCTCGCGATGAAGGCGTGCTAAGATGTCCACGGCTTTCTTTCCGCGCTCGATAATTGGGGAACTAGCCCGATGTTAGATATCACAGAAGTGGAGCTGAAATTTGCACTCACTTTGCAGATGTCAGGGGCTCCACCCGTCGTCCCCGCTGTTGGTGTCTTTCGGTGGCAAAGCCAGCGGCTGTGGCGAAATCATCCAGGATAGTAACAAGACCTGGGAAGTTGTCGAGAGAAACGAGTTGATCAGGCCCTTCCGAAGTGAGGCTAGTGGCGAGGTCGAAAGATAGTCGTGCAGCCTCAGGGTGGGGTAGTGTTGTCCTTATCATAGCAAAGACAACATTCCATTCTGTCTGGGATCTGGGGTTGCTCGGTTTCGGCGGCGGTTTTGGGCGTGTGAAAGAGGGAGCTCACCGAATGATGTGTCTGTGTTGTTGAACAATCAAACTCACCCCAGACACTACTTGCTCTCCCACAGAATTAGAAACAACAGCAGGGAGTCCTGCTAGCAGATCGAATGAAATGTAGATCTGATCACGGAGGGTGGACTAGGATAGTTTACTTATGACTTGTTGCGAGGGTCCGTTGATACACGAGTCGACTTACCTTTTGGGCCAGGATACGGCATAGTCTCAAGAGACCGACGACAGCACGTTCAATCAACAACACGCTGTACTGGGTCGGGGTAGAAAGCAAAGCTGAAAGGTGCTCAAACACGACGGGCCTTGAGAGAGAGCATTAGACCACTTCTGGCGCCTAGGCTAGATAGACTTACCAGAGATCTTCGATATATTGCGGCGCCTGGCACGATATGCTTACCATTGTCTCCAATAGGAAGACGGATGCTGGGTCATAAGGCAGTTGATAATCACGATTATCAGGACCAGATGAAGAATCATCAGACTGCAACTTCAGCTTTGCAACAGTCCTTTCGTGTGCCAGAGCTTCGAGCGCACGTATCGCCGCCACCATAGCCTCCGGGTTGAGTTGCCTAGTGCCCTCATCAGTCGTGCGCATGCGAGGAGATAGCATATGCCTACGTAATTTGACTGTAGAGCTCTTCTAGTCGGCAAGAAGCAATGCAGTCGATGGTACAGAGAGTGTTCTCGACATCAGACTCAGTCGCCTCAGGCACAAGTGTTTCGGAACTGGCGCTGTACGGAGTCATCAGATAGGACGAGAGAGCTGATAACAGTCCACCATCGCTTCTCGATTGCGGTCGAGGCGGCTGGCTGCCTCGCAGGGGTATCATCGTAACCCCTCCAAGGAAATCTTCCATCTGCAACATTCGTGTAGGAAGTAGCGAGTGAAGGAAGAGGTTCTGGAACATCTCGAATATCTGTGAACGTGCTTAGCAAGTAAGAAAACAACGGAAAGATAGCCACTCTCACCTGCGTCCAGCCTTCTCGTAGAGCATTGCCGTTTCCATTGACAATGTTGAACAGAACAACCGCAGCCAACTGGCCCTTGAAATTGGTTCCAAAGTCCACCGAGAGATTCGACACCGTGATTGATTGGCCATCCACATCAACGACTGGATAATTGGGAACGTTGGCTGGAAGCGATTCAGAAAGAAGGCTCGTGGCCTGGGATAGCGACACAACCACGAAGTCAAAGACATCCGGAAGACGGAAATGGCCAGCAAGGGTAGCGCATTGTCTGAAACCTGTGATAGCCTTTTGGATGATATAATCGTCGTCGAAGGTGATGAAAGCATGGGCAATGGCTGAGATAACCGACTTCCAGACTGATTTGAACATCTGGACATCGAACAGCCGCGTATTGCAGATCATGAAATCACCAGCGTTCCGCGAACGTGCAAGCAATTCTTTCCAAGCATATTCGAACCCAAGCTGACCTGTGTGCTCCTCTGGCATCACAATCTCCCTTTTGCGAATAGAGTCGTAGATGTTTTGCTACAAAGCATCCATGAGTTCGAACAACGCTATTGCACGGAGTGAGCATACCAAAAATTCAGGCGAAAAATCGACTCCATCATTGACCCCGCGCAGGTTCTTCTGGTAATCCTCAATCGTCATCCTTTTCTATTGATATGTTAGGTCCACGCAAGCTAGTAATACAATACTAAGTAGTCACCCTGATCTGAGGATTGTGGAGATCGGTATTCAGCATGATGACCGAATAGGCGAGCACATATACTGCGTCTTCGCTCTTAATTTCAGCTGGAGGAGCTTCAGTTCGGAGTGTATTGGATGGCCGGAGGTAATTTACCAGGTCCAGAGGCGAAATAAATGGACGCGAACGTCTCTGTAATCCGCGCAATTTGCTGGGCCTCACCAGGCAGCCGGAAGGTCTCTAGGAGTTCACGCATCGCGTCTGCAATATCTTTCTAGAAGGACATTAGTATGTCCGCTTACTTGCAAGAACGCATACACTTACGTTTTTAAAATCAAAAAGTCCAATGAAAGCCTTAAGGATCTCTATGTTGTCAGGCTTTGAAATGTAGTCCCCCAATAGGCGTTTGTCAAGTCTTGTGCATCCCTTCAGGAATGATGCTAGACTCCTGGCTTTTGAAACCTCCTCGGAGAGGTCCTTATAGATAATGCCGTTCTCCTCGAGGAATGCAATACCGCTTTTGGGTTTGTTGTTGAACATTGTGGCTCCTGTGAGGATAAGTTGTTTCTGCGACTTGGCTTGCAAGAGGGATTCTGGTGATGGGAAACTCTGCAGTCTCAAGGTAAGTCCTCATAAGGTTCAGAAAAGATCAAGGATAACTCACGCTTGGCCACTCCTCGGTTACCTAATTTTTGTTGTTAGCAGCCACCAAATGGACTAGCAAAGGGAGACTCACACCCTCAGCCCGCGTCGCCATGTCTTGAACAAAGGCCAGAAGCAGCTCTAGACACAGAATCTGCGCATTGCGCTGCTGGAGATCAGGGATGTTTGGATTGCTCGATTGTACAGACTGTGAAGCGCAACCCCGTCAGTTGTTGGGTAAAGGTAAGACTTGCGTACCCTCACATTGGTCAAGAAGTCAATCAATCGTTCAAACAGGTTCTCACAGTTGATATCACAATCATAGTTGGTGTACAAGTCCACCATGAAGCTAGGTTGATCGGCTGTATGGTTCAGTGTCTCGAGGATCAAATCCCTTATTTCACCACGAGCAGGTGGCGCATGCACCTTTGAGCTAGGAGCATGAATCTTCTCGCTATCCGACTTCCCATCCTCTGTATTTTGGACTGTGGAAGGTGTGCCGGGTCGCGGAGAAGGATATTGACCCTTTTTTGGACCTCTGGCACTTTGACCTGGTAGGGGAAATGCGAGTCGGTCGATGGTGAAAGCCAGGAAGAGCTCTTGTTGCAACTTGAGGTGTTTGCGTGTAGTGACGAGGATGGTGGATATTGTGCGTAATGTGGACTGAAGGATTGACATGTTCTCGGAGCGCGCTAACTGGAACAAGAACTTGCATCCAAGATCAATGACAAGAGCTTTGAGCGAAGTGAAGTTGGCGATGACTGTTCCTGCCTCCTCGAATGCGGTATTGAGAGTGCCGAGAGCAACAAGTCGCGTTGAATCCGTGTGCTGCTGGTTATTGGGGTCGAGGACGTTGATAAGAACACGAAGGAGCTCCAGAATGGAGGGTAGTCCATCTTTTGAGGAATGTAGGTAATATTTCTTTGCAGGTCGGAAAGCACTTACATGCTGGCCGGTTGGTGAAAGAGGTAGCCGAAAGTGGTTGCGTCTGATCCACATCCTTTTTGGAAACGTGTTCAGGATCCTTTAGTTCAGACTTTTTCTCCACAACGCTCTTCTCTTCCTCCTTGTTCTTTGGCTCCTCGTGGCCTTGTTCTGCTGAATGCGCCTCCTCTGGGGCGTCCTGCGTCGACACGGTCATCCTGATCTCGCCATCCGCTACCTCGTCATCCGCCGCGGCGAGTTTTGCTTCTTCGGTGTCGGGATCGAGGGTATGCAATTTGGAGAAGACGGTCCGCACAAGTGAGTGCATGGTATTCTCAGCGGATCGGCGAAGGAGTTCTAGATATTGTTGAATATAGAAGACATGGGCATGTCAGGCAGAAACTCACCGCTTAGCCTCATCTGACAACACGTTGTCAGGACCGTTTCCAACATCTCGCAAACTTCCACGTCTCCTAGGCCGACTCCGACACTTCCACATAGGCAATCCTGGATAACGGTCAGTATCCTGAGGAGGACTACTTCGTCGCCAGACGAATCGCTCGTTTCGAACTTGCAGTGCGACACCGTGCTGCTGAGTTCAGCCAACGCATGGTCAAGGTTTCGAGAGTTGGGGTTTATTAGGCCACACTTGAAGAAGCTGTGAAGGGCGGATAACGCTGCCGAGGTAATTGGCCCAGTTGAAAGGGGAGAGCGAAGAATCGCAAAGAACGGGCTCAGGAATGTAGTGAGGTCTACGCTGTCGAAATCTGTTACAGCAAGCTCAGCTCTTGATCGTTTGCAGAGTATCGCGCGGGTAATCACCTGTAATGTTCTTCACTGTCCTTTTCAACTCTTGGAAATTGCCCATGAGCTCTGCTTCCTTGCTTCCTCTTGCAGAGACCCTCATGGTATGAGCGGGGGATGATATCCGTAATCCGAGGTTGCTACCAAGCGCCGGAGCATCCTTTGCGCTCATGTACAGTGTTGAGGATGCCCATCGCGAGTTTTTACGCATTGCAGACGTGACGGAGAGTATTTCAGAGTACAAGACATGTTTGATGGAGGCATTTCGGCTGTCCTTGGCTGGTGAATGTGAGAGGGTCATTAAGATGAACAACGTCAGTAACACGTCTATGGTCTTTCCATTTTGGAACGTGATATACATTCTTAGTTGCAATTGGGGGTCTTTGCCAAACACCCCCGAGTGGGATGTATACAGCGGTATTTTGATACACGGAAACTAGAACTATTGTCCAGAACCCTCCCCTGCAGAAGCTCTCTGTGACATTGCAGCCTGTCCAGCTGCAGTTGCTGCCAGCCGCGATCTCTTGCGTTCAGCCTCTGCAAGAACAGTGAGAAATCGACCGATAGCAAGGTAGCAAGGGACTTACCAGCCTCCTTCTCCCTTTCGATCTCTGCTACAATAGCCTCGATTTCCTGTAGGTCCAAGTTCTAAAACAGGACGTCGGAACACTTCTAAATTGAAGCGACAACATCAACTCACTGTCACTTTGCCGTACCCCTCCATTACACTGATTTCGATATTCTTGGCACCAGTCTGAACCACCTCTAGAAGACTCTTGACAGTAAGCTTGATACTCTCCTCCCTTGTCATATCGTCTTTATGGTTCTTCTCCAGAAATTCACGAACAGTTTTGGATGAACGTCCAATAGCGTTTGCCTGCAGTTACATCAGAGGGCTTCTATTTCGTGGGCTTTCGTCTGACCTTCCAAGCGCTATAGATTCCACTAGGCTCCGTCTGGTACAATCTTGGTTTGTTGTCGTGAGGGTCAAACCCAATGATAAGCGTTGAAATTCCGAAAGGTCGTACACCTCCAGATTGTGTGTACCGCTACATTGTTGGGGTCTCAGTATAGAATTATTAAGCCTGATACAAGCGCACCTGTTGGATCCCTGCAATATGTCGTGTTATGTACTCCACAGTAACAGGATCTTCGACGGTTAAGCGATGACTTTGACATTCAACGCGAGCCTTGTCAATGAGAACACGACCATCGGCGGTCAGGCCTGCAGCAGAAGGGATGGTTTATTGAAGCCCAAGGCCACAACGGAAAGCTCGAACCTGCAAATGCCAAGCAAACATGGTCGTCTAACATGACCACCTTCCTCACAGTACGTGGATCTTGAAGTTGAAGAACAGATTTCTTCTCAACACCAAGCACGACAACATCCTTCCCCCGCACACCAACCTAGAGATAAACTGCGTAAGCCAAGAGTTCGGGGGCCGTTATTGGCCAGCCCTTACAGCGCATGTTCCCTTGCGTACGGCTTCCAGAGCATACTCTACCTGGTGATCCATTAGTACTCAAACTGAATAGAAGATTGTGAATACACATACCTGGAACAGATGGCCATCAGGCGAGAAGACGGTAAGGGCTAGAATGTGTTGGTCGATTATCTGTGCAGATGTGTTGAATACGCTCACCTCGATCGTAGGACCTGGACATGGTTGGGGTGGCTTTTGAGCAATAGGATTGCTGGACGCGTCACGTCTACAGGCATCTATATCCGCTTACGTCGTCTAACACGTGACCACGTATATATATACGTCAGGGACGAGCGTCTCCAACTAATTTAGGTGCATCTGGCACAACATAGCCCACATCCATATGTCGGACAAGTTGATATGTGCCTTCTGCTCAGAAGACCTCCAAAAGCTGACAATGACTCAACGAGAAGACCATTATGAAGCCCACTTCCTTGCGTCGGACTCTTCAACCAAAACTGAACCCTCCCCGCGTAATGCCAACAAAGGACAGAGAGGCAAGAAGAGATTTCATCCTAACCCTCGAACTCCCTGGAAAACTCTAGTGAAGCGGATAGAGAACGACGCCTTCTGGTATCCATCACTTGGCACTCCACCCCCGCCTAACTTTACACCTGGTGAATTATCGATGCGACCACACCCTACCTCGGACCTCTACTGACTGTCTCAACAATAGACCTTATACCTATCTTGAAGCGTGCGTTGGCCGCTCTTTGTGCCAAGGGCAAAATCAGACGGGCAGTGCTCTGTCACGAGAAGGTGGTTCATATCAGCAAGGAGCTCTGGGACGCGAGCTGGGGTTGTGGGTGAGGAACTGTTCTTCTTCGGCCATACCACTGGATTAATGAGTGACCAGATACTTAAGCTTTTTGATGCTTTGCACCAGCCTTTTCGAGCAACAAGCACAGCCCATTTACTTTCCCCTTCTTGATGCCGCTCCTCCACCGAGCGTACGCGGTCTTCAGTCCTGGATCCAGCACGCATGGGATGACGGTCAGGCTTACCCGTTATTCGTTTTCCTATCACTTATTTGTATTGAAGGTTACGACCAGATTGGGCGTACGGAACTACGAAACAAGATCATCGGAACCAGCAAGTGGATTGGCACCGCTGGTAAGACCCAGTGTAAACAGTTCTCCCTTGAACAATTCCCTGACAGACTCTAGAGATATACACCGCATTCTCGCACAGGAGAATACCGTAAGTCAAGACCAGTATAGAGCTAAATGTCCTCCTGATAAGCTGGTAGTGCTGAATTGCTCGACTTCAACGATTTCAGAGATAAAGCGAGCTGTGAGCATCGATCTGCCCTCTACTACCGGAGAAGTTGACTTGCTGGCAAGGTGCTGCTGCCATTATACGATGGATGGTGGACTACTTTTCCCCTGAAATCCCTGAGACCAATAATGGACCTTCTACCAGCATCAACAACATCCTGGGTAAAACGTCTCCAATCATCGTGACTCGGTTGATGCCGGTTATTCTCCAACACAGAGGCCATTCCCGTGTCGTTGTCGGTTACCAGGAGGATGCAAACGGAAATGTTGACTTGCTCACGTTCGATACTGGGCGGTGAGTCTGATCTGAGTTCGGCGCCATCCACACTAACTTGAAGCTGTTCTTCAGCCTTCTTCCACAGGCTCTTAGGCAATTGGCAAGATCACCCTATGGACCGATCAACCAGGGTGACGCCCCGGCAGAGAGTCCCGAGCCAAGTTCATCTAACGCAGAACAGCAGATGCATGAACAAACCAAAGATAACAAGAGACCTATAACATTAGAGGAGCTTTTGACACCTTCAGAGAAAGAACTTGCATGTGGACATATGCTCAGCACCGATAAACCGCTACAGGACAGTAGCAACAAGACCAATATCATATCCCACTTGCCAGTGACAAAGCCGCGTAAGGACGGGAAATCGTCTGGTTCAGCAGATCCAATCAATCCCGGACGCAAAGCCGAACCAGACCTTCGCCAAGTACAGAGAGCCTTTGTGTTAACCCCTCAACAGCTCGCGTATGTTCCCATCTTCAGCTCCTTTGCCAAGTCCTGCCCACTCAACTATATCCCAGCTCGAATGCAGAATATCAAGTATTATACGTTCCCCTGAGAGAACCTCTGACTGAAGAAGAAAGGCTGAACAGAAAAGTGATCAAGTGTAAACGAGTCACGGGCGAATCATCATCGTCGTGAAAAGATAACCTAAATTACACCATGGGATATCCAACGAGTATCTGCTAGAATAATGTACATACCCTCGACTATGAGGCCATAATTACATCTCCACCTTGGTCTAGTTGTGGTGACGATTGGGGGAACCCTGACAACGGCGGAAGGTCCAAAGCAGCAACGGCACTGCGAAGCGCACGTTCCCATGCTTCCTCGACCTTGTAACCTCCTCCACGCATAATCCCTTCTCTATCCTTTCTGACCGCCTCGCTCAGGAAGTCGTTGTAACCTTCGGGCCGCATCACAAACTTGTCTTCATAAGCGTAGTAATTGTCTTGTAGAGGAACGTGCGGCACATCGGGTATGTTCGTACTCTGCGCCGCTCTCGACCTCAGAAGTTTCGAATTACTCGTGAACTGCGACGTCGACGCAGATCGCGCTTGGCTGCGCTTCAGCGCATTAGCACGTGTTTTTGCAACAACCTTCGCAGCATCTTTGTTGCTGGTTTCCAACTTGTCGATAATCTCACGTTTGCCCTTTTCTCGTTCTTCTCGTTCTTCTTCCTCTTCTCGTCGAAGTTCCTGAGCTCGAAGTTCGCGCTCTCTTCGCTCGGCTTCTTCCATTTCGCGGAGTTGTTGAGCATAGGCTTCCTCGCGTTGGATGTTGAGTTCGATGAGTGCAGCGTTTTCAGCGCGGTATTGGGCTATTCGAGCTTCGGTTTCAGGAATGTCTATGTCGTTTATGAGGTTGAAAGCTAAGGGACCGTCAGAAATGTAGTGGAGACCAAGGGATGGAAACAGCGCACTGATGTCCTCGACTTCCTCTAGGTAATCATTATAGGACCGCAGGTCTGGAAAGTCTTCCCTTCGCTTGTTAAATCTGGATCAGGAGTGAGTAATTGAGGAGGACGGGAAATGAAAACTGGGCGCACTCTTTCGCTATTCGCCTGCGAATAGCGACCTCTTTCTCCACACCCAAATCTTCAAAAGTCTGCGGCGTGAATGCTAGTTTCCGCAGGATCTTGTTGCATATAGGGCAAGGTGCTGGGCCTAGTGTGAACAATCGGTCAATACAGGATTCACACCTGGCAATAAAAAGATCAGAATATTGATAATGGAAATACGATAGGGGGCTGACATACACACATTTTGTGGTAGCACGAGCTCACTAATAGGCGCAGCTTGGGATTTAGGTAGCGGTCACTCTTACAAACAGGACATTGGTCGTCCATAGACTGCCAAGAGGCGTAAGTTTCTTGTTGTGGCATCATGCAGGAGCAACTCACGAAGTATTCTGTCACCCGACCTGAAGCATCTTTGACCCCACCTCCGAATACTGTAGTTGAGGTGCTTTGGGCCTGCTGCGGTGTAGAAGAACGTGTGTGACTTGACGAGCCGACTCCGGATTTCTTGATTGTCTTTCCTTGTAACCACCCTCCGACATTAACACGGGTCGCCATTATCACCGAACGTTTTGTGGAGAGAAGATGTGTTTGTCGAGCCAGTCACTTGATGCCAGATGACGAGTAGATGGAACAATGAAGTCATCGCATTGTTTGTATATGCTTGTGAACCAGCCCAAGCCCCGCCAAGGGTTCACATCGAAAGAACACATTCGATTATCCCAATTCATCGTTAGGTCAGCCACTCGAAGTTTTCTCCCTTGATGGTTTCCTTGTATTCCAAACGGATACTTCTCAGTCCGTGCAGAACAGGTTCCAACATTATTCACTCCCGAAGTGACACTCATTCCTGACGCCTGAGGCTTCGCCCTGGAAGCCATTAGCAACTATCTGGAACATTAGCGTATTCAATTATGTTTGTCCCATGACTTGCCGAGACTATACAGAGGTTCCTCGCCGTCACTGGCCAACCTTCCATCCATGGTCACTGACTCCGATACACGCATTTACAACCTTTATCGGAGTAAGAGAAGACCCCGGAATATCCCTACAGATATCGCATCCCCGAAATCCAGACAAGTATTCCAAAACTCTCCCAAAGCCAAAGCCTTTTTCAACCGCAGGAACGGGAAACGCACAAATCTTCTATCGAAGATCACGGGAATATTTTCTGGTTCGGACACCTACTCCCAAATGCGGAATCTTGGGGTATGAAATGGGATTCTGGCACTGAACGTGTAACTTGGCAGCTACGATAGAGACGTCAGTTGTATGATATTTCTACGCTTCCAGAAGTGATTTCCCAGATAATCCCGAGATGGTCAGGTTGCATGCATCGGTTCCTGTCGGGACTAATAAAGCTCCCCTCTCACTTCGAAGAGAGTACCCGTAAATCTCCTCTCTTCCTCTTAGAACCAACTGACAAGATCGAGCAACACTATGGGCGGTCACGAGGAAACTCGCAAATCTTTTGGTGAGGTCCAAGAAGACCTTCGACGTGAGCTCCTTTCCAACGCACGGAATCTGCTGCTTTCGGTGGGTCCCATTTTCCTGAGCCAAGCTTCCCCGTTGATTGTCCCTTTCACAGAGCTACGAGGTATGGATGAGCGAAAATTCCGCCCTTGAGGATATCCTTCAAAGGATCGCTTCAGAACAATTCAGGAGGACATACGGCTACAATTACTCCAACAGTGGATACCAGATCCGACCTCCCAAGTCAATTGGAGACAATCGACCAATCGACAAGATGTGCAGAATTGACATGCCAATCGGGAGCCAGGTAGCGAATTACCTTAGGACGGGAGTTTTCAGGTGGGACCTACGTTCGTATCTGATTTGATTGTCAGTCTCATGGCGCGTCGACAGCAAGCTGGACCTTCCCGGTTGGATGGAGCGTACGTTCTATTCCGAGTATATTGAGGTATAAATATGGCTGAACGCCATCTCACAGAACACGCGATCGCTGAGCTTTGCGGCAAGGCCAATGATCTCGTCAGATGGGATACATACAGGCAATGGCATCACTCAGAGTACTCACAGACCTTCGACGCGAAGGTCGGGGATGCGGACTCCTTTATATGCAACTCTGTTTTGGTCTACGTGAATGGCTCACTGACGGAAGACGGAATCACAGCAAGCTCCTGTGTCATCTACTACATGGGCGTATGTGTTCGTACTTTTTCATCCTCCGCCCGTATATGACACTCTCGTGTTCAGTTGTATTACAAGACAGAGTCGCCCACCGTAGAACTACGCAGAACCCTCCAGCAAAGGGCCTATGCTACATTTGCAAACCTTTCTCGGGTATTGATGTCTATTCGTCGATTTCCGTCTTATGTGACTAAACTCATATCAAGCTCCTTCAAACTCCAAATAACGACTACGAACTCGAGAACAACCTTTCCACCTACTCTAATATCAAATTCAAAGAACACTTCAGTTTTGACTTTGCTCGGAACCCTCCGGATTCCTGTCGTGCAGAAGGCGTAGATGCGGCTTTCTTAACGCGCAATACGCGGCTGTGTTATCTTCCGAACCTGGACTCCGATGGGGAAATCAGTAATTACATTGATCAGCACATTTTCAGGTGAGGTCAACCATGGTGGTGATCGCAGTTACTTTCTCAAGACGTCTTCCCTGTCAGTGGTCTGAACATGACAATGGATTCGGTCAAGAGTATGGCATCTTCATCTCTTCAGCCACCCGTTGAACCATGATTCTAGGAGCAGCTCTGCAGAATACGGTGACGGAGTTCAAGAACGCAATGAAATCTGCTTCGTCAAATTCTTGGACTTTCCACCTTCTTGACAAAGTCTATAAACCGGCGAGTCCGACGGCACATCCTATTCGGGAAAGGGGAGTCCTCATGTCATGGCACTCTGCGGAATATGCGCGAGGCGGTCAAATGGTTTCTGTGACTTATGTCTTCGTCATGACGGTAAAAGAATCTCTCACTGTTATTTGTTCACCTTGACATTGTTGAATGAGTAGATGTTCTACGAGACGCTTCCTCCGGAGGAAGCAGCTGTCAAGGCACTCTTCCGACTCCTCTGTAATAACCTCTGTGTGAGGCTGGGTGTAAGGAAAGATGCAAATCATACCCGTGACATAAATAACATTGTGGTTTAGCGTCCGAACTACGGAGACACCGCGGCGGACGATATAGCACTGAGAAACATGTTATTCGAATATGCAAAGGAAGAATTCAGGCAAGGATTCGGCTTTAACTATGCGGGTGATGCGAGTCAACCTTCAGACAAGCACGGCAAGGTCAAAGGGATTGCGGATCTATTCCAAACCAAGCGACACCCGCCTCCAGACCAAGATGTGGAGAATTGGCTGAACGCTGAAGTCCTTCAGTGAGATTTTTTCCCCTGGCTACTCGTCTCTTGCCCGCTGAACTCTACACTAGGAAAGGCAGTGGGACATTCCCAACATACGCAAATGGTGAACCAGCGAGTTATTGGCACCGAGTCTCCCATTGATTCTTGATTAGACGTCATCTGGGACGATATCCGCAACGACGCGGTCAAATGCATCACCGAATCATGCACAAGGGAAGATTGGTGGTTCCACACTCGCAAACAACGCATCTACAAGAACCCATCTGGGGACGTCAACATCAGGCAGTGTGCCATCTACGTGTATGCCTGCGGTGAGATAGTATACGAAGGAGTAACCGTCCGCCGCACGTTCATTTATTATCTCGGGGTGAGTTAAGCTAGTTCATCGTCACCTATGTGCTGTCTCAAACCAAGTTCCAGATGTTCTACGGAGTCGTATCTAAACCACCCCCAGTCCCGTAGAAGAACGACTTTTGGACACTCGAGTCCTTGTGGATCACAAGAAATTTGCTTTTGGTTTTTCGAATATGCGTTCGCTGTATTTGCGCCGTAGCTCGCCAATCTCCATGGAACCCTGTCTTAGTAGTATCTCGCAACCGCTGGAGCAGTCCAGTGCTTTATTAATTCCTTTCTCAGTTCGTCCCAATTTCAGGCTAGAAGGCTTACGGACAGACCACAGGTTACTTGCCACTTCTATGTATGGTCCACAGCTTGGACCGCTTTTTACGGCACAGCATGCAGGCAAACTAATCAAAAATTATAATCGTCAACCCCATTATCTTCAGTTCCCACACTTTGAGCTGTGGTTTCATTGGTACTTTGCAAGCGGTTGAACGTGGAACGGGGTGACAAGATAGTGATGCTCTTTCAATGTTTGAGCTGCTGAGCGAGGGAGCACCTCAGGTTCACTTGGTTGGTGGCAACACCCTTTTCCCTGAGGGACGCCTCAGGCACCTAAAACTTAGGGAATAGATGGAGAACATACCAAGTGTATCCAGTTTAATGGCATGGCTTCATCGCTGCTTCACGCAGGATATGTATCAACAACAAAAGGTATCAAATTAGATGATAGCTGAAATAAAAGAGTGTGAATTCCACACGACGCAGAAAGAAATCCTTCCAAGGAGTGAAACGAGAGGCTAAGTTGCTCATAATCAACGATAGGGGGAGTAGATGGAGAAGGTGAGAAGGGGAAGAAGGGGGGAAAAGAAAAGAGCGTTAATAGTCCAGGACTCCAATAAGACAATAACCTAAGAGTAGTAGTAAACATTCACAACGGCCCTAGTTTGATCTACTTGAGTATTGCACACATCACTGCAAGAGACTGTTAATAGCTCTCTGCACATCGTATCCATACTTCTCAAGCGCTTCCACGGCTTGACTCCGGCTGAAGCCCATAGCAGTAATTTGCTTGACCGCTTCGACGTCATCATCACCCGCAGGCGTTGTTGACCTATGTGGATCCTCCTTCGGAGGTGCGAGTGCTGGCGGAGGAGGCATGGCTTCTTGGTGTTTATTCTTATTCTTCTTCCCGAACGGGAACCGAATCTACGGAAACATCAAATTAGTAGACAATCACAAAAAGTCCGGAAGGGCAACTTACGCTCAACTTAGAGTGTCGTGGAGGAGGCTCTTTCAATCTTTCGTGGCTATCCTTGGATGACGTAGAGTGTCTTGGCGCAGGTGAAGTCATGCGAGCAGGGGGAGCGGAGGGAGACACCGGGCGAGGGGCAGGTGATGATGCCTGATTGTCCGAGGGTCTGGGTGACGATGTATCTGCCGTCCTCGGTGATGTAGGAGCAGACGATGTCGGGACCAGGTTTGAAGTCGGAGTGGCCTGAGCTTCCGTATTGCTAGGGTTAATCGAAGCTGTGGAAATGAAAGATGAATCAAGGTTCAAGTTCGGAGTATTGTCAAGAGCCGCAAAGGTATCATCGAACGAGGTAGTTTGGGCAACTTCTGTTCGTGCAGTGGTGCCATTTGTAGTTGGAGGGGGGGCAGCTGGCTGCTGAGAGGCCGCGGTTACGCTAGGTACAGCAAATACATCATCAAAATTTGCCGACGGAGAAGCACTAGTAGCTTCAGGGGCCGGCACCGTAGGTGCTAGTGCCGTAACGGCAGTAAGTTGGGAAGGGGGGAGTTGAGTGGCTCCAGCCGCACCGAAGTCAAAACTATCCTCGAATGCATCAAACGAGAATTGAGCTGGAGCAGATGATGAAGGAGGTGAAAAGCCACTCAAGGTTTCATCAAAGGCGTTGACACCAGGGGTAGCATTCGACTTGGAAGGTTCGGAAGGCTGAACGGCCCCTGGAATGTCAAAAGGGCTGGATGATGGTTTGAGAGCATCTGATGCAGGAGCGGGGACGGAGGTAGCAGAGGTATCGTTCGACCCAAAGATATCGTCGAAAGAAGACTTGGACTGGTCGGGGTCTGAAGTGGCGGTTGTCGTTGCTGCCGTCGTCGTTGCTTCTGTCGGGGCGCTCTGAGTCACTGGAGTGCCAGTCTTCTCCTTGGCCTTCTGTGCTACTGTGGCCAAGGGCGAATCGTCGTCCTCATCCGAGTTCTCACTGTCAGATTCCTCAGCCTCGATCTCTTGGAGTTTCGCGCCTAAATCTGTCGTAGTTTGGCCATGATCCTGCTTCTCCGTTCCAGTGTTCGTTACGTCTTGGACAAGGGGAAAATGGGCAGCGGCGTCATCTACAGAAGGGAACTTGGCTTGTGCGGTGCTGGTAAGATTTTCTGGACTTTCGGATCGCGTGCCATTGGCAGTGGTCGGCGGCGTTACGAAATGATCTGTATCCGTTCCAGTAGCCGGGGAGGTTGGTACTACAAGGACATTCAATAAATAATACCCGTGGAACTGGTAGGGAAGGGACCTACAGTTTACATCCTTCAGCGTAGAGTCCCCATTTGCCTGAATCGGCTTGTCCGGTTCGCCAGCGGCAGAGGTGGATTCATTAACCCCGAAGAAGTCGTCAAACGAGAATTTTGGCTTCGGCTTAGCCTGATCATTCTGACCTTCCGATGGCCCAGTGGGAGGAGAAGTCAGAGAAGCATTGCTGAAGGGGAGGAAGGGAGACTGGGACCGAGGGCTCGGGGTACCAGACGGCATGGTCAGTCTTTCGAAAGGATTGTTGCTCTTGTTGGCTGCAATCGGCTCAGGAGAAGCGGGTAACGGATGAGCAGCAGCAATAGCAACAGAGTCTGGCGAGGTTGTACGCTCTGGTTGCTCATGCGGTTTCTTGAGCTGGGCCTCTACTTCATCCGCCTCCTGAGCGATAGACTTGAGTTCCGCATTGACTTCCTCGAGTTCTTTCTCCACCCTGGCTTTCTCTGCCTCTTTGGTCGATAACTGTTTACGAGCAATCGCGAGTCGGCCTTTTTGCTGTTTCGCTTCTTTTTTGGCCTTTTCAACCTCGACCTTGAGTTGATCCGCTTGCTGGCCAGCCTCAATCATACGCTTATGCAGGTCCCTCGCTTCCTCCTTGTCACGCAATAAAGCCTGCTCGATTTCAGCCTTCTCAACGCGGATGGCGCTGAGATCGCTCTCCGAGCGGATCAAATCTTCCCTCGCCTTTTGAATCTCAGCAGACTGGGTCGTGTAGCGCTCCTTGAGCTGTGACAACAGATTAGTCTCTATGTCATAGGCTGCTTTGGCGGACGACAGTTGCGTCTGGAGTGCTGAAAGTTCAGCTGCCTGGCTCGCGAGGGTGCTCTCCAACTTGGCGCGCTCAGCTTTAGCAGTCTCCAAAGACCTGTTGGTGGACTGTAACTGGTTCTTCGTATTGCCTATCTCGGCGCTCTGATCCTGGAGTGGGGGAGAGGTTGTGCGATGGTGATCCTCACGGTCTCCTAAGAGGTCTTGGTTCGATGCTAGACGTAATTTTCAGTTTCATTTCACGCATCGTCTAAGAGGGTAACTTACTTGGTGGGAAGTGAGAGGGAGAAGAAGAGAAAGGAGATGACGCGAAAGGATCACTGACATTATTCCGCGGAGGAACAGGAGGTACGGTCGTGGCGCCGGTGCTCTGGGGCTGTAAGACGCCCATAGTACCCGTGGTTTGAGGCGAAACAGCAGAAGCAGGAGGAGTGTCGTCCAAGTCCAATAGATCACGGGGAGGCTCTGGTTGTGGTGGTGTAGCTTGGAAGAGGGATGTTTGTTTCCGCAACGACGGAGGTACTAGAGAGGGTGGTAATTCTGCAGGCAGTGGCAGGCCGGCGAGCTTCTTCCGAATTAAGTGGCATGCAATAGCAAACCCGTCACGGGTCAGACGACCGTCTTTATTGATGTCAGCTAAATCCCTGTGAGGCGATGAGCACATTTGTTAGGGTTGAGATAAGCGAAACGGACCATATCTGGGCAAGGTCTTCTCCAGGGAGTTGTGACTTGAGCATGAAAGGCACCGCAACATCCCCTTCAATGTACCCAACCTTCTTGGTGTCGAGCTGCCCGTCAAAGATAGCGTCTGCTTCCGCCTTCTCGTTGGGATCGACATCCCAAACATTGAGACCATTTCCTTGAGCCTGACCTACGGGAGTAGGCCCAAACGAAACTCCTCCAGGGCGGGCAGGTAGAGTGGGTGCCCGGGTTTGAGCGAGACCTGTATGGTTGGGAGCGAGGGGCTGACTTGGACCAGTGTACTGGGGTTGCAAGCGACTAAAGTTGCTAGTAACAGGACTCAAAGAGCCACTGTTACCAGAGAAGTGAGCGACAACAGGTGAAGGTGCGCCGGTCGGTGAACCTCCAGCCTGTTCGTATAATCCTGGAGGGAGTGTTGTCGGGACAAAGGAGATCTGTTGGGACATCAAGCCTTGAATAAAGTACATGGCAATAGTGAAGTCTGTCACATCCAGAGCCCCACGATCTCGCGTGTCTGCTAGATTCCTGCGGAGATTTCAACGGAGGAACTTTAACCAATGAGGTAAATCCTGACCATATCTGCATTAAAGAATCGTTGGGTAGTTTTGATTTGAGGAAGATATCTCGAGCCTTCTCGCCTACAAAATGAACTCTAAGTCACTCGGTTGTCTCAGATAAAAGAAAGTCTCACCGTTCAATAAACCATTCGTAGGACCGGAGCGGTTGAAGATGTTCTGGAACTTGATCTTATCTTGGGGGGAGAGAGGAGGGAAGCCTGGGGTAGGGGACTTTGGTGTGGATGCGCCTGTGTTCTGTTGAGGAATGACTGTGTAGCCCTCAATCGTTGGGAGGGGACCGGCTAAGGACAAGAGTCAGGATAGCTGCAAAAGGACCTTGGGAGAGAACTGACGTTTGTTGAGAAGGGCGGCGGACGGCTTCTCACCCTTCTGCGCGTGGGCAATAAGACGTAGGGCCTTGGCAGCGCCCTTCTTGGAGAGCCATCCGTTGTTTTCCTCGTCTGCAATGTTCCATATCTCCCCCAGCACTGACCCCGGTAGCTTTGCCCCAGTGAAGACCTTAACGGCAACGTCACCGGTAAGAATGCCAAGCTTCTGCTTGTCAGCCTGGGCAAATATCTGGTTCACGAGACTAAGTTCAGCGGAAGTAGCTGTGAATGTGGTGGACATTGTGTCCGGACGGAAGGGGAGGAGACAGGGAGGGAGAGATGATTGGGATGATTGGATGTGTCGCAGGCGCTGTTACTCGCGCTGTGTTACTCGCCCGTTACTCCTCCGTCATCTTTCACCCGGCTGGTCCACCCAACCTTCCCACGCTCCTAACCAGTCCCTCGACTCGGAACCGCGCAACAGCGAACCTGGGTTAGTTCAAACCTAGAACAGCCTTTTATACACGCGAAGACACCGCGCTTCTGTGTGCTTCGACTTCTACCGTTCACCCGCAGACTTATTCCATTTGTTGGCGTCCGAGGATGGTCATTTGAGCACGTGACCTTTACGACGCGTTCAATTTCAACGCTGATTGCTCTCGAAGCTTGAACCAACACTCTTCCCATCGTTCCTCACAGCCCTGTAATCTAGCTCTTCCTCTCAATACCCGCTTCTCCCAGTCTTAGTACAATGGAAAAAGTCACTTCTTCTTCTCTCGCTCCTTCTCGTGCTTCTGCCAAATCCAATGTACAAAGTTCCTCCCAGCATGGTGCTGGCAGCGTCGCGAAACGGTGGGCAGTCAATCCTGATCATGCTGAGCGACATCTTCACCAATTGTACCAGACTCACTAACGAACTCATGACCTTGATGGTACGCCTCTATTGATCCTTATGCCACTCACATCGTTCATGTCCTGTGTAGATGTCTTCCTCTCCCGGAATTGTAAGCTATGCTGGTCCTCTGCAGCTTATTTATATCACTGAAGTGATTTTATAGTCTGCCTTCCCAAAAAACGATGGAAACTTGTTCGAGTGGGTGGGTACAATCGAGGGCCCAGCAGAGACGGTGAGCAGCTAGTTGCACCCTCTCCCCAGCCCGCCTAACTCTCACTTCTGTGACCCAGATCTATGCTGGCCTCAGCTTCAAGATCTCAATCTCCTTCCCTCCAAATTATCCATACGTCGCTCCCACAATCAAATTTGAGACGCCATGTTTCCACCCGAACTTTGACATCAACAGTGGCGCTATTTGCTTAGATATCCTACAGGCGAGTTGGCAAAAGTCGGCAGTTCCTGCATATAACTGAGCCTCTCAACAGGATAAGTGGTCGGCTGTGTACAGCGTCCAGACCATCCTCTTGTCCCTTCAGTCCCTCCTTGGCGGTGAGTTATTCTTGTAACAAGATGACAAGCGACTGACATCGAACAGAACCAAATAATGCGTCCCCTTTGAATCCGGAGGCTGCTTCCCTCTGGAGTAACCCCGAAGGTGTGTTTTCAACGTGGTTAATCATGACAGCAGGCTCATTTCGGACCTAGCTTTCAAAACCCAGCTGATGAAGCACTATCGCCCAATTAATAACGATTCGGCCTAACACCAGATCCTTGCCATCTCATTACCATTGCTCTTACACTTGTGTACCCTGTCGAAGTGTTGTCATTATAATGTCGTAATACTTTTACATGTTTTCAGCACGGGCTTTCGATATTCATTGATATCCTCAGGATTGATCGTCAGACGAACATGTTGAACTGTTGAACAACTGGTTATTGTGACTATCGAGGATATACAACTAAGACTATACCAGATACACATAAACCTGGTAATAATAAACAGTCAGCGATGCGTCCGAACATGATGTAGAATGCGACATGCTGATCAGGTAGTCGATGCATCTCAACAAGCACTTCACCCGCCTCCAATTTGTACACGCGGAGACTTTGGTATGGGCAAAGGGCGTTCGTGTCCGCCCATCGAAAGAAAATTTCATCACATGAGGGCAATGAGATAGATCCTCACCTATATGATCACATAGATAAATCGATTCAGCTTGAACAGGGCCGAACACGAACCAAGCCTGCAGAATGAAATACGTGAGCTAACTGTCGACAAGCTGATAGACTGTCAGGGAGTCAGACAAGGCTGAAATCGATGAAGGAATCCACACGGTAATTCGGAATGTGGTAAAGTATGGTATTATGTTGGATCATCACTGGAGAAGGAAGAAGGTCATGATGCTCACCTAGTCCATCTGCTTCGACGATGAAAAGGTCAACAAGAGAAAGAAAAACAAGCGAGAAAAAAAAATCGTGGCGTAATATACTGTCACCACGTGACATTTCATGGTTGTGATTAGATGGCGCATCATTGATCAATTGAATAGACCAGCAAAGCTTCCTGTCTCCAAACTAAATCTTCACCACAACTCGTCGACGTCCACCTGGAAAAGAAAAGAAAAGAAAAGATCAGAAGTTTAAGGCCCGATGCAATCACTTCTCCGCTGGTCAATTGAACATTCTACTCCACAAGATGGCTCTGGACCTGGTGACTGGCCTTCCGCATCACATCAACGTTTGGATCCTGGAATTATTGATATGATTTTGGGAAGACCGGATGCGGAACAGATGAAGGAGGATGTTGCTATTGCTACTGATGTTGCCAAAAGTGAAGAAGATCGATTGGCAGCGCTGGATCACCTGGAGATGGTGAGTATGTTTTGAGTCTGGTGTTAGTCCGTCGATAGTCACCGTGATCCACAGCTCGTCGAAAATATTGACAATGCGAATGGTGAGGATGGTTATACATATCCCTAGTTTGAATCATAGAGTTCGGTGGGATAGATCTACAAAAGTTGAATCTCTGGCAACCGCTCGTGTCGTTGCTGACTTCACCGGATTCGTCCATTGAAGTAAAGGTCCAGGTTCTTTGGGTGATAGGGACTGCCATTCAAAATAACCCGGCTGCACAGGATGTGGTGCGTGCATTGAGGAACGAAAAATAAGGAAAATGCTTACCTATTTACAGTACCTTACCTACAATCCACTCCCTATACTCCTTGGTTTCCTAACCCCTTCGCAGTCCTCGACTTTGGCCGCTAGGGCAAAAGCAATATATGTTCTCTCCGGTCTACTGAAGCATAATGCTCCAGCGGTTGCTGAGCTCGGACAGCCGGACGTCGGCGGCTGGGTTAAGCTTCGTGAAGCCTTGCAAGGTGTGCCCTCCCTCTATCATGGTGCCATGAACAGTCCACTCACAAGGCTGCTAGATCCCGAAATATCTGTGCGAAGGAAGACGGTGTTCCTTCTTAACACTCTTATCACCCCTACAACACCAAACCCGACCACCGTGCAACATAACCCTCCCCTTCTCATTTCATCAGAACCTGCTGCTATAGCGTCTCCAGTAACCAGTGCCACGCGAACGGCATCGCCACCCGCGCCAACTCCTGCAACCTCAGTTGCGGTCCACCCTTCTTCCGAGTCATTAGTTCCCCCGGCGGCAGTGCCTCGTCCTAATCTACATACCGTCGACGAACCCAAGGCCAATAACCCCAATCCAATTCATGACAATTCGCATGCTGCTCATCTGAAGGATCCCTCTCGGAGTAATACTTCGAAGATTGCCCTTGATGCGTTTGCGAGATATGGTATCATCCAGGCCGTAATATCTGCGGTGACGAATCCGTTGCCGTATGGTGAAGATGGAGAGAACGATGAACCTGATGTTGATTTCGAGGAAAAGTCGATGCAGTGGGTCATAATCTGAACGTGCGCAGTAAAACGATACTGATAGTGGATGTTCAAGCCTACTCTATACTTATGGTGTATCACGTCGCGGATCGTTCACTGACAAGAAGGACACTCTGCGGCAATGGATCGCGAAGGAGAAGAAAGAAGGCGGGGGAGATTCTCATGTAGTGCGGCGTTGGAACCTCCCGCTCGATGAGCTAGATGCATTGGTGCGGAGCCTCGAGTGAGCTAGAAATGGCTCGATCACTATTGCATATCGTAAATTTTCGTAATAATATCATCCTCGTTTAAATCGAGATGATGGATGTTTATAAAACGGATGTTGCCAAGCAACATTGTTCGTGCACTACCGTGGCAGTAATCTCATTAGTCAGTAGCACCAACGATACGTGGTAATCTGCCTTCTTTGCTCCACCGACTGGTACAGTAGCATGGAAATTGGGAGGCGAAGTGGTCCTTGGATAAGATAGGAAATATGCGTTTGGGGTGACCGTGGGACTTGAGAGACCACAGCTGAGTTTGCTCATCCGAGAATCAGACGCTTGGCTCTGGACTGCCATCCACTTGTCACTCATTACAAGGTTGGACTCTCAATACTTGGCAAGTTTCTATGCTGACGTCTATATGCTAATAGGCTGGAACAAATACTGCCTCTTTGAAGGGTAAAACTACTGGACACTGGTTGTTTGGAGAACCCGAGTCGTTCCTTTGACATAAATAAATACAGGTTAGTGTCGAAAAATTGGGAATGCCGTTGACCAAACGATTGACGCAGATTACTAGATACCCCGAGGAACATTACTCATTCATTATGCCTCGCAGGCCACCTCCAAGCTCATTACGCCTGGTTCCGGGCCCATTGCCAGTTAGGAAGTGCGTTAAAGATGAATATAGGTCATAACGAATCCATTGATAGTTCACATCAACCTAGCACGCCAAAACATCAGATGCCATCTGTTCCCAGACCCACCTTAGTGGCTTTGTGTTCGCGCGGGCCAAGTCCCTGTCGACGACAAGTAGCGTCAACAGAGATGCTGCCGCTCGATATCGGCACACGAGGACACCCATCGCTGGACATGCAGGGTGGTTCGCCGGTGTTCGCACCGGCACCAACAACACAACGGGTGGGGTCACCCAAATTACAGCGGGGAGCCTGGAATCATTCCGGCAGCATCCCGCTGCCGTTTGACGTGGAAAGCCTGATCACGCCGTTGAAACCCGTTGCACTGCGATAATGATCAGGCGAAGAAATTTTGGTGGTGGTTAGAGCATTGGGTGTTGGGGGAAAATGCTTCCTCCCTGACGACCACAGGGCTCGTGGCACCTGTCTCAAAGACGTTGGTGCTTCGTGGCTTCTGAGAAATTCATGTGGTTATATGTAAGGGGGAGAAGGCACCGAGGCGTGACCGTAACCGTGGGAATGGCTGGTGGTGCCCTTGTTCGATTTTGAGGGAGTGTGGAATGGAATTGCGCTGGATGCAATAGGTGTGTAGATATTGTAGTAGAATGGGATGAAATACAAGAGTTCAGAGAGCAGTGGAAATGTTTGGGAAAGGGGGGAGGGAAGAGAGCGTGACGTGATAAGGTGAAGGGAGTGACTATTGGTGGCTCTTGGGCAGAGTTTGAATTTGCATCTCTTCCTTTCCTACTTTTCTCTGCCCATTTCCTTTCTCCCCTCTCTTACGAGCGACGACAGATATCAGGTCAACCACTCCTTCACAGTCATGACCAACTCTCCTCCAGATATCTCTACCCTTTCGCTCACCTCCCCGCAACGTCTTCATGACACTTATGATTACGAAGGCAGCGCCGCAGCCCGGCCACAATATCACTTCAACACTACCCCCGGCCTTCAACAGTCTTCTTATAATCCCATCTCGAGCCTTGCTCAGTCTCCTTTGAAGAGCAAGTCTGCCATGCGCGCCGGGTTGCCCTCTGTATGTTGCGCCCCCTGATCTTAACCGATGTCCTCCCCCGCTCATCCTTCCCTTCTAGCAATGGCTTGACAGTAACCCCCCAGACAACCGCTCCCTGTCCCCGCATAACAATTCTGATTTCTCTTCCGCTGGCGGTTCCCCCCCCATGGGTCATCGTAATGCGCCTACTCCTCCCACCATGCCGGCTGTCACCCAAAATTCGGAAGACGAGATCATTCCAACCGCCATCGTTATTAAGAATATACCATTCAATGTAAAACGTGAAACTCTTCTAGGCATAATAGTTAGTGTTTCTTGCCTCCCTTTCCGACTCTTCTCGAAGCTGTACTGATGCTTTTTCTCAGGAATCATTGTCGATTCCTACACCCTACGCCTTCAACTATCACTTGGATCAAGCTGGCTCATTCCGTGGTTTGGCCTTTGCCAATTTCCGCCAGGCAGCCGACGCCGACGCCGTTGTTGCTGCTTTGAACGGTTTTGATGTACAAGGAAGGAAGCTCCGGGTCGAATACAAGAAGGTCTTGCAGGCCGGAGAAAAGGAAAGGATCGAAAGGGAAAAGGCTATTCGTAGGATGCGCTCCATGCAACTCGAGAAGGAGCAGCAGCAACAGCAGCAGAACAACCTCAACCAACTCTACGAGGACTATGGATCTACTTTGACATCCGCGTTTACTCCTCCCCGCACCTTTTCTTCAGGCTACCAGAGCCAGTACTCCCCCCCTTCCATGCCTACCCCCCAGTATGGCTTGGGCATCAGCTCTGCACCCGCTGTCCCAGCTGCCCCGCAGCCACCAACCACTCCTGCGTCCGAGAAAGCATCTAATGAGCTTGATATGAATGATCCTTCTACTCTGGAGATTTATTCTAGGATTCTGTTGTTCAAGGATGATCACATGCGGGATGAACTCGCATTCTCAAGGACACTCACTCCCAAGCAACGCAGGGTTGTCCACCTTGTTGCCCAGAAACTCGGTGTCTATCATTACTCTGTTGGAGAGGGCGATGAACGTTATGCCGTTGTGACCCGCTTTGACCCTCAAAAGGTGTGTTGACAATTTTCGACAGGCAGATTGACATGCTAACTGCATTTGGCAACTCATTTGTCATTTTCCCTGTAGCAGCAACAGTCAACTCAGAGGGCCCCACACACACTCACTCGTGCTCCTTCTGTGTACCTCACTCCTACGGGACAGGTTCCGTCAGCTATGCAATCGTTGCGGGCGAAGAAGTCCATGCCGGATATGAAGACACTTCATGCCCAGGCGCCACGACTCCACCCCCGTGCTTCAAATGGTAATATTCGTGAAGGCTATGCGACCATTGCTTCACCTTCCCGTCGTGTCTCTACCGGCTTCGGTTCGTTGTTTGCGAACGGAAGTCCCTTCGGTGGAAGCACTGTTCCTCCCGTTCCGAGCCTCCCATCCTCCATCAGTTCTGCTCCCTTGAATGGTAACGGTAATGGTGGCCATGAGACGTTGAGCAACGTCGTTCGCCAGCCCCGCGGACCTGGTGTTGCGGGATTCCAGAGAAGGGAGAGCAGGACTGCCGTTGGAGAGGCGACTACGCCAACCAGAGGTGTGCTTGATGCTACGACTTACGAGCCGCTAGAAGTCTGATCGTATGAGTGGTTGCAGGTCGTTCAGATAGTCTTACTGGTGATGATGGGCGAGGCGATTGATCCTTGGGGGGTATATTACCAAACGAAACATCGTCGCATTTCCTTCGACCCACTGCTTTCCTCGATTTTGGAATGTTATTCGCTTCTCGTCTTGGTGTATTCTATATACTTGACCCTCGGTTGTTTTGCACTCGCTATCTTTCTGAATACTTGTCTCCACACTTGTTCTTCATGTGGAGGAGAGCAGGTTTTCCTTGCTCTTTTCCTCTTCCTATTTCCCCCCGTTTTTGTGTTACCTGTCTCTTTCCCTCTCTCCATCATCCTACTGGAATCATTCAGCAAAAGTCTTCCTCCTATTAATATACATCCGCTGTTTGTTAAATCTATGCTCTTTTTTTACTGGTTGCTTCGACCCACACTCCTTTTATTTCCGTTTCTTCACTACCATAAAAACTCAAATGGCTCGTGTGGTATATACTGAAAACGGTTTCTCTCCTGTGATTCTTGGCCCTTACATCCAGACGAGTGGCGATTGATTCAGTCACATAGATTTTCTTTATAATTCGTTTTCTCTTCGCACCAGCAAAGATACCCATCTACTGATAAATGAATAAACCTTTTACAACGGGGGAGGTCGGTCAAGTCCCGCCCCGACAACTGTGCCATTCCTGTAGAGGTGGTAAATCGCATCGCTCAGGGACATCTTCACTTCGCATCATTGGAATCACATGATGCCTGCGAAAATTTGAAAATGACGCTGCCAAAAATAGACCAGGGGTCAAGCACATTGCACTGTAACATCCGGCAGTGCTCCAGCTATTCCGACAGTCATTTGTCTTTCCCTCTCCCCCCCCCCCCCCCCAAGATCCCTTTGATCAATTATTCGAGAATGCCGGGATCGGCTGTCGTTCATGCTGCCGTATTTACTGCTGGTGCGGTGCTTGGAGGTGGTATTGCTGCTGCCGTGACAAGTCGGAAGAACCAACAGCAAGTAGTACCGGCTAGACCTGCACCGCAACAACAACCACCTCCGCCGGTTGTGCAAGTTGGTGTAACTGGAAAGCCGAAGTTTGTTGAAAATGAACAGATGGCTGTGTCTCCTGTGCTCAAGTATGGACATCCTGGTCCGTGGTCGGTGTTCCAGGACAGATGAGGAATGTTGACGTGATATCATACTAAAGGCCCCGTGTCGGATTTCATCCAAAGACAGGCGTATGTTGCCGCTTATGATAGACGGCTACGACATCCTGCTTGGGTATGTTTCATGGTTGATCGGGAGTTTTGATGGCCATTTGCTGAATGTGATGTGATTTGGCTTGTAGACTGCTGAACACCTTACACTCGCGTCATTGGGCAAGTCGCGCGTAACACCTCCTGAGGAAGGTTCTAGCGGTGGAGATAGAACAAACTCAACGTTCAAAGAAGACGAGTCGTTGCCTGCGATGTTCCGCGCGAAGCTGGCGGACTATTTCAGGAGTGGGTACGACAGGGGACATATGTGAGTGCGGTCATTGCGGGTCTTGGGTACAAGGAAATGCTCAATGGGTTTGTTGCGCAGGGTGCCGGCTGCTGATGCGAAGATCTCACAGGTATGCGCGTTTTGGCCTTGAGTTTGTGCAGGTGACTGGAAGTGGGTCTATCACAGGAAGCTATGGATGAGACCTTTTATTTGTCCAATATTGCACCACAAGTCGGAGACGGCTTCAACAGGCATTGTAAGTGAAAGTGAAATTGCTCCTCATCACATTAATGCCTAATATCTTATAGACTGGGCTTACCTTGAGGATTGGTGTCGTCGCCTGACTGGCAGTTTCCAGGACGTCTACGTCTTCACCGTGCCTCTGTACTTGCCCAAGAAGGATGCGGATGGCAAATGGCGCGTAGTAAGTGTCCCTCTCCCCGAGAGAAGGTGTGACTGAAGTTGAGAAACGCGTACAGACTCATGAAGTCATTGGTAACCCACCCAATGTTGCTGTCCCAACACACTTTGCGAAAGTGGTGTTGGCTTCAAAACCTTCTTCACCCTTGACTCCCGACAAGTTGGATGTTTCGACAGGAGCATTCGTTCTCCCGAATGCCGTCATTCCGGATGACGCTCCTTTAACGAGTTTCGTTGTACCCGGTATGTGGTCTGGATGCTGGGCTGAGAACGTGAAGTAGTTGACATTTGAACAGTGGATGCCGTGGAACGCGCCGCTGGATTGACGCTTTTCTCTGATGAAGTCAAGACGGGATCCAAACATATTTGTCAAACCACCAAGTGTGAAGTCATCGTAAGGAGGTTCGATGACGCACGAAAGAACGTCAAGAAAATTGCCGCACCCAAGTCATAGCAGACATCTTAATTTACGCACAGTTATATCTTAAGCTTGTTTCTAGTATGTGGTGGGCAATATTAATGGGTGGGCCAATATTAAGCAGATAATTAGGACAAAAAGCGAGATCAGAAATCCGAGAGCATATCCTTCACATTCTCCCAGTAATCCTTGTCTACCCGTTGCTGAATTTCCTGTTTGGTCAGCCACTCAAAATCTTGAATGCCTTGCGCAGGCTTGACTTGGCCAGCCATGATATGGGCTTTATAGAAGAATATAATGTGCTATCATACACATAAGCTGCTGTGGAGGAAACCATAGATAATATACACACCTCCGGGGCAGTTGGGTCGGACTGGGGTGGTTTGTAAATGCCAATGGGGTTTCGGCTGACAATCCAGGTGTCCATGTTTTCGCCACACTCAGCAAGAAGATCTTTTTGAGCAGCCTACGAGGTATCAGGAGGCTATGTGAATAGACTTCGTGAAGAGCTCACTTGATGGAGGAAGTCGCTCTTTTCAACACCTCCCTGAGGGAACCTCCACACGTCCTTGCCGTTCTCCTTGGACTTAAGGAGAAGATAGAGGTTGCGTTCGCCTGCCCGGTCGAGGCTCTTGGTATCGCCCGACTTGTCCGACGGGTGTTCTCTCGATGCCAACGACTCGCCCTCGCCCTCTTGCTGAGCCAGCAGCTTGACGGCGGCCTTGTCCGCTTCTAATTTCGCTGGATCCTGATAATCATCCTGGACAAAGTTGGGACCAAAGGCAGCTTTCTCGCGCTCTTTTTCCTCGAGGTTGAAGCGGGTTTCGAGAAGAGAACCTTGTTTGAAGTAAAAGTCATAAGGGAAAGGCTGGTGGAGGGCGCGTCGGATGCGGGCTTGGTAAGCGTAGTATGCTTGTTCAAAGGGGGTGGGTGAGCGAGTGAGGATGGGAGAGCGGTTGAGGATGATGGCTGTTGAGAGACGGGGTTTTGTGGACCTTTTGGATGGAGCTGGTTGTGGAGGCGGAGTGGAGGGAGTTGCAGAAGAGGAATGGGCTTCTGTGGCAAGTGACCGACGTAGCGGAGAGCGTCTGACTGGAGAGAAGGATCAGTTATGTTCAAATTGCACGAAACAAGAGACGTACGGGAAGCAATGGCGCAGCGTCCCAACATCCTCACCAACCAGCAGAAATACCGATGCGCCAACTTTGGCACAATCCAGCTTCCAATGGCTTGGGTCACGTGTGCTCGTGAGACTCGCCTTCTACTTTCGTCGAGTTTCCGTCACTCTCATCTCCTGTCCAGCTCGAGTTGAGTGCTCAGCAATGTCTGTCACCCTTGTATCCAATCCCTATCTCGACGAGAACTCAACAAAGATTCGCAACAAGAATGTTCCTTGGGATGTTAGTCTGGATGCCAATTATCGCACAACTAAAGTAACTGATCGCTCCTTAGGCATACCAACGCGCAGACCTAATCACCATCGAGGAGCTTGGGTTGATCAAGAAAGTCGACCGCCAGCCCCGCACCCGTGTAGAGTCCGTTCTGCTCTCCGAAGGTAGCACATACGCACAACTATACCTCAGCCTGCTCAAGAAGGTCAGCCGGAACGATACCCAACAATGTCTCCTCGTATGGATTGCGGATGCCTTAACGGGTGGGTGGAAACCCGTGTTGAGGAGATATCCTTAGGCATTGATAGTAGTCTACAGACCACGAGGAACGCATACCGCTATTCGCGAGAACGAACCAGATTGATCCCGACCTACCGTATCTCCCATTGCTCAAGTACGTCCCCTCTATCTTCGGTTTCATTATCCCGAGTTGAACACCCCCTGTTAGATCCCTTGATGCACAAGACGAGTTTATTCAACTCAAATCTGCCCAGATTCTCACCGTGCTTCTGAGGTTAGTCCACTCCGATACTGCGATTTCTCCAACTCAAGGCTTCTAGTGTTGAAGAATCAGGCGCCTTGCAGCAGTACCTCATACCCTTCCTTCAAACCCTTGCACAATTCGTCACCAATTCAATGCAATACAAGCGAGATGTTGGTGTTCAGTGCCTGGAGTGTTTATTGGCAAGGCATCAAGTGCGTCAAGCAGTTTGGGCAAGCTCGGCTATTGTGCCAGGGTGTGTGCGACCCCTTGACTATCCCTTCTTATAGGAGTGCCCATGCTCACAGCCGCTCAAAGGTTGCTAGAAATACTCAAACAGAATCCTGGACCGCAAATGAGCTACCAGGTCGCATTCTGCTTCTGGCTTCTAACGTTTGAGCAAAGCATTGCCGAGCAAATCGACAAGTAGGGTCATTACCCTATCAGACTTGGAGTATAAAGCTTATCATGTGGCAGAAAGTACGATGTAATTCCTGTGCTCGTCGAAGTCGCAAAGACCGCAGTCAAAGAGAAAGTTATTCGTGTCATCGTCGCCACCTTCCGAGTCCGTGTCGCTCACAATGTTATAGTTCACTCCTACTCACATTTACGACTCTAGAACCTTGTTACCAAAGCACCCTCAGCTAACCTCCCCGCAATGCTTGTAGCACAACTACTACCTTTTGCCAAGAATTTGTCACAGCGAAAGTGGTCCGATGAAGACATCATTGAAGACGTACAGTTCCTGAAGGAGGAACTCACGACTCACTTCCAGAACCTCACGTATGTGGGTTGTATAGTACCTTATTCTACTAACCCCTTATCGAAATTACAGAACATACGACGAGTATACTTCGGAGCTGGCATCTGGTCACTTGTCATGGACACCTGTACATGAATCGGATGACTTCTGGAAGGAGAATGCAATAAGACTGAATGAAAAGGACTATGAGCAACTCAAGTGCGTCGTCGACCTCTGTTCTTCGTTGGTTGACTCATGTCCCCCAGACGCCTGATCAACATTCTGAAAACCTCCACTGACCCCAATATTCTGGCCATTGCAGCAAACGACATTGGACAATATGTGAAACACTATGAACGAGGAAAAAAGTACGTGTTTCCTCTTGGTGTGTGCTCACTGTTGAAATTAATTATTCCCGGTCATAGGTTTGTGACGGATCTGGGTGGCAAAGCCCGTGTAATGGAGTTAATGTCACACCCACACCCTGAAGTGAAGTACCGGGCGCTTCTTTCGGTCCAACAACTCGTTAGCCAGCCTTGGGTAGCTGCTTGAAGTCTTTGTCTTTCTTGCTTAACACTCTTTATGATCTTTGGTCATCTTTAACTGCGCGACCAATCGACAAAGCACTTCAGTTCAAGATGATACCAAAATCTCCACGACCACATCATACTCCTTCACAATCTGTGCCTTCTTCTTGTCCCCTTGCTTTCCCCCAGTTTGAATCTCAAGACCGGCTGACTGACTACCGCTCGTCCCAGAAGGCTCCTCTCCTTCACCAAGGTAAAGTATCCTCACACCTCCAACACAATAAAATCCCGTGCGCAGAGGGACATAAGTCAGCTCGAAATCATGCGATGCATACATATGTTGTTGATTTTGGTCTTCTCCTTCTCGCGTCTCTGAATCCATGGAATCAATCGTAGACGTAGACGGGTGAGTTGCATGAATGGTTGTGGATGACGATGTGGATGAAGGATGCGGAGGTGTGAATCGAGGAGTAAGAGCAAGGGGCGGTAAAGCCAACGATGAAGCCCCAATGGGCACGACCGCATCCTCAGTATTTGTCGTGGAAGCAGATGGATCCAGAGGGTAAGGCGGTGGATAAACCGTGTCAGCCCCTCCCCCCTCAGGCAGCCCATCACCGTCGCCCGTCCCGCCTTCTCCATCATCATGAGTAGCATAGAAATCTTGATTCTGTTGTCTAGGGGAGGCGATCAGTAGTTTTTGGCGCGCCAGGGTATAGTTGGATGTTCCGGGTGAGGTGGGGTTTCCTGTCGTGCCTCGGCTAGATACAGCAGTAGGCGTGGAGAAGCCCGAGCTGAGGACGGAGAAAGCTGTGCGAGGGCTTGCGATGTCTGATGTTTGCGTTGTTGTTTGAGAGGTGGATAGTTGGGTCTGGGAGTGGTGAGGCAGGGTTGTGGACATTGGGGAGAGGATTGTGCGCGGAGTGTTGTATCCCCTTGGTGCCGGACCGCCACTCGGGCTGGTAGCAGTCATGCGAGCGGGAGTACTGGCTGGTGGAGGGGTGAGAATGTGTTGGATAGCGAAAAGGAGTGTTCGGTTCGCTGATCTTTGAGCGATTGCATTCACGTGTAGTGTAAACCCAATTGTAAAGGGTTCTTCGACTTTGACCGGAGATGGAAGAGGATCACGTAGAGTTAAGTGAGCATCGATATTGGGAGTTGGTACGATCGAAGAAATCGGTTGTCGACTACTTGGGCCTTGAGGATTTGGAGCAGGAGATTCGGGAAGGCGCGGAGGTGGCGTACTTGGCCGGGATAGTGGGTTCGGTGATTGTGGACGAGAAGGTACTGGCGCACTACGCTTCAAGTAAGGTGGGACCGCGGATGCTGGGTGCGGATGCTGCTGTGGCGGCTGTTGCTGCGATTGTGAGGTAGCTGACGAAGGATGTCCAGGATTGATGAAAGGAATTCGGCGTGTGAGCATACTAGTGAGCAATCGTCCTGGTTCGCCGTACGATGATCTCCAAACAATGTTCAGCCTCCCAAGAGGAAAAATGCTTCCGGGCGGATGGACTGCGAGGGGACGCAAAGCTGATGTCAAGGTCGGGAAGAGGACGAATATATACTGTCGGACGTCCTGGGGGTTCATTATGGCGAGAGGACCAGAGAACACGGACTGTCCATTATCCATGACATTGGGGTCTTGAACCTGCCATTCATCCGTTGGTTCAAAGGACAGACGTTCGAAATGCATAGTATCCTGGGTAGCATTCTGTATGTGCACTTCGAGGAAGATCTTCTCGCGTTCGGAAGGTGTGAGGAGAGCTGTCGGCGACCGCACCGGGTGCACTTTGGTCTTCACCGCCAAGGGATTCGTGACCTAGATAGACCAGACGGTTAGTTGACTAGTTGGATGGAAGGGAACACGCGTGAACGAACAATGAACTTGTAGAACTTGCGAAAGGTCTGTAGGCCAGGATCGTTTGGATCCTCGCTTGCACCAGGTACTGGTCTAACGTTTGGAGGCAGGCGATAAGTCACTGCACAGGCAAGGACATGCTGACCCAGTTCCCTTATCTCGTGGCTTACAATGCACTCGAGCGTATCTCCATGTGCAAGTACTCTACCTTCCGGTTCTGGGGTTTGAAAGAGGAGCGTTTTGGAAGTTATCGTTTGCATTTCGACACGAACACGGATAGAATCGACGGAGAAGGGAGCTTCATTGTTGATGCACAGGCAGCTAGAGAAGGTCTGCCCGAGTTGAATTGAACCAAAGGAGGAAGGGAGGGTGAGGAGGTCAGAGGCATGTGTGAGGTCACGGAGGGTCTTTGGGTGACCTTGGAGAGGAGTATTCCCTTGTAGAGAGAGGATGGATGCCGAGGCATGTGCAGAGAAATGGGGGGAGGAAGAGAAGAACGGCTGCCAGGCGCTGGTTACCTCTGGTCGCTGGTGAAGAGTGAATGCTAGAGATTGCGCGATTTGCAGAAACATACCGAGACTCGCATGACCTTGAGGCTCAGCAGATGTGCCGGACTGTCGACGACGGCCATGGTGGTAGTGATACAAGGGAGTAAGTAGTGTTTAACAGAGGTGTAGGATGTTCAGTTCTAATATCTACTGGTACTTCAACTTGATGTCATTGGCATTCTCCCCGCTCTTGCTCACGTGCCTGCCAGTCCCCTCAAGGCCCTCATGCGTTGTCTCAAATTGGCTCGCCCACAGTGCCGCTCCCACCGTCGTCGTCAACCCAAATACCAGTCCAATGAACGGTACCATATTCAACATCACCCCAACGGCTCCGAACGCCATATACTCCGCCTTCCGCTGATGCACAAATTCCTCTCTAACCTGCTTATCCCATCCCCTCAACTCAAAGTATCGCGCGTGATACCCAGGGCCTTGTTTCTCCCCGTTGTACGCAAGAAACATCGCTGTCCCGATGCCGGGAATGGTATTGAGTGGGAGAGAGATTAGGTATCGCAGGGCACCTTCCCTGGTCAGTCCATCTACCAGACCAGTTTTGACGTTAATCTCCTTGCCAAGGATTCTCGTGTACGGTCCTTGGCGGCGGATTTCTCGTCCTTTTGATACAAGTTGCTCGTGTCCCCGCATAATCATCACCTGGTCAACTAGAAATCCTTAAGTAAAGCTCAAGGTGGAGGGTCTGAACAGCGTACAGAGTCTGTCTTGTGCCCTTGCCAACATCAAAGGCCTGCCAATGATCCATATCAGAACGTATGCTTCTCCTAACACCATTAGCGCAGCGGCTATTGGGGCAAAAAGAGCAGAGAATAGAGCGCAAAAGAACATTTGTGGCAGATAGGTGAAGAAAATTAGGCCAAAAGTGACGGCGGCAGAGACCATGAGGGACTTGAGGACAGTTGGGACAACAGATTCATAGAGACGTGGGTGGGAAGTAAAGTAGGAGATGCCGAGTAGTGGATAGAACCAAGCTCGCGAGAGAAAAGCATTTCTCATGTCAACTACGAGATGAGAAACTTTCTCAACGATGGCGGCTAGGATTTGAGACATGATTGCAGGTTGAGACTCTTCAGCGTTATGCGACAGCACAATATATAGTACAGTCTGACGTCACAATGCTCTTCTGATCACTGACCTCAGCTCCTTGTTCACTCGCTCCAACTCTTCCACCTTTCGGTTTGCCTCCCCAAGCTTGCGCAGCAGCAGTCTTTCTCGTTCTCGGATACCCCTTCGACCACCTCTCACCCACCTGAACCAGCCACCGTCCATATCTTCCACAGTCTTCAACCTTTGTAACTCGTCCTCGCACTTCTGTATCGTACTCTCGGCCGAGCTGATTTGCTTCTCGTTAAATGCAATCTCTTGCGTAGCTTGGAACACCGTATCGTTCACGAGTCTCTCAAATACCCATCGATAAACGGGCTTTCCGGGCCAGATTGTGGATGGTCGCCCTTCGTATGTTCCAATGGCAATCAGTTCTGCATTTTCCATCCCCCGCAGCGCGCTATCGTCCCCCTTGAATGGGAAGTCAATGAGCATGTCGTAATACGGGACCTGCATCAAAGTAAGAGACACTCCTTAGAAGTAGCCGTTGAGTGAGATTCCGGACCTCAGACTTGGACGACAAAGTCTTGACCACCTTCCACGCCTGTTCCCTTGTCCAGGGTCTTCCTTTGGTGTCGTCCGTGTCGTCGCCGAAGGCGCCTTTTCTGAGTTCCCCAACAGCACGTGTAATGATATCTTCTACCGCGCCTTGTATTGTTTGCCCGTTACGAACTTTGTGTATCATCTGCATGTTTAGTTGGTAACAATCTCATGGTGTGCCAGACAAAACAGCTCTTACGCTCTCCAGGTCACTGGCGCGACCGCCAAGCCGCTGCAGGTATTTGACTTCGTCTCCAGTGAACGATACATCTACGCCCGCATCCCTGAGTTTTTGCTTCACGAATGCCAACGAGCTTGCAGGATCTGCATCATACAGTGCGATCGAGTTCAGCGGCTTTGATGCAAGAGCTGTCCGATTCATTAGCTGTCACGACGAGTACATTCCAAAGGGTACTTGGAGCTTGCCTTTGGCGAGCCTCTTGGCGTTTTCCCTATTATCACTGATGACAATAACGTGAGCGACTTGGTTCTCAACCAACGACCCAGCCCAATTCGCCAAAACATTCAACACATCCTCTCGACTATTGGCGTTTGCAGCTAGGCCCATTCCACCGATCGCCTTCGAGTCGAAGTTCCGAATAACGACAATTGGCAATGCACCCAGTGCCTCGACATCCGCTTCCGTCCTCTTCCTCGTATTTTCCTTTGCTTGCTTATTGACCGCTTGCTGCTTTCCCTGTTGCATAGAATCCTTCTCCAGGTCCACAAGCGCGGATCTAGGGTCGCTGTCGTTACTGTCCCATGGTTCGTCCCCAACTCCTAGTTCAGACATGACACCGTTCCCGGAGACGCAGTCTAATCTTCCATCGTGCCATATGCCTGCTTTCAGCCTGGCTCGAATTCGTTCAGCCTCTTCCGCTGCCTTCCTTGCGTTCTCTTCATTAAGAACACGTTTCTGGGCGTTACGCCTATGGGAGAGGTGTACCCGATGCAATGCCCTCCCGGCGACCGTCAAGATTTGTTGGATCTGGTCTGGGAGCGAACTAGACATGCCAGCTGCGAAAATGTCGGTTTTCGTGTTCACGCCAACGAATATAGAACTCACTCTTTTGACCAATGAGGCCGACCGACGCGAGATCAATCAACGAGTTCAACGAGTTCAGAAACGAGAACACAGGCCAGTATCCTATTTGTGCCGCTAAAGCTCCGACGATTTGAGAATCCGTTGCAGCTTTGAGCAACTCCCGACAATCGACAACAAGGGCCGTGCGACCGGACTCAGAGATAACGCGCTCAATCATGGGAGTCTTACCACTACCTTGAGGACCATGTACGAATGCGACTGTGGCGGGCATGTCGGTAAGATAGGCTTTGATGGAACTTTCAGCTTCTTTGCGTTCCTTCCATCCTTCTTCCATCGTTGCCTCATTGGATGCCGGAGAGGGGAAAATGGGGGTGGTGTCGAGGGTGAGGCGTTCGAACGCATTGTGTCGTAGCCACTGGTATAGTCTGTATTCTATTCGCTGTCAACAACAGGAAGCCAGGAACGAGAATTGGACGTACTCTGATAATCAAACCAGTCTTCAAGCTTGCCTTGGACCATAAAAGAGCGGATGGGGTCAAAAATCTGCGGATTGTGAACACGTTTAGATTGGATGAGAAAGGCGACGTACAGTATAAGTGAGCGATCCAAGGAGGAATACAATTAAAGGAAGGGTTATTCTTGGGTGTGATCCCATCCAGTCGCGGATTGCATGAGCTTGAATAGGCTTTTGGTAGTTGAGACGGATGACGGTTTCGCCCACGTTGAGACCATGCAAGACATTACGTGCGATGGCGGCTGAACGAGGTCGGACGAATGTGAGGGTCGCAGAGCGGGGCGTGCCTGCTGGGGTGGGAGTTGGTGCACCAAGGTCATTAATACGACCATACGGCTGAAATTGATGAGCTGTGGGTTGTAAGACAGATTCTGAGAAGGCACACCCGTAAGAGTTGATAGAGCTTCTGTTCGTGGACATCTGGGCCTTCAAACGTCACTTTGAGGACTGGAGAGACGAAACGATTAAGGTCCTAGCCGCACCATCAGCGAAGGCCACAGTTGAATACACAAGAACCAACTTCTCTCCAGGGAGTGCCCCTCACGAGCCAGATACTGCCTTGGCTCAAGCTAGTCCATGAAGGCAAGGACCCTTCCTCGCTTAGTTGGTCACGGAGAGCTTGTTCCAACGACTCTGGTGTATCATCCGGTGACGGGGTATAGCTGAACTTGACAAAGACCCCGCCATCTTTGGTTTGGGGCTCAATAGCGAGCACACTGAAGTTGCGAGTTGTGAGTTTGTTCAGGCGGTCTTGAAGATCACTGAGCAATGTTGGTGAGCGGAGCAGGCCGAGGTAGTGTCGCACACTAAATCAGTTATGAGCTATATACACTGGATTTGAAAGGTTTCTAATACATACTCCCAACGACCAAGTTGGATTGGAAAGACCGAGTCGACAAAGAGCCAGGCCTGTGCGGTCTGCTCTGGGATAGCAGTATTCGTTTCCCGATGTTGCCCTTGTTGCGATTGTTGTGTCGCACCGTTTCCCACAATCGTGGTATATAGCCTACGAGCAGATCTCGACGCAAGTCGTGTCGCAGCCATGGAAAGATGAACGAGAGGAATACAGTGAATTTCCAATAATAAACTATTCGGGCAGCTGGTTTCCACGGCTTCCCGCCCAAAAATAGCATAACCACCATAGATGATGTCATGACCTATGCCCACCATTTTGACTTTGGAAAGGTCACAATGGACTTGAGGCCTGAGGTAATGTTCGAGGTCGAAACAAGAGTGAGAATCCTCTAATCCACGTCCCATTGGCATTTTATACCCTTTACTAACTAGACCTGAGATTCCTAATCTAAGTCCATAACATCAGTTCAACTTCAGACCCAGCACAATCAATGCTCAGTATTCAATGAACAGCTCGATTAGCTCGGGCTGATTTTTCAAAAAGGGACCTCTTTCTTGTAGCCCCTTCGCCCATTCTATTAACTTGAAAATCTCCAGCCGATTTTCAGCGCCCGCCAATTCTGGTATTCCTTGTGCACACCAAAGTAAGGAGCCACGTAGATTATAGCTTCTGGTGACCAGCGAAGGCTTGACGTTGGCGAACAATCCCATCAGTTTAATGGTTATCCAGGCTGTCCACATCCTACCCATGTAGTTAAGGATAATGTTGTATTTACCATTCATCCTCTACTTCTCAGCGAGCGCAAAATGCCATTGCTGAGAACCAGTCCTTCACAGTGATAGTTGTCAGGGTCACTCAGAAATGATTTAATAATTCTTCTTCTCTGGGTGTTAAAGTGCTGGGGAGTCACTAGACAATGTTCAGGTAAGAAGATGTCTCTCCGATAATACGTGTGCTCCTCAGGAGCCTTTGGTCAATTTCAGCAACATCACCAACAAAGGGTGGATTGTACACCAGCCTGTAGTTTACGTAAGCTGATGTTATGGCTGCGTTGAGTGTTCGAGTACAGTTGTCGAGTGATGGACGACCGCAAGGAGCTCGAGGCATTTTTCCATTTTTTCGCCACCTTCGACCTTTCTCGTCCCGTATCAGCTCCATCCGACCTCAGCGATGGCGCCGCCTTGTCCGATATCCTTGCCATCGTGTATGTCTGCGTTATCATGTCATATACTTCTCCAGAGTTCATATATGGCCCAGTGATTCGGGGTATTTCAAGACGACTAGACCTTCAGCTCAGCCCTCTGATAACTGGGTCTTGAGGTTCTCTGCTCTCAAGAGGCTGTATCGGCTTATGACGCAGTACTTTGCGGATGTCCTACAGAAACCCACTAGCAGCCTCGATGTGCCCGACCTTCAGGCTATCGCAAAGGATAGCGACATCCATGCTATTCTAATCATGTGCAGGCTCACTATTGCGATTGGCGTGCATTGCGAGAAGAATAAAGAGTTCATTGAGAAGATTCAAGGCTTGAACGAGGAGGATCAGCACTGTCTCATGAGAGCTATTGAACAGGTGCGCCTGCTTGCTTATCTTTTTGTAGTGCAGGATTGGAAGCTTATCGTGGTGCTTACAGACAATGGCGAAGATTTCGAACACACAGGGTTATGTCGACCCATCCGAGTCTAGCATGACGGAGTGTGTATTCCCCAGTATCACGGTACCCCGCGCGCATATATTCACGACATCGTAGGGATGATCATTACTATCGCATCCAATCGGAACGCAGTGCTATTTACTCGGAAAAGGAGACATTGGAGAAGGCATATCAAGCACTCCTCGAAGAACATCGGACCCTACAGTCCTCTTACGACGACGTTGTTTCGGAAAAGGAGGATGCTCTTGCACAACTGCGTCAGGCGAGAAGAGAAGCAGAGACCAGAAGGAATGAAAAGGCAGATGTAATGATGCGTGCAGAAATGGATCGGTTGCGTACGGAGCTGTGAGTCCCATGTTACTTGTTCACGCGCGCAGCTGACGTCTTGTGTTAGACAGAAGAGTGAGGATAATCTCGCAATGGCCGAATCTGAGCTGGACAAACATACGAATCTTGTTACTGAACTTACCAAGAAGATTGATGAGCTCCAAGTAAAGGCTGACGAGGCAGCTCGTCTCAAGGATCAGGTCGATGAGTATGCATTCCCGAATTACTGTGAGGCGATACTTGTCTGACTTCTGGTTGAGGTACCGACATGCAGCTGATAAGCTACAAAAGACTGAAAACGTCATGGAGAAATATAAGAAGAAGCTCCAAGAAGGGGCAGACCTTCGCCAGCACGTCAAGGTATGTCTATGGTCCGCCTCGAGTGCTTTGAACCAATTGCAAATCCTAACCTTCGTGCTACAGGCTCTCGAGAAGCAAAATGCCGACCTTGTTGACAAGAATGCCACCCTTGAAGAAGAGTACCGCAAGGTTGCTGCCTTCAAACCTCTCATGGAGTCCTACAAGAATCAGATCGCAGAATTGGAAACCAAGAACTCACAACGTTCACAGGAGATTGACACTCTCAGATTTGAACTCGGGCAAGCCAAGACTAAGCTCAAAATTGCTGAGGAGGAACGTACCAAAGATAGAGAAACTATGGAGCTTTACCAAGAACGTGTGAGGGAGTTGGAGGCAGCTGCTATGAGTGCTAGGCCAGCAAGGTCCACCCGAAGGGAGGCAGGTCTTGGCGGTGGCGGTGCAAGAAATGTGATGACTGAGGCTGAGTTGGCCGGCGTAGTGGGTCCCTCTGAAGCAAGGTCTGGTGAGGATGCGGAAGGTTATGAAGATGAGGATGGAGATGTGCAAGGTTTAGGAGGAGAGTTGGATGACGCGCTGACGGGGACGACGATGACAGATCTGAAGTTGCAGATTAGGAAATTGAAACGGGAGTTGGAGGGCGTGAGGAAGAACGAGGCTGATGCGAGTCGGCTGTTAGTCCTGGAGAATTTGCTGGAGGATGCAAATAGGATGAAGGCGAGATACGAGAGTGATTATTTGGCAGCGCACCGGGAGAAGCTGGTTTTGCAAAGGGATTTGGAGGAGATTAGGAGCGGCAAGTCAATGGGTGACGGGCAAGTACCCTTCAGTCCATGGCCCGTCTGCTTAACTGATAAATACACAGTGCCGAAGCTGCGATTGCGTTGAGGCAGAGGCTGAACGAGACCGTGGAGCAGTTTGAAGCCTTGAGAAAGGAGCACGCGGAACTGGAGGTCAAGTTCGATACTCTTAGCAAGGAATTGACGATCGCGAAATCAGATCGTAAGTGTAGGTCCCGCTGGTTGGGGCACCCATTCTAACTCTCTTCCATAGTCAATCTTGTTAACAAGGACCAACTCGAAATTCTGGCTAGCTTGCGCGAATCCGTCAATGAGGACAAGGCCGGTCTGGAAGCTGACATTGAGAAGCTAAAGAAAGTGAACAGGGAGTTGAGCGAAAAGAATAGGATGCAGTTGGAGCAAGTGAATGCGCTGCTATTGGAGAAGGTGAATCTACAAACCGAGAGCATCGGGCATCGCGAAAAGATGTTGCAACGAGAAAGAGACTTTGGTGACTTGCGTGCATCAATATCTGGAAAGGATCTGCCGGAAGATATCAAGACTCGCTTGTTGGCTCTACATGAAGAGAATCTTATTCTCAAAGAGAGTGTCAAGACGGCGAATGATAAGCTTGCCAAGGCTCGTCAGGTAGGCTATTGATTTTATTGACCCGGACAAATTCTGACCCTTTACTAGTTCATCAAAGAGCAAGACAAGCTCTTTAAAGAACAACATGCTGCAAATGCTGGTTCTATACCAGTGAGTAGATGGCGTTGATCTTCTATTGCAAAGGCTGAACAGTTGATTAGGCCAATGCCTTCGAGGAAGCTGAAGCGAGTTTCCGTTCACAGATCAAGATTCTTGAGGAGGAGCTTGAGCGTTACAAAGCGATCCTGCGGGAGCGAACTCAGCAGTACCGCCGCGAACAGGAGATCATGCTTAGCGTGATCCATAGTGCGGAAATGAAGAAACTTCGGCAGCATGTTGGCTCTGCGCCACAACCAAAGCCCACACCCACAGCATGGTTGCCCATGCTACGCAACACGGTGAGTTCAATTGCCGGGAATTAAGCTCTGATGAGCTAACAGTGCAGTTACAGAGGAGCCACGTTCTTGAGCGGTAGTTGACGCTTTTTTGTATGTCTCATGTTTTCTGCATTTATTTTTATCTCTTTTTGGCACTGGTCCCCGGATCCATTCGTTTAGCATATCACGACGGTCATTAATCGCAACACTTTTCCACATAGATTTGGTTAAATATACCCCGTACCCTCACAAGGAGTTCGATTGCCGGAAGAATAGAAGATGTCCACGGGCATAATGACTCCCGTTATGACATCACGGGGGCCGACGCTCCAAAGGCAGAGCGGTGGCAAAAATAGTCTGAGCATCCGAGTGCCATCCAATGTTTCACTGCGCGTATAGACTCGTCTGGGGAATGAACCAACGGCAGAAATTGCGCGTAGGCGTGAGGAACAGGCTGCCGACGTTGTTTGGAGGTCTTTGTTCTCCTTCATGCCGCGTGACATCTTTGTGACAGCGAGGGGGTTGTGTGACTGCCGACTGCTTGTCTGAATTTTCCAGGTTACTTTCCTCATCCTCGTTGATGGCGTCCTCGATGACCTCACAAGGCGGCCACCCCAGGCGCAGGCAAAATTCCAGGCGCCAGCCCCTTTCTCGTACAAATACTCTTCTCGGCGCGATCAAGAACATCGTCACTGCCCCGCTTTCCTGGTTCGCGAGCACAGATGACTTCGAGGACACGAGGGACAGCATGGGCAAGCGTAGGCGTCTCGTCGCCACCCCTACCGAGCCTGCGTTGGACGAAGAGGATAGCGCACCCAGAAACAAGCGTATGAGAGTAAATAGTCCCCCCAGAGAGTTGCGGCGTGAAGGAGCGTATCTTGACCCGCCGCTTGCTGCGTTCCAGCAACCGCCCTCCATCGGTAGCTCGGTTTCGACTGGGACCCAAACCACTTCTCGTCCTTTACCTGTTATGGAGAAAACTGGGAACCATGTACGCTCTACTCTCTCCCCTCTTCGCAATCTTTCCATCTCGCGGACCATGTCTATTGACCCACCTCCGCGTCCACAGTCTCGAGACGCAGGCGTTCTCCCGACCCAGGGTGCACCACTTAGTCAAGATGTTGATGCAACGATGGAATCGATTCATCATCCTCCATCGTCGTTATTTGCCCCATCGGTGCCCACGTTTCCCCGTACATCGTATTCTATGCCTCGCGACCTCTCCGTCACACACTCGCGTCCACCGTTCCGTATGCGCACTTCTCTTACACCACAGCCGGGGCCAATTCAGAGAGAAAGGTCGGAGCCACCTCCGTTGCAGCTGTTGAGGGCCCAACCCACCTTCGTGAAACCGCCACCTCTCGGGGAAGACGCCTCTGTGAGTTCAAATGAGCCAGCCGCTACCCTTGGCTCATTAGTGGATTCTGTGCGCCGTGTATGTGTGCTCTAGACTTCATGTTTACTTTTTCTCATGCTTTTTTGTTGACAGACTCAGTCACCTGCTCGGCAACACAGCTCACTTTTGTTTGGGGGAAAGGCTCAACCTGAACCTAAGCCTGGTAGGTTGATTGTGTCAAACTCACGCTGCTGATGCTTATGTGCTTCTAGAAATGACCCGTGCTCAAAAGGCGCTTCACGAGCTGGAGATTTATAAAACACCCCTGTTACCTACTCGGTTGCGAAATGGCACTGGTCAAGCATCGATCACGGGTGTTCCTGATCTATTCAAGCCACGTCGCAACAAGCTAGTTCTTATGAAGGATGAGAAGCGTAGTTCTGATCGTAAACTTGGGCGGAAGGAGGCTATTTCGCCGGATAAGAATGATACAAAGCCATATGCTGGGGAGGGTGGTATGAAAAGGATGTTGGCTAAGAGGAAGTTGGAGTTGGAGGAGGAAGAAGAGGAGGAACAGCTGGAGGCGGTCGGCAAAAAGTCCGAGAAGGCGAAAGAAGAAGAGAAGGAGCGGGATGAAACCGTGAAAGAAGAGAAAGCAGAACAACAATCTTCGATACCATCCAAGGAGGTCCTACCATCAATGAATGATGACTGGTACTCCCTTGCTTCAGGTTCATCTTCAAGGACTGGTGGATCTTCTTTGCGAGTTGGTCGTTTAAAGTCATCGAGAAATCATATATCCCGACCCATAGCCAGATCCAGGGCCAAGTTCTCCGCTGCTTTTGACGACGATGCTGATGACGTTATGATGGAACAGGATAAGGAGAGGGAGATGATTGAGGAGGCCGCGAAGAAAGCACCCGTTTTCAATATTCCTGCTGGCTTTAGCTTCGCTAAAGATGTGAGTTGTTTCTAGCATCAGATTCTGTGTGTAGGCTGATGCGTCGCTTGTAGGTCAAGCCCATAGAGCACGACTCCACGAATGCAAAGGAGCCCCCGCTCAAATCCCTTCCATTTTCAATCTTGGCCACGCCGACGGCACCACCAGCTCCTGCACCAGAGAAAGTAGAAACACAGGCGGCAGTTCCTCAACCTGTTTCCTCGGCACCTCCCACCACATCTCTTCCCTTCTCGTTCGGAATACCTGCTACTGCACAGGAGAAGTCGATGTCCTCGCTTGGACTCCCATCAACGAGCCAACCTCGGGAGGACACCAGTTCGAAGGGCAGCATCCCTAACTTCTTCGCTCGCTCAGAGGCCTTCAACAAACCTCTTGAAATCAAGACGCCACCTTTGACCTTCAGTCCACAACCGGCAGAACCTCCCAAGACGGATGCTCCTATCCCTGCACCGACACCGCCTCCTGCTCCTGTATTTCCCTTCTCACCACCTCCCGGAAACGGTGCTCCTATTGTCAGTTCCGCTACCACGAGCCTCTTCGGTTCACCCGCTCCCAGTGCACCTATTAAGGATGCAGCAAACCCTCTTTGGCAAGGTGAAAAGCAAGCAACTGAGGGTGGGTTGTCAAAGGATTTAGGGAGGGACCAGCCACAAGCAGTTCCAATCTCAATATTTGGTGCGGCTGCACAAGAGAAACAGCTGGAGACTCAACCTTCCGGTGTTCCTGAGACAAAAACCGATACTGCTTCTACTCCAAGCCTTTTTGGAGATCCCACCAAGACTGCATCTGCCACAACTTTGTTCCCGGCCGATGTTCCCGCCAAAGCAGCGGATGAAACCGCGGCCAAACCTCCAGCATCCGCCTTTGACCCTAGTGCCCCGACTTCTGTCGCATCGTTGTTTGGTAGTAAGCCCGCGGCTGAAAGTGGTTCCGCCCCCGCTCAGGCTCCCCCTTCATTATCTGGTGGGCCGATGTCAACGACCACTGCCACGACCAGTGCCTCCGGCTTCACTCCCTCAACTACCGGGTCACTCTTCGGCAGCACTTCCGCTACTGATGCCAGTAAACCAGTAACCCAACAGTCTCAAGCTCCCTCAGAGCCGGCTTCGGAGGCTGAGAAACCCTCTAATCTCTTTAGTTCAACAGCCCCTTCTGCTGCTACCACTACGCCATTCTCGCTTGGCCAGCCATCGGCACCAGCTCCTCCTATTGAGGCTCCAAAACCAGTGGTATCCAACAACTTGTTTTCCTTTGGTGCTCCGTCGGACAAGGCCAAATCAGTTGGTCCTGCCCCCTTCAAACCAGCTAGTCCTGCCCCTTTCACGTTTGGAGGATCAGAAAAGGAGACCAAACCCGCTAGCCCAGCACCTTTTACCTTTGGTGCTCCTAGCACACCCGTAGCTGCAGAAAAGACTACCACCCCGTTCACTTTCGGTACCCCTTCCGCTAGCCCGGCACCGCCACCCATTTTCTCGTTTGGTACTGGGGGAAGCACAGCAAGTGACGTCTCAAAGCCTTTGCAAGTTGAGCGCCCAGTTACTCCCCCGAAGGGTGTTGACCAAGAGTTTAAGATGGAAGAAAGCCCTACGAGAGAGATTCAACAGCTTAATGGCAACAACAAACCCGCCTTTGGCGGGTTCACGTTGGGTAATCCACCAACCACCGGCTCGGTTCTATTTGGAGGACCCTCATCTGCTCCTCCGGCAACGACGACACCATTCCCCTTCGGGTCTACTCCCTCTTCAAATCCCTTTGCTCCCCAACCCATCAAAGAATCCAAGTCCGAGGAATCAAAACCCTTCTCGTTCGGCCAACCGCCCGCATCCACTGCGAGCACTGGTTTCTCTTTTGGTCAAACTAAGCCTACCGAAAGTCCTCGTCCTTCTACGACGGGTTCTTTCAACTTAGGTGGTACTCCTACCTCTACGACGTCGGGCTTCAATTTTGGGGCTTCACCTGCTAGCAACCCATTTGGGCAGCCAGCTGGTGGATCTGCTCCAAGCAGTCCCTCGACTTTCCAATCCTCTGCATTCAACTTTGGTGCTCCTTCTTCCAGCACTCCTTTCGGTTTTGGCAGCCAGCCAGCGTCTCCTGCTACAGGCAATACCAACTTACCACAAGCCACGACACCAGTGGCGTTTGGAGGAGCGAATACAGGGTTTGGTTCTTCCGCTCCCAGTTCACCTTTTAGTGCTCCCACCCAGATCGCACCTTCTACATCTGGCGGTGGTACACTATTCACCATCGGTGCTCCTCCGCCTCCTCAGGCGGGCTCCCAGGGTCGGGCTATCAAGAAACTCCCGAATAGAAACCGTGCCAAACGGTGACCGCCTCTGAATCATGATCTCGCCTCAAAACAGGATCAACGGATCCCTTTCTGGTCAAGTCTTACACCTTCTGCACAATGTTTTCTCGCCGTCGCTTCTGATCATACATCTCGTCCCATTCTATCTATGAAGGATTATCGTTTTCGGCTGCCCTTACAACTTCTTCAACCATCACCATCGACACCATTGTATCGCTACGCCCTCATGCAGGAGTTTCTGAACTCCTATCCCATATCAGGATTTTTGGCTTGGCTCAAGGCTGAGTATTTGGCATTCGTGTAGTTCATTGCTTTCTTTTTGCTCTGTTCTTTTAGGTAGGTAGATATGTAGTGTGGTTAATCCGCGGCCTAAGGCCACCTTTGTCGGTACGGTGTCGTCTTCCTTTCAGGGAGAGCTTTGTGTGATTCCAATATCTTTCCATCCTTCCCAACGCTTTCCTGATAATTTATACATGGTTGTGCACACACACGTTTACTGATATTCCGCTTCCTCCACTTCCAAGATCCCCCATTTTGTTTGACTATATCTCGGATATGTACAACTGCCTTCCTAATCTGCAATGCAAGCTAGAGACGCCCAGATTTCAATTCAATTTTGCAAGTCGCATGTGCACGATTGAGGTGTAGTGTGAATATGACTCGACATGGTATCCCAGAATAGGGCGTCTTCAGGTCAGCACTGGATAAAGTCCCCTCAATCGACTTTCCAATGTCCGCTTACACTCCTTTGCTGCCTCGCTCCTCAGAACAAGGTTTGCTTCTCTGGTGGCCGTATCATGTCTGGCACTGGAATCAAAGTAATTGACGGGAGCATCCTGGAAGGCGGAGGACAGATTTTGCGGAATGCTATTTCACTAGCAGCTTTACTCCACATGCCTATTCATTTGGAGAAAATCCGACACGGGAGATCGCAACCTGGATTGAAGAACCAGCATCGGACGGGCAAGTACAAGTCCACACCATTGCCGACGATGCGGGGTGCATTGACATGGACCTTTTGACTATCTTCCATGCAGGACTGGAACTCGCAGCCAGGATAGCTTCAGCTCAACTCAAGGGTGTCACTAATGGATCTACCCAAGTCGAATTTATTCCGGGAAAGATTGAACTTCCTGGAAGGTGGACGGCGGATTCGGTCACTGCGGGTGCAACAACATTGCTGCTACAAATCGCGTTCCCCATGTTACTTTTCAGGTCCTCTTCTTCGAATTCTCCAGAGTCTAGTAACGGAACTAGTGTATTGACTTTGCTTGGGGGAACGAACGCTGGTCAAGCACCACAGGTTGATTACACTCAACATGTGTTTCTACCTTTCTTTAGGAACCATTTCCTGCCCTCTCTCTCTCCATCCTCATCCTCCCCGTCGCCAAGCGTGGAATTGGAAATTATGAAACGCGGATATTATCCAAAGGGCGGTGGCGAAGTCAATGTTCGAGTTCAGCCGCTTGCACCGGGCCAGAAACTCCGTGCTGTGAATCTACTCGAGAGGGGTCGGTTAGTTGCGATTCGGGGTTTGGCGCATTATGCAGGGTTGCCGAAGGTCGTTGGGAACGGGATGTATGAGGGAGCTCTGAAGTGTATTCAAGGGAAAATGGAGGTGTGGGCACCTGGGACTGGACTTCAAATTACGAGAGACGGAGGTGACGGTAATGGGGAAACAAGTGCGAGTGGTGGTATAGGATCGGACACGCAGGTGGAGGTGGATATCAAGGTGACGAGAGAGCGTAATGAACTGACGAAAGGGGCTGGAAGTGGGATTGTCGTGTGGGCGGAGTTTGAGAATGGTGTAGTTATGGGTGGAAGTGCCGTTGGTAAGAAAGGGCTCGAGCCGGTTGAAGTGGGGAGGAGTGCTGTCGAGGAATTATTCAAGGGCATTGAAGGAGGTGGTTGCGTTGAAGAGGTGAGTCGAGGGCAGACGTGTTTCTCCCGTGGTTTATCTTATTATCGAGACAGTGGATGCAAGACCAGATGATTATTTTTATGGCTCTTGCGGAGGGGAAGAGCGAGGTGAGGTGTGGCACTGAAGGGTTGAGTTTGCATACCAAGTAAGCATCACTGGATTGGATGCCCTCCAGCAGTTGATAACTGGGATCCACTAGAACTGCAATATGGGTTGCTGAGCAGCTAACCGAGGCCAAGTTTGAAGTTGAACAGGAGAGCGGGCACTGGATGATACGCTGCGAGGGTGTAGGCTTCACAATGTCCTGAATATCAGGAAGGGATAACAGGTCATAGAATAACATTGTTCAATAAAATAGCTAAGACAGGCGTGGAAAATGCAGATAATGCAAAACGCTACAGCCGAAGAGGAAAATCAATATACGTATTACACAGATTGACAGCATGAGGAGGTCGAGTATTCGAAATCTTGAAAGAACGGGGTCATCGGTTCCAGGAGAGTAGAGACATATCTCCCAACCGTCTACGGACGGGTTAGCGACCAATGTTGAAGGATCAATAATATGAATACATGCCTTGGCTTGATGAGATGTCGTGCGGTGCCAAGAATAGCAATTAGGACGAAGAGAGCGGAGGACGCTACGTATGCCCATCCGAGGAAGGGGTTCTTACCACCTATCCATGAGGCGGTGGAAATGACGACGGACTTTGTACCCTTGTATGGCAGGACGGGGAAGTCTAGTCCAGATGAGAAATAGTCATGCTAACAATGGATGGAATACCCACTCAGTCCAATCACAACTCGGTAGGTTCCTGGGCGCATGGTATCATCATCGTTCCTTCCATAGAGCTTAGTGAAAGTCGGGAGACCAGCTGTACGCATCCAGTTCTGGAAATGCTCATCGGCGCTGAGGTCGGGGATATTATCTTCGGTGTAGCCGTCGGGGAAGCGAAGCTTCCAGTTGGGCGGAGGAACAATTTCGGATACGCTGCTATAGCCACCATCGCGGATTGGTGTTCTGACATATTTCTTTGCTTCTCCTGACCAAGCAATGCCCTTGTCCGAGAAAACGTATGGCTGCGGGTCCGGATTATCCTGGGCATTCATAAGCATCGGGGTGTAAAAGGTATCTATGCGTGGGGATAAGCGAATCAATTCGGATGCCAAAAATGGCGACCAACCATTGAACAACGAGTTAGCAATCAGACCGCACGGGTATATGGCGGTGCCGTTGATGGAACCGAGTGGATCACAGTCACTTTTGTCCAGGGAGCTCGGACTGACATATTTGCCCTTGAGCTGGTCCGAGTTCAAGCTCTTGACATAGCGACGATGGTTTTGATAGAAGTTGGTGAGCTTGTAGTAGAAGAAGACGGAAGGCTTGAGCTCAATGGGAACATGGAATTCGAGGATGCATTGGCGTTTGTTATTGACATCAGTGAAGGAGGCATTGTTGGTGTTGTCGAGGAATGCATAGCGAGGAGGTTGAATGCTGAGCTTGTCATTTCCGGCACGGAGACGATACGAGTACTTGTTGGGTGGGAGAGGAGTGAAGTTACTGGTCTCGTTTGTGGTGGGGGTGAGTTTCTCGCAATCCGTGTAGTCGAAGGTCATTTCTGATACGAGGCCAGAGCCCCATATGAGAAGACCGCCAATGGGGGCGAAGATAAATCCGATGATGAAGAGAGTGGGCAGGACAGTCTTTGGGGTGAGGATGGGCTGCCATGCCTTGAGTCGTTGCTGCTTGAAGGCGGTGTCTGCGAGAATGTGAGAGGAAAATAAGGAAGAGAAAGGAGATATACGCACTGGCAGGGCGTCGCCAGCCACCCTTTTCCTTTGCCTTGTCCGAGTCGGAATCGTTTTTTTTGCGGTTGAAGAGGCCCATGGGTGGTGAGAGACAAGCGACAGGTGAATGACAAAATGACAAACACACTATCACATTATGTAAGCCCTCTTCCCCTCACCCATGGTCTTTCCTGCTCTCTCCAGTGCTCTCGCCGCTCCCACAGACACTCTCAGCGGCCTATTCACTCCCGGAGATGACATAGACTTGCTTCCGAGCAAGGTCTCTGATTATTTCTCCCAGTTGTTTCTCTCGGAAGATGATTTTCGTCAGGTTCGCACTCGCCCTCCCTATTTTGATTCGGATATTGATGCTTCGAGCAGATTCCCTCCCTCAATGTCCAGAATCCACCGGATTTGTTTGCTGACAGGTCCCTTGTCTCGTTTCGAGCGATGGTGCAGGACACGTCCTCTTCTCCGGAAATCTACCTTGCTAGGCAGTCCAATGGCCAATTTGGTGGATGGGGAATTGCCGACAGCAACGACGCGTCCGACGTGAATTATTCCGACCTGCGTGAATGTACAGTCGTCTGGGCTGTCTCCGTCCCCGGAGAGTCCTTGTGGTGTGCCCAGGAAACGACAAATCCACACCGTAGGTGGCGGGTCAACCCTTTGTTAGATTAGACCCACTATCTAAATCCAATGTCCAGAAATGAATGCGAGTGGTGTCATGCACAAACCTACACGCCCTCACAAGTACCCACTGCCCAAAACACCGCACATTGGAGCACAAGTGAAGGTACGTCGTTACTACCTGTTCCTAACGACGACGACCGACGCTGGAGCAGATATACGATCCGCGTCTCGCGGGCGGCCTAAAAGCATCAGATCTTTGTACCTTTGTCGGTATACTGACGAAAGAACCGTACGCATACCTTACTCTTGCACAACCTATATCTCGGCGCTGAAAGGTCGACTAGATTTTACTGCGAAGACCTTGAACCATCTTCGGAAATCATTAACACAATCCCCACCCTTCACGTCCTCTTCACCCGTGAAACGCCTTCTATCATCATTCCTCGTAGCTTCCCTGGGTCGCTTCCTTCGTCCGATTCTCGCAAAACGCGCGATGAACTTTTGACGTGGATCGCTGAAGAAGCCTTGGGCGGAGATAAAGACGCAGCGGAATGGATCCTCCTTTCTGCCATTGCTAAAACGTAGGTCGATGTTTACCTCACCCAGATTTGCTGTTTACTAGACAGATTCGCGTAGACAATCAAGAACCCCGCCTATCTATCCACCTTCGCTTACTCTCTCATCCCTCCCTGCGCCTTCGGATCCCTCAAGAATTCCAACTCTTTATCACGTCCTATCCCTTATCTTCCCAATCGTCAACGCTCTTCCGTTAACTCTAAACGTCCTCAACACCACGTCATTCTGTCCAGAATCCAAAAACGAGGACCTCCATAGTGGGTGGTTGCAAGTCCCCCCGGGCTCAATCTACCTACTCACCGAAAGCGGTATAACGGAAGGAAACGTCCTCGACAAGGGAATTCAAAACCTACGAGCAGTGCAGGGTATGATGGTGGGACAGACTCTGGACTATGTGTTTCCATTTAGTCGGTTCACGTTCCCGACGGATGTGAGTTTTCTGGTTTTAACCAGTGGGAAGAAGAGCGCGTTTTTCCAGGCAAGTGTCGTGTTTCTTGTCGATTCCTCCTGTTGAATGTTCGGGATATAGACGTCTGTCAACGTGCCTTTGAAAATGGACAACGGAAGATGTTACGATCTCTATAAACCTCCTGAAAAAATAAATCTGCCCAGTAACGAAGTGCTCGAGCGATGGAGAAGTCTTGTCTGCAGGAGTAAGGTCGGTAACGTTACCGTCGACGACGAGACTGCCCAGGTAGGTCAATGTGTCTGTTTCTGCCTACACCGGCCGCTGACCATCGTTTTCAAGTACATACAAGAAGGCTTCGTCAAAGAGCGTAAGGCTACAACCACGGCCAGTAGTAGGGAGAAAGGGGTCACCTCAGATGACCTGATTCACCGTATGATAACTGCAAAGTCCGTGTCTTCCATTATCTGCGAGTGGGGTCGTGCTAACATCGTCGTCAGGCTGTTGGCGTTGTCACTTCATGAACCACTTGTCACTAAGGACATATGGGAGGAAACGAAAACCTTGGAGGCGAGGAGGAAAGTAAGATTCTGAACCATGCAGGAACACTTAGCAGGAAAAATGTGCATGTTATGCTACATTTTCGTATAGAAGCTTGTGATTCATGTAGTTCAGGATCTACCAAGTCCGTGTTTATTGGCTTCGAACCAGACGTCTCCGAGTTCCTGGATAACTTGAACCAAGAGGGACTTGACAGCCTGGTTATCCTTGCCACTGCCCTCAAGGTAATACTTGATCTGTTGAAGTACGTTACTAGTTGAACCGGGCAACCTAGACAGCACTTAAAGTTTACCTTGGGCTCGGTACCGCTTGTTCTGTCAACATGTTAGCTCTGATATTCTTTAGACCCTGAAAGGGCTTACCGAGTAGTCAAGACAATCTTCATCCCATCGGAATTTTGAGCCCGGAACTGAATCATATGGCCCGAGGAAAGAGGGAGTGAGGGTTTGTATGTTGGCGGGTTGGTGCTGTCGTATCCGGTTGTGAGATCCATGACAGAAATGATTTCTAGCCCTGCAATCTGTTTCGGGTATTTTGGCGCAGACGATGACTGATATTGACGAATCTATTAGCAGAGGAAAGGAGAAGCCAGAGAGGAGAACTATACATCAAAGTTGCGGATTCTGGCGAAGATGCAGTCGATGGTTGGCGGATCATTGCAGATGAAGTAGCCGTTGTTGGTCTAAAATTTCATAAGGCAGAGCGGGTTTAACTGTATGAGAGACTCACCTGGAAATAGCCATACCTAAAAAGGTGTGAATTCCAGGACTGATGGAAGACTGAAAGAGATACTCACTTTTTATACAAGCCTTGTAAGTGGCCTCTGAGCGTCTTGCCTTGTTCATTTAATGCGGCGACGAGTTGGACGAAGGTCATCTGGGAAGTTACTCGTGGGTCGGTATATTCTGCAGATTCCGCGACACCCACAGTAGCAGCAACACCGTCTTTATCTCTGACCTCGTCTCCAAACATAAACCCAATAGCCTCTTCATATCCGAATGGCACTTCATATCCAGCTTTCACAAGGTCCAAACCCGTGTTTCCGATGTACTTGAATCCAGTCAAACATTGGGCGAATTTGAATCCCTCGACCTCAGCCATAGCTTCGATCATTTTGGAGCTGACAGTCGAAGCAACCATCGCGAGCTTGTTAATGGGTTTGTGCGCAGATTTGTATGTTTCGAGGACGTGGTTTGCGAAAAGGGAACCAAGTTGGTCACCCGTAAAGACTGTCCATGTGCCATCGGTGCTAGGGGATATCAGGTGAGACCGTTTAAGGATACGGGAAGAGAATACTCACTCGCGTTCCGCGCCAGAAAATCGATCGGAGTCAGGATCTTGTGCGAGAACGTAGGATATGCCTTCGCGTTCTGCGGTGGCGAGGGCGAGGTCCTGGAATAAATAATATCACGATGATCATTCCCAATCACAGTGCTGAGATGTGACACGTACGAGGGCACCTTTCTCCTCCGGGTTGGGGAACTGGACCGTAGGGAACTCAGGATCGGGTTGCTGTTGCTCTTTGACTGGTACGTAAGGGGCGAAACCAAACTCCTCAAAAGCACGTCTGACGTAGGGATCGCTGACACCATGCATAGAGGTGTTCACAAAGCGGATTGGGGTATCTTGGTTTAGTTGTCTGCATGTAAAGGTGAGCACACGTCGGCTACAATAGGAAATAACATTACCTGTTGACTAGAAGGGACGACAGGGATACGAAGTAGGCATCATGCATTTCTTTTGTAACGTCCAAGGACAGGGCGGAAGTTGTGATGCTACTAGTCTCCCAGGTTTCAGGTGTGAGATTTGCTTTGATAGATGCTGAGATGCCTCGATCATGGGGCTCAATGATCTATTTGCAACATTCAGCTGAGGCACTTCCATATTGTTACCAGAATACGTACTTGAACTGCGTTTTCCCAATAGACCTATCAACGGATTAGATTTGCCAGTCACGATGTTGGGAGTAAGCCTCACCTTGTATCCATTATCTTGCTACGGTGTGGTCAGTCGAGGTTCCGCAAAGAGTGTGAATACCCGCTACCTTGGGATTATGACTTGCTGAGAAAACGTGAGTCTCTGTAGATACCGATTAAATGGAAAGACCGAACCAGTGATCATGACACCGCAAGCAGCGTGTAGTCGTTTAACGCTGAAAGGAACCCTACAAATCAAATATCAATCCCAGGCTCGTGCTTGAAAGTATATGTTGGTCTCACATTGGAGTGTGGACCACGCCACGGAGGAGGTAAACCTTCATACCTTTCGCAAGGAACGCAGCAGCGGTCAGTTTCGCCCAGTTCTCCGAATTGTGCCTGTGATCGTGGCCAATAACGACTCCGCGAGAGGGAGCGCCGGCAATTTGTTTAATCACATATGCAGCGAGTCCCTTTGTAGATCGGTAAGATCAACGTCAAGTCGCGTGCATAGCTTGTCATGCTGCACCTGTGAAGCTTGAATAATAATTAAGTCTAGTCGTCGCCGTCAATATTCTGCAGTTTGAATGAGAAAGGAAGGTTAACACCGTTCATTCTGGCCCAGCCTGCCTCCATTTTTCCTCGAAGACCTGACGGAGTGTAATGATCCGGCAATGTTGAAGGCGGGGTATGGGGCCGTCCTCACCAGCAGTGCCAAATTCAATGCGATGCCTGCAAGTAGGTTAAATAGGGATAACATAGGCTGGTGTTATAACACTGACTTCATGCGGCTTTCGAGTTCCCTGATATTGCCCGAGTCCCGTAATGCCTGGATTTCTGCGCGGGTCACTGGGTTCTGATGGAGGAATGAGATCAGGTCAGTAGACGAGGCGCTCTGAGAACTAACGCGGTCGAGTTCAAGCCACTGGGAGACTAGTTCAGATATTTCTGTCATGATTTGTTGTTGAGATACTGAGCGGGTAATAGATTAGTGGTTGATGAGCCTGGTGTTCCAACCTGGGTTGAATAAATCCGGTAAATATAGACGCTGCTTGGCTAAACACTCCGAGACAAACAATGTCTGTTAGAAAATTCCTTGTTGCTCCGGGGAAAACATCACATTTCGAATGGCTTCGCGTGTCCGTCTGCCCAGAGTCACCCTTGCCAATCTCAAGCCTTCTCCAGGCTCCCAACACAGCGTGAGTCCTCCAAAATGTCGAGTGCTCAGCCCATATTAAACGCGTCCACAGCAAAAACGAGTTGGCCGAGGTCAAGGTTCTGGATACGGTCGTACGGCCGGACGTGGTTCCAAAGGCCAAAATTCTCGTTCTGGTCCCGGACCGAAACTCAGCTTCGAGGGTGGTCAGACACCAATTACCAAGTTGTTCCCCAAGCGCGGATTCATTAATCGGTGCGTGCATCCGCCCTCGAGTCGTTCCCTGGCATAGTGAGATGGGTCTCTCATTCCTAGAAATGCGAGGACGTATGCACCTGTAAACCTTGACCGGATACAACATTGGATAGACCAGGGTCGCCTCGAGTCGTCACCAGAGAAACCCATTACCGCGAGAGAACTGCTGCTGAGTGGTTGCGTGCACTCGGTGCATGATGGTGTTAAAATTCTGGGAGATGTGAGTTGGTCTTTAGGTTTATGCAATATAGCTCTACTTATTCAATGTCTTTAGGGTGCAGAGCATCTGAAGACACCTCTATACATTGTTGCTTCAAGAGCCAGCCAAAGTGCAATCAAGGCAATCGAGGAGAAGGGCGGAAAGATTGTCTGCAAGTTCTACAATGAACTGGCTCTCAGAGATTGTGTTAAGGGAAGGACGGATAGAATATCTGCTGCTCCGACGCGTCGTGAAGATATCCGTGAGTACACATTCACCACTTCACGAACTTGATTCTAATCCAACTTGGTCAGAATGGTACACTGAACACAGGAACCGCGGGTTCCTGTCACCGGAGACTCTCAAGGCATTGGGTAACCTGCCCTTCGTCGAGGCGCGTTGGGGTTTGCTGGCCAAACAGCTCAATGCATTCCGAGAACAGAGCTTTGACAAGCAACACAAGTAATGTAGTAATTCATCGGACCCCCTTAATACCATTTCACGTCTCCATCCTGTCTGGCGAAATGCTACGGCTACGTGAACGATAGGGTGATCTTGAACCAGAACGCGACCGCGAAGGACTCCTGGAGATGTATCTTGACCCGCTACCGCTCCTCGACCTCGATACACTTCTACTCCTCCCTCGACTACTAGTCCTACTTCTCATGCTGACTTGACTTCTGCTCCTGCTTCTACTCCTGGTGCTACTACGACTTCTTTCACTTTCGTCGTCGCTCTTGCCTTCCATTGCGTCGAGAAGTCGACTTTTTCGGGGACCTAGCTCTCCCGTGTCTTCTAGAATTTGCCTCTTTGGTATCCGCGGTAGAATGATGTCGCATACTCGTTCCTCCGTCAGTAGTGCGTAGACAAATTCGTCAATGTATGTCAATGAATATCCGTCTAAGATTTATTGTTGGTCAGTAGGACGCCTTACAGCGGGCAAATGTGATACTCACTCATATTACGCTGCCGTAGTTTTCGATAGTCTCTTAATAATGGTTCCAGTATTTCATATACTTCCACCGCTCGGAAGGTCATTCGGATATACATGGCTGCTAGAGCGCGTAAATATCTAGAAGATGGTCAGAACAGGTAAATTGACAGCCGTGCAGGACGTGCTTGAATTCATCTGCTTGCAGATATTCTATGAGGATTTCCTTCTCCGGTTGAATTTGTAGAAGCTTCAGAAGAAGACACAGAAATTCTGTTGGTTTCTGGTTTCCTCCATAGACTCCTCCTATGGCTCGCAGTTCGATGGCTTTGTCTATGATGGTGGCAGCTAGAAACGTGGTTGACATTGGTAAGGGGTTGAGAGAACGACAAACGTACCAGTGAGGGCGAAGCAATGTTCCTTCCAGTACGTAGATTCATAAATGCGGTTACGGATGACGGTCTCAACTAAGTACTGCGCAGATGAGCATAGTGATAACGGAGAGGTGTAGGGAAGACTGACCTGTGGGTTTTGACCATGGATTGCCTTTGCGCCGGTGACTGTGGTATTGGCCATTGTGGGGTAAAGAGAGAAAGAATTGTTTGGGCTTGTTACATCCTACAAATCTACATGCAAATTCTCTTGCCTTCAAGCCTCTCCAACAAATCTCTTCAGGACCTTCAAGTGTACGCACAGCCGCTTGCTCTGTCTTGGAAGGATGTACAGAATATCAGTCGGAAACCGTCTCGACGCAAGGAGACCTTCCTCTCTGTTCCTAACAGGCACAGCCGAAACGGCACTCTACAGTATACTGGCGGAATGCTGAAGAACTAATGGACACATCGTATTTCGAAACCTCCGCCACGGAGGATTGACTCAAAACGACATCATGGCGTCCATTCCGGTGCTCAACATATTGGAGAGTCGCGGTGCCGACTCATCACAGGAGACGAGGCTTTAGGCTCCTGGACCGCGGAACTGGCATGCCCGTTCTTTGCTGTAGATTATGTCACTGGTCTGTCGAGTTATTAGGACGGGAATTGTGCAGTGGTCGCACATCGTGACGCCATCGGAAGTCTACCGAGGTTCTGCACATGACAAAAGATGGGCAGTCTGCCCTGCCAGCCCGGCGAATCTCGCGACACTCCCGCTGCCAATATTGGTCTCGTTATGCTCAACGAAAGAACATGGAACCACACTATGAATCAAATGCGATGTACTGGCCTTGGTCGCCCAAGCGGTGCGCCTCTTTCGCTATCGTCGTTCATCTCCTTTTCACCGACGGAGAATTAATAGATGGTTGCTGATAGCAATTTTCTGCCTCCGCAGCAGAGAGAGCATGCTCATGTCCTTGACAACTTGGCTATATGTGTGTGTCAAGGGCAGGACAGAGAGTGTTGGACCGAGTCTTTTATCCGTCAGGCAATTGGAGCGCTGAAAGACAGCGCCGCCACGGTCCAGATTGGTGATTATTGCATGTAGAATAGATATATCCTCTGGGTATATAGAATCGGAATCGGAATAAAACATTGGGGAACAGTGAGTGCGGGCGAGCGAAATTGTGGATGGGGAAGGAGAATGTGAGGGCGGGATGACCTGATTAGTGTGGTTGTTCCCTGACTTCACCCTCCTCCCTCTGGCCTCGTAAGTTCTTGGTCTTTTCATGCTCCAGGATGGCTACAACAGCAAGCATCCCGCCATACATGCTGCCTGGCGTAACTGTCCAACAGCCATCTCATCTCGAGGGAGATGCTAGTCTTGCCACTGAAATATTGCCAGGTCCTCCCTCGATTGCTTCTGTCCAACAAGCAGCCCAAAAACGCGACCCCAGAAAACCTTCCACTGTCTTTTCCTATCTGCCCCCAGCCGACCCAGGATCCACATATTCTGGTATCATGCACGGTACACTTATTGGCCAAGAGTCCCAGGACAGCCTCCGCTCAAAGCGCTCTAGAGTTGACAAGGGGTGAGCTTTCTACCACTCTCCTCCTCTCCCACAACTAACCGTTGCCTTCCTCCGTACCCTGCCCCTTTGTCTTTGTGATGCTGGATTACATCAATTGTCTACCGCTACACGACTCGTATGGTCGCTATCCCGTCCGGAAAAGAACGGCTTCGGGGCGTGCTCAACGTGCCTCTGCCCGCAATCAAAATGGGGCAACCCCTGCTGTGCCCTTGGAGAGCACCAGCTCTGCGGACGGTCCAACACAGTTCCAGCCCGGACCATCGCCTATGGAAACAGACAGTTTGACCGGCATCCCAGATGACGAACCCGTCCTTTCTCGCTCCAATTCCTCCCTCAATCTCCACGATCTCCCAGCCCCCACGTCGCATGGGAGAACGAAGCGCAAAGACAAAGGAAAGGGCAAAGAGGCCGAACCAGGCCCTGTAAAAGTGAAAGAGGAGCCGAAGAACGTTTTACTACCGTCGCCCGACCCCCCAACATCCAACTTGGTGTGTTCTCCGTGTCTCGCCCTAAACCTGACTCATCTTCTTCCTCAAGCTAAACGACGATCATTGCTCTTCCTGTCGCTCTCACGGCGTTCTTGTGTACTGCGATGGATGTCCTCGAGCTTTTCACCTTTGGTGTCTCGATCCGCCTATGGAGAGCGTGGAGGAGGGTGACACCAGGTGGTTTTGCCCAGCATGTGTGATACGTAAGGTGGGCAGGAGCTCTTCCTTCGCCAATACTGTTGGCCTTACTCTCCCCTAGCAACCACCTGCGAAACCGCCACCCTCACTGTTGTCGCCCTTGATCCATCAGTTGAATATGTCGATTCCGGTGGAGTTTCAGTTACCCGAGGATATCCGGACCTACTTCAAAGATGGTGGATCCCCTTTCCATCTAGCCTTAACGTTCGCTCAACCTTGTTTTCTAGTGGGTTCGGGCCCAAAAGGCAATTATGTCAACATGGCCGAATACAAACCACCCCGTCAAAAGTAAGGCCACTCCTGTATCGTTTGCCCTAAACGCAGTTCGAATTTTTTTTTGTGATTTAGCCGACTTGGCCTATTGGAAGACAGGGATCCTTATCGTCTAAGAGACAGAAATGGTGCCCCCGTGCTATGCTTTCAGTGCGGGATGTCCGCTCTTCCTAGTGGCCTCGCTGCCACAGCACCTGCCACAAAGCGAACAAGGCGATCGTCGGTACCCAAGGGCGCTTCAGAAGACGGTTGGAGGAGTATGGTTTCGTGTGATTTCTGTGCTCTTCACTGGCATTTAGACTGCTTGGATCCTCCTCTTCCGAGTATGCCTCCTTACAACAAGAAGTGGATGTGCCCAAATCATTCGGAAAAAGTCCTGGTATGTCATACACTTAATTTCATTATCGACCGCATTTGTTCATAGCCAATCAACGTCCTTGTCCATCAGCCCATCAGGCGCCGAATTCCCAAATCAAATCCCTACCCAACCATCGACATTGACCGACCGGGACAATTTAATAACGGGAACATTGATATTATTCCATCCGAGAGTGTGACCCCTGTACAACAACCGAATCGGATGGCTACAGATGAAGTGCTGATAAACGGTCGCCGATACCGCGTCCCTGAGCGAACGATTATCCTTGATTTCTGGAGCAAACTCAACAAAAGCAATGGTCCCCAACATCAGTCAGTTCTTCCGTCTGATTCGTACCAGCAGCCCCTGATCCCATGATTCAGAGAAGAGAAGGACGCAGTTTCTTCCGCAATGTCTTCCCCACTCACATCGCTGAGCTCATTGGATGATTTTGGAGATGATCCACATAACGACATAGGCCTCACCCCAGAAACGGATGATTTGAAGATTGCTGAGGTGCGAGAAGAACTGCATACATTGACATTGGAATCTTGTTTTTGATTGAGTTCTTATCTGTGTAGGTGCTCTGTCATTTGAAGAAAGGAAGACCGCAATCCTCGGCAGTCAACGGTAACTCACGGCGAAGGACAACTGATCGAGCTGTGCAAACAACTTCCGAGGCAGAGGTACCTGTCAAAACAAGGGGCAGAGTTGCCAATACAGTTACGCATGCAAAGGTAGGCTCTTCTTGTGATGTGATGCGAATCAGCAAGTTATTGATTGTTGTTTCATATCTAGCGTCTTACAAAAGCCGCGACGTTCAATGGATACATCCGGCCGCAACCAAGCACCTCTACAGATTCGACAAGTACCCTTGCAACATCAGTGTCAACAGTAATCACTACGAGGAGAAAACGTTCGGCTCCGAGTGTGCAGCCCGAAACTAGCACGCGTGAACTGAGATCAAAAAGTAGGAATGTGGTGCAAGAATCATCCATGACTAGCGTGGCTTCCAAGGTGAGTCTGGTCCAAAACGAGAACTTCAAGTTTGGTTGACAATTATGACGTGCCAACCAGGATACTGCGAAGCCCGGTAATACCACACCTGTGGAGAACAATGTGGCGGAGGCTGCGATCCCCATTGCACCCCCTCCAAAGAAAGTTGTCCTTGTCAAGGTAACGACGGAATACCTTACATAAGGCTCAAACTCTCATACTTAATGCCGTGTGCCAGGTTGAGGAATCAGATGACTCGCTGGCTCTGATAAACGGAACCAATACGGATAACTCTTCAACAACCTTGCCGAACAAGGTGATTATTATCCAAATCGGAAAAATATTGGTGAATATCCTGACATGTTATGTAGAAACGGCGAGGAAGGCGGCCTGCCATTCTCAAAGAGGCAGAAGAAACAAAACCTGTTCCAATTCCTCCAAAGCGTGGGAGGAAACGGAAAGAACGGGATGAAGACGCCCACGATCCCTCTTATAAACCCAATGCCTCCGAGAGTGCGAAGGAAAGAAAACTAGATTATGAAGAAAAAGAGAAGAGGGTGACCCGAAGACGCAGTGTGCGCACTCCATCACGTTCCCGCATGCCTCCCCCAACATCTATGACGACCCTAAATGCCCCTTCCTCTGCACCTACGACCCCCTCCCTCAAGATCCGCTTGCCACGGTTGAGTAATATGGGATCTATCTCTGTAACCAATTCCGGAAGCTTGGGCACCCCAAACAAGTCATGACACTGGTACATGCGACTGAACCTGGGCAATCCCGAAGGTTCTCGTTGCGCCCGATATGATGACCTGGACCTCGTTATGTCTATACTCCCTTTCTAATTCCTTGTTCCCATAAAACACCTAATCTGTCTAGTTGGACTACCATACATATCCTCTCCCTCATTAGATGGTCCCTCTCCTTCACGTACTGTAATAGACCTCATGAATTATCAAGCGACAAAATATTTTAACTGGAACTGTAAGAAATTTAGGAAAATGTAGATACTTTCGCATCACAACATTCTGATCTGTATGTCAAAAACAGCAAGCATTACATCAGTAACTAGTCCAAGTTTCGTGGGCCAATTTCGACCTTCAGCCGAAGTCCTCGTTCGTAGCTTTTCGAATGGCTCTACGACCCTTAATTGCAATTTGCGGAACCACCGGTGTTGGGAAGTCCAACATCGCAGTAGAACTGGCCTTGCGACTCAAACAGGGTGGCTTCAAGCATGGCTGGCGCGGGGCCAAAATTATCAACGCCGACTCTATGCAAGTATACGAAGGGCTGGACGTGATCACGAACAAAATGCCCCAGGAGGAACGAAAAGGTGTCGAGCACCTCTTGATGGATTTCAAGAAACCCGGGGAGCAGTACGTCGTCGGTCAATGGGTCCAAGATGCTATCAAGCTGGTAAGTTCACCTATTCTCTGGGGTATTGTCACGTTGGCTCATAAATTCCAGATCAACGAGATCCACGAGAACGGAGAAGTGCCAATCGTGGTTGGTGGAACATCATACTGGATTCAACACCTCGTTTTTCCTGATCGTCTAATTGGCTCACCCAAGGCGGAGGAGCCCTCAACGCCACCAAAGCCGGCACACAAAAAAATGGAAGAAATGCAAGATCTTGTTGCCCATGTCACTGAATCCGAGCTGCTTCAGCTTTTTGAATCTCTGCCTGAAACCCCGCCTTCAGCCAGAACGGACCCTGATGCAGCATTGATGATGTATAATCTCCTCAATACACTCGATCCCGTGATGGCTGCGCGGTGGCATTGGCGAGATACCCGCAAAGTACTGAGAAGTCTAGAGATAATCAAGGAAACCGGCAGAAAAGCAAGCGATATCGTTGCTGAGCAAGCCTCAAGGAATGCTCTTAATGAGCCAAGGTTTGTTCATTCTCAAAAGAGTATCAGAATCGTGGCCGATACCAGGAAACCAGATTCCGGACACTCTTCTTTTGGCTATATGCGGAGCCAAGTGTCCTGGAGAAACGTCTATACGAGCGCGTGGACAAGATGATAGAGGTGTGCACCAGTTTTTAGCTACTTCTTGAATGCCTCACCAACTCGGCTTCCATTAGTTTGGCTTACTCGACGAGATCCGCACACTGCGAAAAATAGCGTCAGAGCCTTCCTCCACCGACCTCTCGTCAAGTCTTAACACAGACTATAGTCTGGGCATCTACCAGGCCATTGGTAAGATTGGGGCCCTTCTACATGGCTGAAACCGTAGGCTGACCCTCGAGCCGTGCTAGGTTACAAGGAATTTCATAACCACCTATCCAATCCTGAGAGCTCGCAACAAGAGTTTCTCCAAGCGGTCGACAGAATGAAATTATCAACAAAGCAGTATGCAAAGCGGCAGATATCCTGGATTCGCAATAAACTTATCCCAGTTGTCAATTTTGCGAACAAGGAAAGCACAGTGACACCAATGTACTTGCTGGACGCAACAGGTCTGGAACGCGAGAAATCACCCAAGTATTCTGGCTGATTCACGCTGCCTAGAACTCGGAAATGAATGGCAAATGAACGTTCAGGAACCTGCGATCAAAATCATGGAAGGTGAGTAGTCAGGGCAAATGTCATGGATTCTGAAACCTTATTGCGTGTTAGATTTCTTAGATGAACACGATCTTCCAGACGCAAAGTCATTGTCAGAAAGGGCCAATAGCCTGCTAACCATCAAGGAGAAAAATGTCGAGTACGGCTGGCATGCGTTCATATCAGAAACTATTGCTGAACTTTGCTTGCAGGCCAACTGCTGTGCTAGAGGCGAGACGCAAGATGGTTTGTCCGGTGTGCACCGTTGACAAAAGCCGGCCCGTCATGATTGAGCAAGGATTGGAATGGGACATTCACCAAAAAACCCGGTCGCACAAACGGCTAGCTGCCAAGGCTGAGCGAGAAAGACAGACCAATGCTGATCCTATTTCATAAACACGAGACTGTCAGGAAACTAAGTATTGTACATGGCGATCTGTTAATCCAAATCGTTGTGGACTGACAGAACCATACAGGTGAAGGCATCGAATAACGTTAATGCTTTAAAACTGTCTCACAAGATATAAAAGGCTCAGGCAGAATTTGCCCATTGGACCAACCAGTCCTCCCAGTCTTCCCATGAAGCATCGTAATTCCCGTCTCTCTGGCCCTCTTGATAAGCATTGTCCTGGCAATCATGGTGGTGACGGTGACGACGCGGATCCAGGATATGGTCCAAGGCGTGGATGGCGGCATTACTAGCCACCATATCGCGGATGAGGACGTCGTGGTGATTGACAGTAAATTGCGTCTTTGTAACCTTTGGCTTATCAGGACCGGGAACTGGGAGCTTAAATTCAGTTCTCCTGATGTGGGTATGGACGGTGCGATTATCAGACAGTGTTGGAAGACGGAAATGTTGGTTGGATATAATCTCTCCGCGAGAAAGGTAGTGTACGTGTTCTTTATTCGCGTAGTCGGGGGCGGTGTGAGCTGACTTGTTGAACTGATAATCTAACAACAAATTTGAATTTCCGTGTAACTGCGTATTAAAAGACCTTACCGGAGTGGATGACAAGACCGGGCACAATGTGATATTCGAGCATCTTGCGCAGGACGTGGTGACCCCAAGGCGAGAATAGAAACATCCTTAACTTGGGTGGCAATCGTTCGAACGCAGAATTAGCTGGGGCGAAAAGAGTGAGCAAGGAAGTGCCCTTGAGCTTGTGACCGTGATGGTGATGGTGATCGTCGACAAAGCGCAAGTCGATATCGTCTGTGAGACCAACATGCTGAATAGCCGAAGTCTGGAAAACATGAACTAATTCCACTGGACTGTTCTGGTTAGAATAAGAGACATACCAAAATGGAGAAATGTCCGGGGAGCAAGAACAACATCTGGAAGGCCGACAACGGAGGAAGTACGGGATGATTAACGGTATGGATGATGCCTTTTGACACCTGATATGAGACAGATTCGATTTATAGGAGGAAGAGAAACCCACCATTGGACGCCTTCACATCAGGATAGACTACTTTTGAGTAGAAGTTGATCCTGGTTGACGGTGGAAACATCTTTTGCTCAACTCGAAGACGGAGAGGCTGTCCTTCCAGAACGCCCGGAATGGCCAGCTTGGTCGCATAGGTGCTATTATCGCCAAGCGAGCCAATGTCGAAGGCCCCCGGCAAAACTTCATATGCAAGGATAGCACGGACCAAGAGCTTAAACAACTTCTTGCGGCGCTCTTTCTTCTTGTCGTCCAGCAGCAGAGCAGTGTCCAGGTCTTCAACAGCGGACATAACATCACCCCAATGGCAGTTTTGGATTAGAGCAAAGGACGACACATCGTCCTCGGTTACTTGCCAGTGGTCAATCTGAGAGAGTTTGTCGCAACCGTGGCCGGGAAGTGCCCAGTCAGGGGTTGCGAAGAATGTAACACTGGGGAACTTGTCAGACGGGCGTGGTGATCGGAAGAGGGTATATCTCACTGGGAATCTTCGTCGTCAAAGTAGTGGGCTGCGTCGGCGAATTCGATAGCTTTCGTCAATTTGGAGAACCTATTGTACGTAGATGAACTCGAGGTCGGTCGTTTAGGGAATGGAGAAACATCATACCTCGAGTCGCTGCTGATGATCTCCCAAATGGTTCCTTCGTGGTGGTGCCTTTCGTCAGGGAACAGTCCCTCAAGGGGTGTGTCTTTGACAAGTTCTGGGACAGAAGGCAAGGGAAGCTGTTCCGCATTGAAGCCGAACAGGTTCATTCGACTCCATGGTCCAGAAGTGGGTGAGGCGGCAGCCAGGCTGCCCAGGTACAGAAAAAATAAGAGCAGCATCGCAGGGATTGTCAGGGTGCATCGACTCGCGGAGAGGTGTTTTATATGGCGTACTATTTCCAGAGCTCCAAAAGTCTGAGCGTATGACGACATGGATCGTCGGTTGGGCTCACAGGGGCACACCGTCAAGTGTTCTATCTAGACTTCTTGCATCACAAGAGACTACGTTACTCATATGTGGCGCGTTATCGTCCGCTGCTACTACATATTACACAGCTGGAAGATCGCCACGAGGAGGCATGCATATGCATAAATGGGAACGAAAAAAAAACGAGATGAAGTGTCCCTAAAATCGGAGTGTTAAGTACGTTAAATCTCCTCACTCTACAATCTGGCGGAACTTGTCCTGAATTTCATTATACAATGCGTCCATCTTCTGCTTGATAGGTTCCTTGCCTTGCGAGGGCGACTGTGAGGGAAGATCTGAAGTTAGGGTTGTTATCCGGTTGTAGTAAGTATTTAGCTCACCTCAAACTTCATTTGAGAAAGCTTGAACATGATATCTGCTGTGGAATCCTTGAGCTTAGCGAATGTAAGATCGTGCTGGGTCACGGCCTTGATGGCTGCGTCGTGGAAGGCCACAAAGTTCCTCAACATGGCGCTGGTCTTGTAGAAGGGGCAGTATCTGTCATACTCGCTCATGCCGTTCTGTTGAAGGAAGTCGTCTTTGAGCATCCTCGCAACCTCCAACGTGATCTTATCATTTTCGCCCAGAGCACTCTTTCCGACTAGCTGCACAATTTCAGCGAGGTCCTCCTCCTTCTGAAGGATTTCCTTAGTCTTTGTGCGGAGCTCGACGAAACCAGGCTCTTCGCGTTCGTAATAAGGCTCCAAGACCTTGGTGTACTTGGAGTACGAAAGGTTCCAGTTGACAGAGGGGAAATGTTTGCGTTGTGCAAGTTTCTTGTCAAGACCCCAGAAGACCTGGACGATACCGAGCGTGGCAGAAGTGACAGGATCAGAGAAATCGCCACCAGGAGGTGAAACACTGGAAGGAATTAGGTCAATTTTTGTAGTCGTAGAAGTAAACGACGATACATACGCTCCAACAATAGAAACTGTTCCTTGGCGGAGGGGGTTACCCAAGCAAACAACCTTGCCAGTTCGTTCGTAGAAACTAGCAAGTTTAGTACTAAGGTAGGCGGGATAGCCCGAGTCAGCAGGCATTTCCGCCAGACGGCCGGAAATTTCACGCAAAGCCTCGGCCCAACGAGAGGTTGAATCGGCCATCATGGCGACGTTGGAACCTTGGTCACGGAAGTATTCTGAGAGCGTAATGCCAGTATAGATAGAGGCCTCTCGAGCGGCGACGGGCATGTTGGAGGTATTGGCAACAAGTGTGGTACGCTTCATGATGGGCTCTTGGCGGTCACCAATTTCCATGGTCAGTTGAGGGAACTAGAAAGATGGTTAGATCCTGGCAACCAAGAGGAGTGGTCACGACGAACCTCCATCAACACTTCAGCCATCTGTGAAAGTGTCAGTGGTGGTAAGAGTGGCAGTGTGATGGGCATACCTCGTTTCCGCGCTCACCACAACCAACGTATACAATAATGTCGCTGTTGGAGAACTTGGAGATGGCTTGTGAGATGACAGTCTTTCCGCAACCGAACGCTCCAGGAATTGCCGTTGTTCCGCCCTGCACGCAACTTTGGGAAAGATCAGAGGAGTTCCCAATAAGCGCGATGTCCATTCTTACGGGAAGAGTGCATCCAGGATACGTTGGCCGGTAAGAAGGGGATAATCTGCCGTCAACTTTTCCGTTACTGGACGAGGCGCCCGGACAGGCCAGAGTTGCATCATGGTGTGTTTCATGGTCCTGCCTTCGAACTCTGTTTCCAGGACTACATCCTAACGCAAGGTCAGCAGCAAGTGGGAGTGGAGCGGAGTGCTGCGCTCACATCGACGGCGTAGCTTCCTGGTTCAGCAATGTGTGTGATTGTTCCAAGCGCTCTAGGTGGTAGCATGATTTTGTGATTGTCGACGAGCGAGTTCTCGTAAACGCTACCAAAGATATCGCCTCCAGAGATATGATCACCAACCTACGCGTGGCTCTTCAGTACGAATATAGGAAACCCGATGGCGAGCATGCGCACTTTGAAGTTGACTGGTTTGAAGTCCCACTGTATCGAGCGGTCAAGGGCATCGGTGTTAATTCCACGAGGGATGTAGATAGATTTGGAGAGTTCTTGGATAGACTGAAGGCACATCAGGAACCAGGAGAACTCATTGTGATCTCCTGAGTGACACTTACCCTTAATGGGCGCTGGATACCATCGACAATATTGCCCATGAGACCTAGATGATGGATGAGCGACTAAACGTTGGTTGGAGGGGATCCAAGTACCAGGTCCGAGCTCGACACTAAGAGGTTTGCCGGTTCTGAGGACGGGGTCTCCAACGGTTACGCCAGACGTTTCTTCATAAACTTGTATAGTGGCCTTATCGGCCTCGATACGAATAACCTCTAACACGAGGCTCAATGTTATATTGAAAGAGAGACACCAAAAAACGACACACCGCCGACAAGCTCATCATGACCAACACGGACTAATTCGTACATGGCGGCGCCGATCATATTCTCTGCAATGACGACGGGGCCTGATACGCCGAATACCTGACCGAATCTGCTTTCGCGGTCTTCATCGCGGACTTTTGCAAGGTCGCGCTTTGCATTCTGGAGACCGCCTGCCATGGTTATGGGCAGGAGAGAGATACCCATTTCAAGCCTGCCTTGCCATCGGTCCAAGCCGACAGTCACGTGACCAGATGAACGCGTAATGGGATTCTGCTCGCCTCGTTTCTCTCCTCACCACATTCACCACAAACATGCCTCCGAAAGCGTAAGTCTGCGTATTTTCACCTACATCTTATATCCTAACCCTCTCTGCAGTGACTGGGAGAAATGTGCGTACCAGTAGTCTCCGCACTTTTGCTTCACCGACTCAAACATTGCACAGACGAGAAGAGGATAGACGACAAGCCCGACGAGAAGATTGTTGGTATGTGTCTTTGCCTTTGCCTTTGGATCTCTACTCGTTGACTGATCCTCCACAGCCCTTGACGATAGTGACATTCAGATATTAAAGACATACGTACGTATTCGTAGCCCAGCTGCCTTTCTGGTGCCAAGTGACATCATTTTAGGGTCAAGGCCCGTACGCGCGGAAACTGAAGGATGTGGAGAAGGATATCAAGGACATTCAGAAGCGTATAAATGATAAGCTAGGTGCGTCATCGTTGTGTCTGACGACATTCTTCCGCTAACAAAGTCGACAGGCGTGAAGGAGTCTGATACGGGACTTGCGTCACCAAATCTCTGGGATCTTGCTGCAGACCGACAGCGCATGAGCGAAGAACACCCACTGCAGGTTGCGCGGTGTACCAAGATTATTCCTGTGGACCCTAAACTCGCCGCGGCCGCAAAGGCAGTCAACCCACTTGGGGCGATGCAAGGACAGAAGGGTGCTGATGAGCAAGACAAGTATGTCATCAACATCAAGCAAATCGCCAAATTTGTTGTTGGTCTCGGTGACCGAGTGGCGGCAACGGACATTGAAGAAGGCATGCGCGTGGGGTGAGTCATATTGCGCGACCACATGATTGCCATACCCTAATAGTTCCTACTAGCGTTGACCGGACAAAGTATCAGATTCAGATACCCTTACCACCTAAAATCGATGCTTCTGTCACCATGATGCAAGTCGAGGAGAAACCAGACGTGACATATTCGGACGTTGGTGGGTGCAAAGAACAGATTGAGAAGCTGCGAGAAGTCGTGGAGACACCACTATTATCAGTGTGTTTGTTCCTTTGAGTCATTGATCTCGTTAACCTGACTGCGTCGTTAGCCAGAGCGCTTTGTGAACCTTGGCATTGACCCACCCAAGGGTGTCCTGCTATTCGGTCCTCCTGGAACTGGCAAAACACTGTGTGCTCGTGCAGTTGCAAACCGAACCGATGCGACGTTTATTCGGGTGATTGGTTCAGAGTTGGTGCAAAAGTACGTCGGAGAGGGAGCTCGCATGGTTCGCGAGTTGTTCGAGATGGCGAGGAGTAAGAAGGCTTGTATCATTTTCTTTGACGAAGTGGACGCTATTGGTGGTGCTCGTTTCGACGACGGTGCTGGTGGTGACAATGAAGTGCAGCGGACGATGCTTGAGTTGATCAATCAACTGGACGGCTTCGATCCTAGAGGAAACATCAAGGTGCTTATGGCTACCAACAGGTAGGCAAAAGCAGCTGTGCAGCAGTGGTAGGGACTCATGTCCCATTTCTTAGGCCCGACACACTAGATCCTGCACTTCTTCGTCCAGGTCGTCTTGACCGACGCGTCGAATTCTCACTACCCGATGTCGAGGGTCGTGCACACATTCTACGTATCCATGCCAGAAGGTTCGTTGTGATGCTATTGAAACGGAGATGTATGGCTGACCTGGACGTAGTATGAGTGTAGAGCGGGACATTCGATTTGACCTGATTGCCCGACTGTGTCCAAACACGACGGGTGCTGAGCTTCGTTCTGTCGCGACAGAGGCTGGAATGTTTGCTATCCGTGCAAGACGGAAGGTAGCAACGGAGCGGGATTTCCTGGACGCTGTGGAAAAGGTGGTGCGACAAGGAACCAAGTTCTCGAGCACGTAAGTGGATGAATGACATGGAAGACGAAAGTGTACTGACGCTGATTAATTCCAGGCCTCTGTATCAAGTGTATAACTAGAGATTGTGTAGATAGATGATGTTTGATTGTTATGAGAAAGATGGAGTTATGTCAGAGTTCCATAAGAAGACAGGGGGAAGGCTCAGTAAGATCCATCCGTTGGTTGGTTGGTCGTAAACTGAGAATGAGTGTTCCATGAGTGTTCCGAGTCTCTTACCATGCCCTACCCTCGCATACCTCTACTCGCTGCCCGCGCAATCCACAGGCAAGCTCCCCCGCAGTCTGCAAAACTCGCTGACCTGCTATCGAGATACGCCAACATTGCTCCCCGTCCCATCAACCTCTCCCAACTTCTCTCCTTTGGTAGACCAGTAACTCCAGATTCTGTCCTTGCCTCCGTCTCCTACACCCTCGCAGAGCTGCCCCGCCGCCTCGCGACACGTGTCCGCACTCTCGAGACCCTCCCATTCATTGTCGGCACTAATCCCTATATCGCCAACACCCTCAACGCGTACAAGGAAAGCTTCGCCTGGCTTGCTACCCACACCCCCGTCACCAGTATAGATGAGAACGAAGAGTTTGTTAAAAACCTTGCAGGTCTCGTGCAGAACCACACAAATGACATCCCAACTATGGCCAAAGGGTGCGCTGCCTAGTCATTCCCCCCTTCTCTCATACATTGACATCGTCCCAACCTCGACAGTTTCCAAGAATGTTCTCGTTACATGTCCCCAACGCAGATAAGCAACTTTCTCGACGGCGCCATCCGTAACCGCATCTCTGTCCGTCTGATCGCCGAGCAACATATTACACTCTCCAAAGCCCTGTCAGAGGCACGGGACATCGATAGCTATGTTGGTGTTGTAGATCCCCAATGCTCGCCACACCAGATGATACGCATGTGCGGCTCCTTTGTCTCCGAGTTGTGCGAGGCGACCCTTGGCGCGAGTCCGGAAATCGTCGTCGATGGAGACATCGGTGCCACCTTCCCGTAAGTACCAACATCTCTCTCGCCCGATCAACCATGGAAGCTCATCTCGACATAGATATGTACCAGTTCATCTCGAGTACATCCTTACAGAACTCCTCAAGAACTCCTTCCGAGCGACGGTCGAGCACCATTACAAGATCCACGGCAACACCACAACTAAACGTCTCCCACCAATCACTATCACCCTTTCTCCCCCAACGCCCCATAGTCCCAACCACGAACACTACTTTTCAATTCGTATTCGCGACCAGGGCGGAGGCGTCTCGCCTACCAACATGGCTCGTATCTTTTCTTATGCCTTTACCACAGCTGGCCGTGGCGCTCAGAATAACGTCCAAGACAACGACGACGAAGGTGGACCCTATGCCGCCCAGCATATTGGCGGCATGGCTGCTGTTACTGATACAGGCAACGGCGACGTTAGTTTATTCGGAGAGATCACTGGTAAAGGTCTTCAGACGGGTCTTGGCACCATCGCAGGTCTGGGCTACGGTCTTCCCATGAGTAGACTATATGCCAAGTGCGTAATCCCTTGCCCTCCCTCCCTCCGGCTCCTTGAGTCCATGACACTATCCCCACTAGGTACTTCGGCGGCTCACTCGACTTGTTCGCCTTAGAAGGATGGGGTACCGACGTATTCCTCAAGTTGCGCTGTTTAGACGAGGCTGGTGATTCAGCCATTTAATTCCTCACTCTTTTTATAATCCATGTACTGGCACATTTAATAATATCCCTTTGAAAACTGCTCAGCTGGTGAGCCTTCATTATTCATTGCAACGTGGGGACGAAGGCGTGCGGTACTCGATATTAAGATAACAAAGCCGACAATGAAATACAGCAAGCCCCAGGTATCATCAATGAAGCTAAAATCAACACGAAAACGTGAATCAAATTGTAAGCAGGAGTGCGAGAAAATTATTTTGTGCTTCCCTGTAAATTCAGCTGTCAGCCTGCACGACGTATCTACTGAAAGGACTCACCACATATCCACTCAGAGTTCTACTTGAGTGATACGAAGAAGATATGCTTTGGGTCTGCGAACTACGATACGCCCGCGAGGCAGATCCCAGTGTCGAAGCGTGGCTAGTGCTAGGCGTAGTTGGCACGCCATTTATCGCCGTCCTGGTTGTTCGTGCCGTCAGCGGTGTAGGGGCACTGATCAACGACTTCTTTGGTGTTTCCGTCACTTGTTTGGGTCTGCTGGACGGTGTCGATCGGTTGCTTGTCGTAGTCGCTTGCCTCCGTCTTCCTGACAGGATGAAAGGATGTCGCATAGCCATTTGGGGCTTCATGCGTCGTTCCGGATCCCAAACCAGGCATTTCGCAATGAAATCTACAAATTCCTCGTCATTGCATTTGAGAGCCTGTGCAAGTGTCCTCGATCCTGGCCTGCGTCGCCGGCCCTTCGAGTTTACGACAGGCCGTGGTGCACCGCTTGTGTCTGGCCCATAGGTTAGATATCGAGCTCTTCAACCGGAGGCAAAGTACGGTACCGAAAAAGAGTTTCTTGCGTGAGCTGCGGTTAACGAACTCCTTGTCGGGTACACCCAAGACCTCCATAATGCAAGACAATTGCTCTTGCTCGTTTTCTCCCGGAAAGATTGGATACCCAGTGTACAGTTCTGCCAAGATACAACCCAGACTCCACATATCAATAGCCATGTGATAGTTCATTCCAAGAATGACTTCAGGCGAGCGATAGAAGCGACTCTGGATGTAGGTATAGACTAAGATGATCCTCAGCAGCGTGGCCATCACTCGTGAACTGCCCAACCACTCACTTTTCTCGTGTTCAAAACAACTACTACCAAAATCAATGACTTTGATGGCGCTCTTCATCGGGTGTTTCAACAGCACGTTCTTGGTAGAGCGGGAATAAGTGCATTTGTAAAGTGAGGAGAGGAAGACGGGTAGCGTTACCTCTGGTTTCAAGTCGCAATGAACGATCCGGTGGTGTCGCATGAGCACAAGGGACATGAGCATTTGCGTGGTGAATCGTCGAATCAAAGAAGTTGTGAACCCAACAAATCCATTAGCCTTGATAAGCTCGTAAAGGTTGATGCTCAGCAACTCCATCGCAATGCATAGGTGATTCCGGAAGTAAAAGTGATCATTCATCTTGATGACGTGGTGTTTCTCATCCGCATCCTTGATCCGTGGTTGAGAATGACATGACCGACAACAACAGAAGTAACCTACCCATTTGCGTAAGTTCTCCAAGATCTTAACCTCGACTAGAGCCTGGTGATGGAACCGTTTCTTGTTGCGAATGATCTTGATAGCTACCGAGTCACCCGTACAGTGATCCCGACAGTGAAGTACTTGACCGAAAGAACCTTTACCAAGGGTGTCAATCACTTCATAACGATACGCAAGGTGATCGTGGTTGATGACAAGGTAGTCTCCACGTTCATCATCATATCCGTAATTGTTCATCGAGTTATCCAACGTCGCCATCTTCTTCCTGTCCTTCACGCCAATATAATAGACGGAAGCATAATCCCGAATTTCTTTCTTCTCGTACTCCGATAGGTGGTGAGCTTGGCTGCTTCTCAAGACGGCTGTTACTGAGGTGAGGTAAAATTCAATCAAACACGCTTTTACACAACTCACCATCAGGCGATAGAGGTGGTGCCGGGTCAATAGGCTCCGGGAATTTCAGCAGCTCATCCAGCTCTTCTTGTGTTGCACCAGCAGCTAGTTTCTTGGCCTGTTGACGTTTGATATAGTTCCTCATTTCCTCATCGCCCAATACTTCCTCTTCGTCTATTGCACTTGGAACGGGTGAAGGCGTGGACAGAGATTGTTGACTAGACGAAGGTGATGCTCTGGAAGATTGAACCACCTGAGTGCCTGAAGAGTTCGATGAACGTAAACTAGGCTTGGGCCCGAGTAACTTGAGACCCTTCGATGGAGAAAGGGCAGAAAAACGATGAGATGAGGAGGGCTGTTCAGTGTTGTTTGCTGGGGTAGAGATTGATGCCGCAGACCCAGTGGAGGGCTTGCGAAGACCGATGAACGACATTGAGTCACGGTTCGGCTTGCGACCCAGAATGCTTCCATTGCCCGCACTCGCACCCGCCTGACGAGGGAGCCGGGATGTCGACGTTGAAGGCGACGCTCGCATGAGTGATTGGTGCAGGGAGGACTTGGGCGTTGGACCATCATCGTTCATCACTCCGAATTCCGAAGTTGGTAAACTAGTAGGCGATGGATTAGCAGATGTGGACGCAAGCCCACTTGCACGTCGCGTCGCCAACGCTGAGGAAGAGGGCTTCAAAGGAGGCGAGGGTATAGCTGATGCACCACTAGAGATGCGGGGGATTTTGGTCGGAGTCTCTTTGGGTAACCCAGAAACAACGTTGAAAGCAGAATTAGGCGGTTCTCTGTTTTCCTTTGCAACGTGAGAAATGCTGCCTGTGGTACCAACCGAAGGCGATCCGGCAATTGTTGGAAGCTGATTGCGGCTACGAAGTGAAGTGTCAGACTGCTTTTGCATAGAGCTAACCGTTTGTGCCGTGAGTCGAGAAGAATTCGAGGGGGTACGAGTGGCAGTCGGAGGGGCTGTTGCGGTTGATGAAGTCGAAGATTTAAGTTTTGCGACACGTTGGGCGGTTGCCGGTTCCAGCGCCGACATTTGCATGGGCGGCATAGCTACTGGAGACTTTGGTTTCCGGGGATTCGTTGAAGACAAAGTCTTGAAACACCAATAAGGCATACAACTATCAATTTAACGTTCGAAATAACCTTACCTTGCCTCGTTTCCTGATCATCAAGGATATGCGACTCTCACTTCTATCCTTTTCCTCCTTTTTCCTTTCCTTCTCGGCTTTAGCCTTAGCCTTCTCCGCTTCTTTGTCAGACTTAGCATTCTCCTTGGAGCTATCTTTCGCATCTGCATGCAAACTACGGCGTGATGATGATTTCAGCAAGGAAGGAAGCCCCAAGCTCAGCACAGATTTCTTTGACGCAGAACCTGGTACAGACGTCGAAAGAGTCGCGTAATCACGAGAAGGCGAGGCACTATTCTTAGAACGTGGGGTCGTGAGGTGGCTGGGAGGAGAGGTTGACGGGGGAAGAACGGGTGGGACTTGCATGGACTGGGAAGAGGAGCGTCGAAAGAATGGGATTGAAGAAGGCGTGAGTCGCTTAGATTGTGTCCGTCGGACTGAGGATGAGGGGCTGAGGGGACCAATGGGGGGTGCAGACAGAGCAGACGTTGTGTGATTGGTACTGGCGCTGGAATCTGTCCCCGGTCGGCTGGAGCCACGATCAGGAGTCTTCGAGCTCCCGCTCGTTGTAATGCCAGGTGCATGAACAGAACCCACAGATGACAAAGATGCCAGGGAACCCGCCGAGGTCATAGCATCAGGCTGTTCGGGAGACCACGGGGATTTAGACGCGCTTTTGTCCTTGGAAGCGGATTTGCGTAGTTGTTGCCCAAAACTGACCGCCCGAGGACTGAGTGGGAAGTTCGACTTTGAACTGGATGAGGGGGAACTCGATAGACGAAGGTTCAAGGCGCTCGAAAAACTCCACTTTTTTGAAGGGGTCTTGGGAGCGACAGGTGCTGACTCAGTGCTAGTGTAACCGGATGCAGGCTGTTGACTTTGACGGGCCAGTTGGGGCTGATGATGATATGCAGGTACTTCAAGAGAAGATGTACGTTCAAGGTTGCTGTCATGACTTGGGCGCTTTCCAGAATCCTCACCGCCAGAAAGAGATGGGAAGGAGAGGCTTGAAGACGTGGGTGGCGGCGAACGATAAGAGGAGAGGTCCTTTGGCAATGGAGGAACAGGAGGAACGGTTGTGCTTTCCGACGCGTCGCCGACGACGGCGATTGAAGCCACGCGGTCCTTCAAAAAATTGGCATCACCTGAAGATATATCACTGCCAGCACTGTTGCGCCTCGTTTTGCCTGTGGAATGACGTCCTGACGCTCCAGAGACTGAAGTAACACTGGTACCGGTGGACATAGAAGCTGAATCCCGAGAGCTGGTGGTTGGCGTGCTAGTATAGGTAGAAGAAGTCGAACCACGTTTGGGTGTGAAGCTCATCCGCGCGCTAACTTTCTTGGGAGTCTTGTCTTGCGGTGGCAAACTCTGACGCTGATCATCGACCAGACCCTCGGGGTTTCCTTCGACATCAACCGACCCAGAAACAGAATGGTGTTTATTTATTCCTTCCTTTCCTTCCTTTTCGCTGCCAGTGCCAACACCGCTCCCCCTCCTGGACTTTGTGTGGTCGCTTCCAATACCTTCCCACTGATTCCCAATCTTGGCAGGCGTGACAGGTCGACTAGAGCTCGATGCCCGACCGAGGCTCCCAACACTGGCACGAGCTCGCGCAGTTTTCCCGGTAAGACCATCCAATTTGCGTAGAGCTTCAGCAGTTTCTTCATCTCCAAGAGCATCCCACCCCTCTTGAGTACCCCGAAGTAGAGAGTGGGCAACGCTGGGAGATGTCAGTTGAGACAAGCCATCCTTGGAACCGGAACCCAGAGGCGGTGTATGAGATTTATTGACCGACTGCTTCAGCAGGTGTTGGATAGACGACGACGCAGGCGATGGGGGCAAGTGAGAGAAGTCCGCAGCCTGAACTCGCCGAACATCGATCAAGGATGACGACGTTGAACCCGCAGAGAGCTGCCTGGAGTGACGTTCGGGAGCCTTTTGCGACGGCGACACTAGCTTGGAAACACCACTCATTGAGAGGCCAAGGCTCTCACGGCGACGGTCCCTGGCTTTCCCGTCTTTAGGCGAAGTAGTTGCCAGCAAGGTGCTCACGTTAAGGCTGCGATGTTTGCGTGCAGATACGGTGTTGTCTTCCTTTGCCCTGTCAGAGCTGGCTGAACTGGATCCCGTACGCTTGGAAATGAGCGACCCATGTTGGTCCAATTCGAACTCGTCCGAGGTCCGCTTTTTCGCCCGGCGTGCTGGAGTAAATGAGCTGGGGGGCGAGGTTGGAAGCGTGTCCGGATTGAGCGAGCGATCCTGAGAACGAGGGACCTTCGGAGTTTCGTCTTGAAGGGGGTCTACACGGGCCGAAAGAGAGAGCCTAGGGCCTTTCCCAGACTTGGCAAACTCTGAGACACCGCTATTAAGATTGCGAGGATAGAGGATTTCTTCCCCACCACTTTCCTCTGCAATTGAAGGACGATTTCGGATGGCTCTGCGCGGGGGCTGCAAAGGAACCTATAACGGATGAGTGAGCGAGGAGAGACATGTACAGCATAAGAGCCACATACCTCTTCCTTTTCCGATCCCTCGCCATCGACAGCTTCTATCGTCCAGGGACTATCGGGCTCATCGTCGGGTGGATCCTCCGAAGCGAGAACCTCGACACCATCAAAAGGGGAAGACATATGACCGCCGTCATCTGTTCCGCTGGAATGCTCACTCCTCGTCCAGCGGGGTGTAGCGAGTTCGCCAACACCTACGAGTCCACGTCGATCGATGCTGGCTGGGTTTCTGGCGGGGGTGATGGGCTCACTAATGGGGTGCTGATCCGGGGTTCTCGCTGTTTGGGGAGGTGGGGGGAGGGAAGGGAGGGGGGAGTCAGAGGGAGACGGAACGCCGAAATAGTAAGGATCGAGAGACGAGGACGCGGAAGCGGAACGGGAAAGGGGAGGGTCTTGTTCAGGATATGGATTGTCAACATCATCTAAAGCAGCAACGGCCTTGGAAGCCTGGAAGGACAGAGAACGTGTAAGCAGGGAAAATCGCGGAGAGAAGCGACGGGAAGTAAAACCTGGGATGCTGTGGGATAGTCGAGATGAGTGGTGGGTGAGTGGTGGTGTGGGGAATGGGCCAATGATTCCTCACTGGCAAGTGGGAGGTTGATTGTGATGCCATGTGAGCTGTGTCCAGTGTCTGGCTCGGACGCAGACATGGAAGGGGGTGGCTTGTTGAGCCGGGGAGAAAGGGGAGAATAAAACAGAGAATAAAAGGGAGAAAATAGGAAGAGAGAGTCGGGGAGGAATGGTCGCTGGGGGATGCGAGAAGGCAAGTTGGCAGACCTGTTGACCTCATGTTGTTGTTTGTGGGTGTTTGTCGAGTGGCGATTTAAATAATAAAAATAGGGAGTATATTGTATTTTCCCGCGGAGAAAGCCATGATGCTGCCTTCTCGATTCCTCAAGGCCACTGGACGCTCTCTCCTCCGTCCACCATGCCTACCTCCGTAGACTCGTCCCAGTCTACCCCCGTCTTTCCAATTCCTCTTCACATGTATCCCTTTGCTCAACCCCCTCCTCTCCTCGCTAATCCCCCTCCTCGTCCAAAGCGTCGCCAGGTCAAGAACGCTTGCACTAATTGCCAAAAGGCCTGCAAGAAGTGTGACGACGCCCGTCCCTGCCTTCGATGCGTCAAGTACGGTGTCAGCGAGGAATGTGTTGATTCCCAGCGCAAAGAAAGGAAAAAGGGGATTAAGCGCGGTCCCTACAAGAAGCGCGATGGAAGAGGTCCGTTTCCTTTGTCTTCTTCCCCTCTATTCTCATACATCTCAAGGTCGCGCAGCCCGTACTATGGACTCAGCTAATCCTGTTCATCAGGCTATCCCAGCCCCCGACCCTCCTTTGATCCCCCCACCATACATGCCCCTCCCTCCTCCCGGTTACTATGCCCAGTGCACGCCACCTATGCCCAAACCTGGAGACTCTCCGCAGTCATACCCGTACTTTGTTGCTCAAGTTGCCCCTCCCGATCCTACACACATAAACCAGCAAGGTGAAAACTCCAACTGTCACTCACCACAAACCTACTATCCTATCTTCCATCCCCCTTTCCCGACTCAGCCTGTGTATCCCCATTCTCAAGGCTTCATCACGGTACGTCATAATGCCTAGGTTCACCCAAATCAGTATCCCAACTCTGTACCCCTCATTTACAATAACATCTCTCCAGCACTCCGACAAGTTGAGGTGAACTCGAGCCATCTGCCCTCGACCGCTTGTGATGCTTGTGATGGCAATTCTGATAATCAATCACTGCGACCTGTTCTTTCCTGCCCTTCACCATGTAAACTTGCTGCTTCTTTACTCTTGCTGATCTCGTGTCAATTTATGCTTTTGAGGATGCGCGCATGTCTAAATTTGATCTTTCATACATGCATCTATTTTGTCTTGAAGCAAGGAGATCTTTGTCAACAAATACAGTGGTATATGAAATAAGGCGATGTCCTTGCTGTCTACATCCTCTGTAGCGCTGCAGCAACAGTCTCCATTGTTGGACGCAAGGAAACTACCCTTGACCAGCATTGCTGCATCAGGGTCCACAATTCGTCTGTGAGCCATCGTTGTACGTTGGGGTCAGTAGGGCGTTTCGGTTGGATATGATCAATCACAGCACGAATAACAGCCGCATCCCGTTTACGTTCCGGGAAAGGATGCTGCCCTGTCAATAATTCCAGTATTGCCATGGCGAATGAATACGTATCCGCTTCTTTGGTTGGCGAAGCTCCGTCGATGACTTCTGGCGCCAGCCATCGTGCACTTCCCGACTCCGTAAGTGTCGCAGAGGCAAGTATCTCTGTTACGTCTTCGATCACTTTGGCCATTCCGAAATCACTGATGCACGCATCTCCCTACAAATGGTGTTCAGGTGCCGTCCTTTGAATATGAAATTTTGACTTACTGATGCTGAAACGAGGATGTTCGTCTGCCTCATCATGAATCGTCAGGTTTGCGTATGTGACCGATGCGATACACTCACACATTTAACTAGTGTTCAAGTCAGTGCGGCTGATAATCAAGAATTAGCAGAGGCCATCTCACTGTTCCCGTGGACGATATTCTCTACGTGAAGGTATCTTAAACCTTCCGCTGCTCCCCGTATCTGGCATGATAAATTCAAAGAAACTCTCTCGGGTTTTTAGACAAGTCGAACTCACCAAAAGCATTTTATCGGCTTCGGGATTCCGCTTGACGTAACTGGAATTTCTGGATCAGAAAAACACACACACACACACACGTGTCCCTCGTCCACATACTCGAGAACATTGCCGTTTTCGAGCCACGGTGAGACCTGACATCTTTATCTGAGCTGGCGGAATTATGATCTGATACCAGGCACGAACCATGTGCATATGTTTCCCCTGGTCAGTTACGATCCCATATAAGGTGAGTATATGTTTATTTTTGAGCTTCGACCACACTTGAATTTCACGGACAAAGCGCTATCAGGAACATATTGATCACAACTGGGCGCCGGTACCGTCATGCACGAACCTTCTGCGCGTTTTGGTCGTCCGCCTTCACATTCCTTAACCCCTTTAGAGCAACCTGTGTCGATGACATGAACGAGATACCTGCCGAGAGCAAGTCCCTCCACGAACCCTCTCTTCGTCCAACCAGCGACCGAGCCATATGTCACTGTACTTTCCGCCGGCGACTGGGATGTCGTCGAGCTTCACAATCTCGCCATCCAGAATCTTCACGGATGGAAGGATAGCTGTCATCCGATGCAGATTAACCAACCCTCGTTGCATTTCAAGATATTGCTGGCTTGCCAGTTTGCTCAGCTTGCCCGAAGGAAGTGAGGACGAAGTGGATGGAATAGGCGAAGTGGGTGGGGTCATCGCGATAGGCGAAGAGGTCTGTACTTCGGTAAATAACATATCGGTTGAGGTGAACCGCAATTGTCGCATTTCTCTCAGCCTCTGCGATCATACTGTCAGAGTGCGGAACTGTATAATGCTGCAAGAACATAACAGGCACCTCTTGACCTTCTTGCATGATCTCTTCAGCAACTGGTTCTCCTGCTTGGTGTAAGGCAACGACACATTTCAGCTCCTCTTGATTCGCGAGTATCTGGAGAAGGAGATCCCGACTCTCGGCATGGTTTTGCAATTCCATCGCCCGCACGTCCATTTGTGCGCGTTGAAAGGCGATTTGGTTTCTGCGCAAGAATTTGAGTGCATAATATCTGTGTTTCGTCGATACCAACGCACTGAAGCTTGCCGTGGCAGCAATTAGATTATAGATTGTGAGTGGTCGTGAGTGGGGTTAGACGTACTGTGAAGGCTTGAATTGCGTTATCTAACTCTTGTTGGCATTGGCTGATACCTTGCTCAATGTCGGCTCTTCGCACTAACAGGCTGCGTGAATTTTCGGGAAGGAATTGCCATAATCGACCCACCCCATCGAGTCAAGGCACTATAACTTGACCATTTACGAGTGCGCTTGAGTGTCTTTTCTAGGACTCTATAATGAACAGTCTGCGTCCCGTTTCGGCAAAATGTAGGTTCATGAGGCTCACGCAATGACCTCGTCCATGCGTTCTTGCATCGGTGTTCCCGCCAGACCTTGACTTTCTTCTCTGAGGGAATTTACCAGTATCGTGCTCTTGTCTCCGAGCGATTTTGCACGCCTCTGTGCAAAGCGAACAGATGTTAGCTTGCATTAAAGACAAGGAGGTATGTTTACTACCTTGTAGCGAGCCACTTCCTCGCAAGACTTGACTATCTCGGAAGCCAGGCTAGCTGCGACTGGAACACCGGCGGCCTGGCCGGCGGTATCCGCAATGCCAATGACCATACTCAGGATTTGCGACATCGCAAGCATCTAGAGGGGGAGACCCGCGATTATAAGGATGGATGGGCGATTGTAACACCTGCAATAGCTGTGGTTCCCAAAAGGAAGGCCATGGCTGCGGGGCACTTGACATATAGATTACGACACGTGGGGTATGCGATATTTAGCTACGGCGACGAGATTAATGTAAGGTTATGTGACATTCGTGTGGAGGTGACTCTAGAAATTGCTTTGGTTGTACAAGAGTGTGAAATTAACAAGACTTGCGTTCAACGTTCAACGTCCAAGCCTCCAGCACGATCATTTGAAATTCAAGTTTACATCACTATCTTCTGCCCACGTGCTCCCGACTCACAGCTTCCCTCGACCTGCCACCTTCAGCGATGTCCACTAGAACCAGGAGCAGCACCAGAATACAAGCCCTTCATAATGCCGATGACCTTAATGGAACAACTGACTCCCGGGCGCAACGATCGCAGGACAATGAGGAACAGTCTTTCAACTTGGAAGAGAAGGAACAGGAGATTTGGGATGAACTCAGAGACGAACATTACGACAGTGAGCCCTTCCGTTGTTCTCTTCTGCGTCATCTCCATCCCACCTACATGTAGTCATCGAGCAGCTGCCATTAACTATTCACAGGCAGCTCACCCTTCTGCATCAGCTGGATAGTCAAGCCCACAGTGCGCTCTCCATCCTCTACAATATTGGCAATTACTGACTCGCATCTTCATCTTGTCAGAATATTCAAGTAGTTTACTTCCGGCTATCAAGCAATACATTAGGTTGCGGCAAAGACTGGCGACCGGCAGCAAGCGAGCAATCCAATCGGAAGACCCTATACGAAATCTCTCCCCGCGAGCGAGTCCAGATAATGATGATGATGGTGAGGTCACCCCATGATTACCTTTGTTATGCTCACGATCATGCAGAAGCTACACCTATCACACCCTCTGCGCGGGACCTATCCGTTTCATCCTCCGCCAATGCTCACCCAAGGGCAAAGCCTCCCGCATCCTCGCGTGAGCTGCTATCACACATTGCATGGCTGAGCGAGGAGTACCTTCGCACTTCTCGCGAAAAGGTCAATCTCGCACAGGCTGCGCATGACTCTGTAAGTTCTCTTCATTCGTGTTCTAAGGTATCTTACTTTCAATGCCAGGTAGATCGCCATATTCGCTTATTGGACCAATTTATCAAAGAACAGGAGGCCTCTCTTGGTCCCGAGCCAAATGCCCCCGTCATGCTTAGCATGTCCGAGTTGTTTGTTCCAAAATGGAGCCGCTCAACTCGTGTAAGTATGAGTCCCATATTCAATGAAGAGGAAGAACAAGGGGCACAGGCTCAATCGGCCCCAACTGAGTCATCCGTGTCTGTCGAGCGCTCAAAACGACGTCCGCCTAAGAGCCGTAAACAGAAAGAAAAAGATAAGGATAAAGAAAAGCCGGACCATGGTGCCACTGGCGCTTTAACGATTACACTACCTCCTCAACATCAGGAGATGTATGTTGACCCTAATGAACCGACTTGGTGTTACTGTAATCGCGTTTCATTCGGCGAAGTAAGTGGATATACTCTAGTCGGTGGTTCGTATTCATTCCCTCTTCCAACTATAGATGATTGGTTGCGACGATCCAGAGTGCAAGTATGAATGGGTATGTGGGCCAAAAAACCCCGCGACCTTCAGCGAATACAATCTAATCCATCCCCTCTTGGCCAGTTCCATTTGGAGTGTGTAGGGTTAAGGGAGGTTCCAGAGGACGACGAGTGGTATTGCCGAGAATGCGCACAACGACGAGAAGCTAGAAATCGACGAAGGTGATGCTCGCGTATAGGTCAACCCGACGTGACTCGCATCTTGAGCTTGTTGGCCAGAGTCTCCATATAGACATCTAACGACAGTTTAGCGCTGAGTATTGGTTTGTACTTGCACATGTATGCGTACCAGTCTCGTGTCGCAATCTCCAGTATTCTGCCAATAACTCGTTGAGTTCTGCTTCGTTTTTCTTGAGATGGTCCGCCATCTGTCAAAGCACGTTGAAAAACCAATCACATGGGATTCTTTGCAAAGCTGACCTCTGACTGAATGTTGTTTGCTTCGGCACGCAACTCCTCCAGTTGTTTGTCGTTATCCCGTCTTTCAATAGCCATTTGTTCGTACTCTGCCTTGAGGCGGGCTATTGTCTTTTCGTTCGCTTGTTTTTTGTCCTCGGCATGTCTTTGAGCTCGTTCCAGTTTTTCATGTGCATTTGCAAGCTGCTTGTGGACTCTCTGCACAAACCCGAACCGTTAGTGGTGTGAGTTCCCTTATACACGGACCAAATCACACACCTCTCGCTTAAGGTGCAGCTCGCTCTTCTCGATGCTTTTCTCTTCCAGTTGATCTTTGACATCGCCCAGAGCCTTCTGTGTATCTTGAAGGGAGCGCACTTCCTTCTCAATCGTGTTCAGTTGCTCAACACAACTTCGGACATCCTAATACGAGGATCAACGAAGGGTTTATTAAATACGTAGATAGAGTGTACCTTCTCGATTGTAAGCAATGCATTGATTTTAGACTGCAGATCTCTTGCTTTGGCTTCATGGGCAGCAACGGTCCTTTTGTCGTCAGCAGCGTCCAGGGTCATTTGTGAGATTCGTTTCTTGATACGGTCAGGAGACTGAACGACTCGTCCTTGCGTTCGTTGCACAGATTCGTTGGTAGTCGCAATCTCTTCAGCCAGGCTTTCCTGTATGCACCAAGACGGATATCATTAGCGAATATAATTGAAAGAACGAGGAAACTCGTACTCTTTGCCGGACAAGCGTGTCCTTCTCGGCCTTCAGCTTTTCCAACTCACTAACTGCGAGGGCTTGTGAATTCTTGATTTCGAACATCTTTTGCCGCAAAACGTCATTTTCCTGGCGGAGGCGCTCGCACTGAGGTTCGTTTTCTGCTATCTGGGCTCTATAAAATCATATAAGCGTTCGTGGACCCCCTGACCATGCGACATACTTGATGGCGTCAATTTCCCTTTGAACTTTTTCCAGTCCTTCGGCGACATCTTCGCGTTCCACCAAAATCTTCTCTGAGTGTTCACGCAAATCCTTTACAAATTGGTCGCAGAATTGTTCCGTAAACTTGACGAAGTTGATGAAAGCGGAGAGCAGGATAAATGTTCGCGCTTTGTCAGGCATGTACAAGTCCTTGGCGTTAAAGTCCTCGACTTGGGCTGCCTTAGCAAATCTGGTCCTAGATGTACGTCAGAACTCTCAAGGAATGGCCCCATTATCGTGGACTTGCAAGTGATAAAGGACGAGGTTATTAGAGAAAGCGGAGGAATACAGATCCTGTTTTGCGCAGTCAACACAACCCGTCAAAACAAATCGGCAGATCATTAGTGGGCGCTCTAACCTCGTTGTCAAGTCCCAGGGAAGTCATCGAATTGGTCACTGGGTCTCGAAGCGAGTCGTAGGTGAGGCCAGTTACTTGCTGGAGGCAAGCACAATAAACTCCCTCAACGAAGTCGGCAGTGGGGTGTGCGAGTTGATCGGGACTGACAGACAAGCCCCATCCGCCGAGAGCTGTGATGATGTCTGAACTGTTCAAGTGAGGGAAGATACCCTTGGGCATTGTGGGAGATGAATGGAGAAGAAGAGACAATCGCGTCTCCAACTCATTAGCGGTGCGATCACGTGATACATACGCGCTGTTTCTGACGCGGTCCTTAACTTAGATCGCGGCGTTTATGGTCAACTTGGCAACACCCGCAATGTCAGTCCCGAAGAACAACCTCGCTGACTTGCTCAAGCGCAAGGCAAACGGCACTCACAACTCGGCACAGACATACACCCCTTCGCCTCGCTCTAACTCTCGAGTAAACATCCTCTAAGAATTAATTTTGATGCCTCCCGCTGATCTTGCCTCCCAGAAGCCTAAATTCAAACCTGCGACATCGACACCATTAGAAAGTAGTAGTGGTAAATTCTCTCGGTGCCTTCGCATGGCCTCCTGCTCACGCATGTTCACCAGCCAAGACCGCGAACAGCCTTCCCTCATTTTCGACGCCTGGATTCAGGCAGACGAAACCACCCCCGTTACAACCAACCACTTGGGAAACTACCACCGCCATCGATCCTATCGATGTCTCCGATCATTCGGATCCCATTACTCCAAACCCGCTCAAAAGGACATCATCCGATCCAGATGCCTTACAGGAACCCTCCCCCCAAGCATACAAACGGCCGAAGAAAGCAACTACAAGCTCAGACAAAGAGAACCTTCTGCCCACTGAACTAAGAGCGGACCCGAAAGACACGTCGTCTTTTATATCTCGACTCGTTAGTAAAGCCGCTACTTCGTCTGCCCCGGATCCACCAAAGGAGACCAATTCTTCACTCCCTCAATGGATGGAAGCCAACTCGGACCTGTTGGATGTAAGTTTCATGCCACCTACAAAGTAGTGCCAATGACTCACTTCTCTTCTCAAGGTGTCTTTCAAAGATCTGGAGAGCTTCAGGAACAAGGACCGTGAATTGTTGACGCGGGTCATGCAGCAGCTCCTTGATGGAGTGGATTCAGAGGAGATAGCCGATACTAAGTTTCTTCGGAACGTCAGGTTCGTGAAGTTTATGTTCAAACTAGCTTACTCTGAGTCCTGGTGGATGTCATAGGAAAATGTTCGAGGAACGGATAAAAGCCATTGAGTGGGTACTATCCCAGAAGCGAGGAATGCAGGATCGTGCTCGAAAGCCTTCTGCGACTCTATCTTCAGAGCCTGAATTAAATTCCCGAACCGTGGGCACGTCGGAAAACTTATCCCTAACCATGAGCAGCACCCTGTTCCAGCCACTACCGCAGGAGGTCTCATCTTCTGAGGAACAAGAAACGCACCTTAGGGCCATCAGTGCTGGCCGGGATCTTTACTTGAAATCACAAAACCAGGCATCCGATAATGATGAAGAGCTGTGGGATAGCTTTGGGGAAATGCCTACGGCCGTGCTCGATGCAATCGCGAAAACCTCTGTTTATCCCTCTCCCTCCGATCACTTTCGGGCACCTTATCTGGACGAAATTTGGCGTCAACTAAGAAACGTTTTCGGTCTGACAAGTTTCAGGACAAACCAACTTGAGGCGGTCGCGGCGACTATGGCTGGTAGGGATGTCTTCGTCTTGATGCCTACGGGTGGAGGGAAGAGTTTGTGTTACCAACTACCTGCTGTTTGCACAACTGGAAGAACGCGTGGTGTCACTGTCGTCGTTTCGCCCCTCACTGCTCTGATGGAAGATCAAGTCAGCGCATTGACTTCGAAAGGCGTCGACGCTTTTTTCTGGAATGCCGAATCCCAGCAGAACGAAGTGAACGCTAGGTTGTGGAATGGGGACAAGAAACCCTCTTTGCTATACATCACCCCGGAAAAACTTAAAGCTAGCCCCGCCTGTAGAAGTCTGTTGAACATGCTCTACCGCCAGAAGCAGCTTGCTCGTTTCGCGATAGATGAAGCGCACTGTATTTCCACATGGGGCCAAGACTTTCGTAACGCAGTAGGTATCTCATCACTCACCTGAACCACAAAGCCTGACTCGTGTTAACCAGTATCAAGGATTGGGTCAACTTCGCGAAGATTACCCTGATGTTCCGATCATTGCCTTGACTGCAACCGCGAACCAGCGGACTCGGGAAGACATCGTCAATCAACTACGGCTCCGAGACCATGCACTGTTCACTCAATCGTTCAACCGACCCAACCTTAAATACGTTGTCAAGGACAAGAAGAACGTCCTGGCCGACATTGTTAACTTCATCAACAGTGAACATCCTAATCAATCTGGGGTGATTTACTGCTTGTCCCGAAAGTCGTGTCAGCAAGTCGCAGAACAACTTAGAGAGAAGGGCCTTGCCGCAAAGTTCTTCCATGCCGGGCTAAGCAAGGAGGAAAAAAATCGCCTCCTAGAAGATTGGAAGATGGATAAGTTTCACATCGTTGTGGCGACGGTGGGGGATCATTTTGTGCGATGTTTATCTCACTCATATACGATTAGATCGCGTTTGGGATGGGTATCGATAAAGCAGACGGTAAGAGCCTTAAGTCTTTTCTTCGGATGGCCTACTCTAACTGCTCTCTCAGTGCGCTTCGTCATCCATTTTGACCTACCCAAGTCTCTGTCTGGGTACGTAGTTCAGATCACCTCCAGTTCTCCGAACCTGACTTTCTGCAGCTATTACCAAGAAACAGGAAGGGCGGGTCGCGACGGCAAACCGGCAGACTGTATCTTGTGTGCGTGATGTATACTAAACTAACTCTAGCACCCTAAATTTCTCCCCCGTGCAGACTACAGCTTCAGGGATTTTATGACGATTTGTTGGATGATAGAGAACAATAACGATCGCGAAGAGCCGCTTACGCCTGAAGCCATCGAAAGACAGAAAGACACAGCTCGCGAGGTCATAAAATACTGCAGCAATATCTCAGAATGTCGCAGAGTCCAGGTACTTCGGCATTTTGGACAAGAGTTCCACAAGCATGATTGCCAGCATGGTTGCGATAATTGCTTGGACGATCGGCTACCAGTTCCCGAGGACGCGACAGTTATTGCTAACAATGCCATCAACGTGTTGCAAGCAATTTCAGACGCAGCGGACAAGATCACCCAGTCCCAACTCGCAAGCGTGCTCCGGGGCTCAAATCTGTCCGAGATCCGGAAGCGCGGATTTACTGAAATTTCAGGCTTTGGGACTTGTAAAGGCCTATCCAAAGAGCTCATAGACGTGGCGCTGGGCAAACTTTTGGTCCTTGACATCCTCACGATCAGCGTGCAGAGGCAGAAAACGGGTTTTTCAGCCGAATATATTGAGGTGCGAATTACCCTCTGACACAAAGGACGAACTTGCCAATGCTTTCTCAGATAGGTTCCGCCGCAACGGCATTCAAAGCGAAAGGGAACCCCTTCTACGTTGAATGGAAACCCCCGCCTGCCAAAAACCCAATCAAAACAGGAAAAAGAAGTCAAGAACACCAGGGGAAGGGAAAACGGCGTGCCCACAGCTTAAAGAGTCAGGACCCGATTGAGTCATTCCCTGACGAGGATGATTCGTTTGGCCGCTGTGGTCTGCCCGCCTCTTCGTCTGCGAGCCCAGCAACGAGAGAATGCTCCCCTGACTCAATGTCAGAACTATATACCAAGTTGGACAGCCTTCGCCATGAGGTAAGATCATTGGTCCCGATCAGTAATCTTCAGGAACTAAATTGACATGTTCAAGGTGATGGTTCGCGAAGGACTGGCAAGCAAGGGCGCAGTCTTAAGCGAAGAAATGCTTCAATCAATATGCTATGCTTGCCCACGGGGTGAGGTCACTCCTGACAGTAATCCCTGCCATTTATTGATTTAGAATTCGAAGATTATCTTGAATTCAATAGGATCGTTGATGAAGCCGGTTATGAACATACACCATCCTTTAGCCGGTGCCGCAACGAGATGATCCAGATTTGCATTCAGCATCGCCTTGGGTATGTGGTTCGTGAAACGTGCCGTCCTTTCCTCGACTAATCAAAATATCAGGACCACAAGGAAAGCCCCGCCCCCTGGGATGGACGAGATGCACAGTCGATTTGCATACCATAAGTCCACCAGCAGACCGGAATGATACCACACACTATCGCCATCTATCTATCTCTAGCCACTTAGTGAGAACCTGTAATTAAATATAATCTAAATGCGTGCTATACGACCACTTCATTGCTAAAACGTTCATCAGCAAATAAGACGCTAGTGGTCTCCATTTGCATGGTGCCTTTGCCGCTATTTAGCCAGATCCATTTGAATCCCACATGGTATTTCATAGCGGCGCCCCAACGTTGGGCGAGGATGTCGTCAGGTCTGGACCAACCCTCCCAATCCATATAAACATCCGTTCCATGTAAGCAGTTGCTAGAAAAGGATCAGCAACGTTTGTCGGGGTAGTAGCTGAAATTTATGTTACATACAAATGAAGTAGTTTCGGTAGAACCACTTTGCCCTATTGCGCGCATGTGTCAGAAGGCTGCAACATCGACAAGGGACAACGCACCTCCTGGGGTGTACCATCCAGAAAGTTCTGTCGAGAAAGTTCCTCGGCCTCCCCAATGTCATCGCTACCCAAACCAATGTTGTAGGTATTGAATAAGCAACTTGTCACTTCAAAGTCGTAGCTGAGGGGCTCGAAAATATCCGGCCGGTGACTGATAATTGCCCACCAGTATCCCTGGTCTCCAAGGCGGACATTGTCGTATCGGCCATGACCATCTCCACCTGGTAGACCGTACATCGCCCGGAATGCCTCTGGGGCAAGGGCTGGGGGGAAGTAACGGCTCGAGTCACTTTTATAGATAGAGGAATCCATCAACCGTAGGTCACGTAACTTTCCAAGGTCGAGAAGCATCACGCAGGAGCATATCCGAGAAGCGTGGTGCCACTCAGGGGAATCTTGATCAGGGTGGCTCGACATGACCACTGCAGTCGACGGTTTGAGGGTTTCAAAAACTTTCCAGAGGAGCGTAGGGTCAGAGATAAAGAAGGCATCGGTATCAACATAGATTCCCTTTTCAACAGGGACTATCTCATGGATGAAGAGCTTCATCAGACCAGCTTAAAACCCCTTTCATGAGAGATGCAATGAAAGGAAATCAACTGTGACTTACGCAAGCCAGCAGAATGGTCTGTATGGATGGCGCCCTCACGTTCAATCCTATCCAGCATGCTTTGCCAGGTTGCCTTGTAAAATCGTACGAGGACATCGTGTCTAGGCCGATGAACTAATGCAAAACGAGAGCGCAAATAATCCTCGGCCTCATCGTCACATATGATGTGGAATTCGGAGGGGCTTGTGGTATACATTAGAATAGACTGTCGTATGGGGCCGCAATGAGCTTTGAGCTCATCAGTCAGTGAATCGGAAGCCGACCTTGATGAGTAGAGCGCCCTCGATAGCGGAAGATTTGGACCATATAATGAGAACAAAAACCACTGCTTCTAATGGTGATTGTTGCTCTTGAGCAGAAACATGTTCGGTTTGAACTTTGGTCACCGTTTGTGTAGGCCCTGGGATGTAAACAGTGTCTGTTACGAAGATGGTGGTTGGCGTAGGTGTCATAGGGTTTTTGTATGAAGGATTGTGGTCTCTGAAACTAGGTTTGGTATAGATAGAAGTGATGTCTTGGAAAGATACATCAGTGGAGGCCTTCAGTGCGAATACGATGGCGAGGACCAGGAGAATAGTGACTACTAGGTGCCTCCGACGACGTATGATAAAGGCAAATGGGAGAGACGAGCCGCCATCGCGTTGGTTATTGTCACGGGGAAGACCTGCAAGATGGGCTGGGGTTGTTCTCCTGTGATGGTATTGATTAGTCGTTTCTAAGGCCATGTTGCACAGTCATGAGTGTAGCAGAAAGCAGAGCTGGCGAACGAATTACATACTTAAGCAAACCAAGGGCTGGAAAATTTGTCGTGTGAAGTTGAGACTCGGTGATCCTGAGAACCAATGCTAGACAGTCTCAGACTGAGACTATGGCAACAGCTCCACATGGGGACAAGGGGCTACAAATGGGTATATACCAGAAGAAAAGTTCGGAAGCGAAGGGATCCGAACTAGCGCAGGAGATATGACGGCTGAAAACGGGACTATGCCCGCTGTTTTCTCTGGTAGTCGGTAAGTATGGCGCTGAACCGCCGCTTTCCTCCGAATGGCCTGTTTGAGTTGAGTATCCTGGACCCCCACATTACCCCTTCACATAACTGCTAGTGTTATTATAAACTACACAAATAATTATGTGAAAATAACAAGTGTACTGTGTACTATTGCTGAGCGGGCAGGTTTCATAATTTCAGGCATCATTTTCCAAAGGTGTAGTCATAGTATATCAATGACACTGAGCCCAATGAGACAAATATGGGTCAGAAAACAAGTTTATGCATGCATAGAAGGATCAGTTGGAAGTACGCCGGACTAACTTGATACTAACACGACCAAACAAGAAGAACATATATACGTATCATCAACGATTTGCATCTTACCTTCCTTTTACAGCCTTCCTACTACTCTCTTGTACAATACGCATATTGTTCCGTATAGACTCCCGAGAACACTCCGTCTTGTGTGATCAGTGAGTAACTCGTATCAACCGTTCCAGTGAGCCTACGGGCTTGCATCAGTCCTTGAGTTCCCCGATGCGATCTGATGCAGTATAGCGGAAGGCTAACTTGGGATATACCTCAATCAGCCAGGAGCCCGAATATCCAGCAAAATTCCGTAGAATATTTGACGTTTAGAGCTTGGAAAAAAGCAGCCAGGCATTGCTGTATTCAAATTTGGAATATATGTTAATACACGTTCAGTGTAAGCCCGAGAAGCTTACTACGTCATGAAACACTAACATCTAGGATGTTATATATAGATATATTAAGTAGAATCGCCTCTCTCTCTTACTCCCACCTTCATCTGTATACCTTACGGAATCATCCAGACTCCTACCCAGTCACGGGATGCTTTCTTATATAATCGTTGTTCCGAAGTTATACCGAAACTTCGACAACTTTTGACGCATCCCGACGACTGGCACATTAGTTGATTTGTTACTGTTTGTCAATGCCATCCGCACCACGGCCATCACCCCGACAGCCCAAACATATGTGAGAAACCCGCACCGTTGCTAAACTGGGCAGCGCGACGCGGCGTGACCTGCCGCGTTTGTAAATGACAAACATTAGAGAATGGAGACGAGACTAGGGATGCTGAGGGAGCGGCGCACGACGCAAAGACCGCGAACTGTCAGGGGAGCAGTCAATTTAAAGATTGCCAACGATGGCAAAGCCTTGTGATCGTCGGACTTCACAGGGCTTCACAGCCACTTTGAGGAGCAACACTAGCTACGTTATATTCTTCTTATTGTGAGCCTTCGGGCTTTCATTTAGACTAACTGCCTGAAACTCGATCTCCAGCAGGCTAAGTGCATATCGGTAGACCACCCATACTCTAGCCGAAGAATTGGCCGAGGCCGGTGAAGGTAGTGTAGTGCTTCCGAGTGCCAGGCCACCATCGTCCACTATCTCACCAAATCAGACCCTGGCTTGTTCGGTTCCGAACCTTTTTTTTCGTTTTTGGTCCACTCCGGCTACAGATTACTTATTCCGGGATCAATCAAATGTATTCCATGAATTCTTTTGATAATACCGTTCCACTGCTCATGAATAACATGTGTATTCTGACTAGTAACCTCCTCCGTCGACATTCCGGTGTGAAGCCATCTGCCTGCGTTGAGTCTCCTCAAGCTTTGGACAATTTGAAATCCCATGTCCAAGACCTAACCAAGCGCTCAGCATTGGAACTCGGCGGAGATGAAGCAAGACATACCTCCACAAACGGGGCAACCCTTTAACGAGCCCCCTTGCGCTGCCCGAGGATCATCGATTGAAGCCAAAAATGGTGGTACCCTAGAGAAGTCAATGGCATCAGAACTCGAAGGAGACACACAACTCCTCACTTTTGTCCAGCTTCCACCAGCAGGTATTTCAGATCCAGCAACGTTTGTTCGGGTGTATTCATGTTGACGAACGTGGTCGCTATACCAGTTTTTCCGCTTCGACCGGTACGTCCAATTTGATGAACGTAGTCTTCAATTTCTTTGGGCATCGTGAATATTATGACATGCTGAATTTCATTGAAGTCCAATCCTTTTGACGCAACACCTGATGCAACCATAACGTCCTTGGTTCCAGATTTGAAAGCCTTGATGGCATACTGGCGTTCCTCCTGCGCTACAATAAGTCAGCTAACTGGGAAAGCGAATTATCCTGGCGTTATTACATACTTTTCGACCCGTGAATAGCTACAGCTTCTACCCCTTTGAGTAATAGATACTCTTGGATATCTGGCGTGAGCTTCAGAATAGCCAATAGGGAGTGGGTTAAAAGAAGGTTTACCGTCGACTTCATTTTTGTTTTCACTAAATATAATGACAGGCGGTGGTGTTTTTTGAAGGCATTCGAGGAGATAAACCATCTTGGCCTCTTGCTTGACATATTCCACGACCTGAAGAACGTCAAGATTCGCGGCACCAGCGCGACCGACGTTGACTAGCACGGGTTTGATGAGTGATTCGCGCGCAAAGTCTTGGATCTTCCGCGGCATTGTAGCAGAAAATAGCAATGTCTGTCGTTGACGCTACATAACCATGTTAACTCGAAGAATTTCGGGACAAGTGAGGACTATACCTTGAAAAAGCTGATAATATTACGTACGTCATCCTCAAACCCAAGATCTATCATTCTATCGGCCTCGTCCATACACAGGTATTTGCAGTTGTTGAACGTGAACCTCTTCTTCTCGAGCATATCGATCAGACGACCCGGCGTTGCGATGACAATATGAATCCCTTTACTCAGGATGTGACTCTGTTCATTCATGGATATGCCTCCGATGCAGAGGAGGGAATTCAGTTGGGGATAATTACCATCTTGAGCTAAGGCGGAACACCAAGTATTCACATTCTCGTACGTTTGATTAGCCAATTCACGGGAGGGACAGAGGATGACGCCAACGGGTCCTTCACCCCGAACAAAAGGAAGTTTCTTCTCTTCTTCAACTGCTAGCATGATCAATGGTAGGCAGAAAGCAAGTGTCTTCCCGGAGCCAGTAAAGGCTATGCCAATGATATCGCGGCCGGAGAAACTAAGCCTTGATGAGAACAGTCTTCAAGGAGATGCGACTCGTACATACGCAGCTGGAAGGCCTTGCAATTGGATTGGAGTCGGATTAACGATGCGTTTGGACCTTAGATGCTGTAATATTGGTTCGGGTATTTTCATATCCTGCAAAATGTTAGGAAGTAGTGAGAAATGGGTGAGGTATACGCACCTCAAAGTGCTCAATGGGTGGGGGAACATCCTCTCCTTCCACAAGGATGTGATATTTATCACGCAACTTCTGGTGTTCCTCTGGTGCTCTCTCAAGAATGTATCGTGGAGGCCTCCAGCTGGATCATTTTCGTCGTCAGTCAAGGACGAGAGCGAAAGTAAAGTTCGCACCTTGTTTTCAATGGATCGGTATACTGTATTCCCTTGGCAAGTTCCATATCAGACACGAGCTTTCGCCGACTCTTGATTGCCTCCAGAATCTCCTGATCAACCTCTTCCGCCTTCTCTCCCTCGGTTTTCTTTGCATCTGCAGGAGTGAGTAGAAGAGTCTTTCACAACAGGAACCGAGCACACCTTCAGCTGCCTTACGTCTCTGCACTTCCTGTGCTTCGAGTAGCAGCGTCCTCTCCTTCCTTGCCTTTTCTCGCAGGCGTTCTTCTTCTTTCAGGGCATCTTCACGTTCTTCTTGTTCCTCCTGGAGGCGCTTTGCCTTCTGTCGCTCTGCGTTCACACCGAGGGATGAGTACTTGGCGAGTTTTTCCTGACGCCTTTGAGCAACGGGAACATAAGGCTTATAGGAGTCGTCATCCTCGTCTAGTTTGTATACGGGAGAAGGTGAGCGCTCAATGCGTCGACGTTTGGTAGTTGAATCCATGGTTGCTTGACTGAACAGCCACCATGTGGCATCGCTTTCCGGGCCGCCGGGCAGGTTTAGCCGGAGAAGAGATGAGATGAGATAAGATCAAGCTGGGCTTTAGTAGCCTCCTTCAACGTTTCAACCCCCTCAAACTTCAACTATCACCTGCTACCATGGATTTCGACCCAACCACCCACCCACATCGTCGCTGTAAGGTTCCGACTGCCAAAGTACACCATTCTAAGCACTGATGTTCGCATTAGTTAATCCTCTTCTCAACGAGCATGTTCTCGTTTCCCCTCACCGCACCAAGCGTCCATGGCTGGGACAGACTGAGACCGTTCAGACAGTAATACCCCCCGATTATGATGCTGCTTGCTACCTGTGTCCAGGAAACGCAAGGTCAGGTGGCCAAAAGAACCCCCTCTACGAGCACACCTTCACCTTCGTCAATGACTTCTCAGCAGTCTTGCCTGGCCCCCCTCCACGCACGCCCGATCCTCCGCACCCCATGCTAACGAGTCAACCTGTTCATGGGGCCTGCGACGTTATTGTTTTCCACCCACGCCACAGCCTAACCTTGGCTCAATTGGACCTTCCAGATATCGAACGAGTGATCGATGAGTGGACCCGTATATACCTCATGAGAGGAAGGCAGGAAGGGATTAGATATGTCCAGATCTTCGAGGTCAGCCCCCCATGCATTGTTTTTTCGTAAATACCGTCTGACCTCTAGTAGAACAAAGGGGCCATGATGGGCTGCTCGAATAATCACCCTCATGGTCAAGTCTGGTCGCTCTCTGAAGTGCCCACAATTCCTGCGAAAGAGTTGGAATCTCTAAAGCGCCATTCCCTCGGATCCGCTTGTGGAAGCCCTGAAGCACCGCGTGGTCCAAACGGTGAGTCAGTTCTACCCCTCTGGATGAGTCGAAATCCAAATCACGCATTCAATCAGGCCGTCCTTGCCTGCTTTGTGAGTACGCTTATGCCGAAGTCAGCCTCAGACAGGAGAATGGCCGTGTTGTTGTACGCAATGAACATTGGGTGGCGCTCGTTCCTTGGTGGGCCGTCTGGCCCTTCGAGATCCTTCGTATGCCTCTCGGGTTCTCCGGATCTCGGGACACTACTGATCAATAATCTAGTCCTGCCTTTCCATCGGCATGTAACATCTATAGATTGCCTCACTGACGTGGAAAGACGGTCATTCGCGGAGATACTCTCTCAGATAACCACGCGTTATGATAACCTATTCCAATGCTCTTTCGCGTACTCCATGGGCATTCATCAGCGACCGGTACCTGCTTCTGAAGTTTCGGAAGATGGGGACGAGGTTGCTCATCTTCACATTCACTTCGACCCTCCTTTGCTGAGGAGTGCGACTGTGAAGAAGTTCCTCGTCGGGTGCGTCCAGAAACTCTTTCAAGTATCACTCTTTTACACCATCTTTGCAGATTTGAATTGATGGCAGAGGCTCAGCGGGACCTCACTCCTGAACAGGCTGCGGAAAGATTGCGGAGTTGCTCACACTGGCATTATCTTAAATCGGATCTCACACCCCAGGTTAAGAGTGACTCTCAACCGAGTTAGGTACCATCAATCTGCAGCCACATAGACCAATTTCGCTTCTCCTCTTCTGTTCCTTCGAATTTCCAATTGACTTGGCGAACTTCCGAAAACCCTTCGTTGGTAGTTGGTACTTCATACTGATCTCGGAAGCTCGCGAATGCGTTATAGGGAACAAGTTCCCTTGATACCTAGGAACACAAGTCTTGGTGGGAAAAACGATTATAGGAATAAAGCTCACTTCTTGTGTAGCGACTGATGGTGGTAGGTGGAAAGTTCGGTAAAGATTGTTGTGCCAAGCAAGGTCAATGTTACCAGCGAAGACGAAACACCTGAAAGATTGGAGGTGAATAAAAACTTTGAGGAAGAGCATTTTGGATCATTTCTCCAACCTTATTGGTACCTTGAACTCTCTTGCTACGTCAACATAATATTTCCGCGTTTTAGCATCGCGATTGGTATTATCTGTAAATCCAAGGAATGGGTAGCTCAGGTCAGAAGGCATCCTCTAATTCGGTGAGCCCTACCAACGACGCAACTTTCGCCCCTCTTCAGAGCTTCCCGAGTTGCTTTGACACATTTGTCGCGAGTTTTCAAGGTGTCTTGGTTGATATGGGTATAGTTGGCTGGCCGAAAGTAGCGGCGGTAAAATCGTGTTTTGCCAAGGGCTGGGTATCCACAAAAAACTACGATTTCCTGCTGTCTGGGGCAAGGGATGATTGGGGATGAGGTCGGCGCGACCAGGGGGACTGTGGAGCCCGGGTGAGAACAAGAAAAATCGACCAAGAAGCTCTTACGATCTTGAAGCGATGAAACATGGAATCCAGGTAGGACATAGTCTACATGAACGGGTAACTTCAGAAAGTATTCCTGCGTTTGGTGGTGAGTGTGTGTTATGATTTGTCTTCCTCGCAGTTGCTCACTTCAGGAGTCATGAAAGGGATCCCAATATTGAACGCGAACTTCCGGTCTGTGCTCGAGAAATCTGGCTTCCGGTTCTTGTATTGACGACCAGCAGCATCCCCCACAAAAAATGAAGACTTGAAGTCTGCAGTCATAGTGTTTGATTGAATAGTCATCCTGAGGGGAGCCCCTTACCAATTTCAACTCCCTGTTCTCTGAATATCCTCTCCAGTTCCCACCACATTCCCAACATGGGCTTGCGGTACCCATCTTTCGCTGTTGCGGCAAATATCCGGAAAGGGACGGCATCGAGCTACAGCGAAGTGGGACATGAAGGTCGTGGTGACTGGAAAAATGAATGGGTCTTACCGCAGATGCAATAGACGGTATTTTCTCCTTCCATTGCTTCAGAAGGCCAGGTTTTATCGCTTGGTTAGAAAGGAAGACGATCGAATAACTAACAAGTCCATGAGAACATTGAACAGCTCATGGTCAACGAACCTACTCCTCCTTCGTAACGTCCTGTAGTTTTGTTGGGACGACAGAGTTCCACCATTCCCATTGAGCGCCGCCAGTGAGGAATTTGATGACAGTCCCATCCAAGTCGAAAGCAGCTACTTTAGAACCACACTTCGGCTGCAGGTTTACTCCGTAGAGACATGTCTTATTCTTTCCTAGAGAAGGAAGCCATCTGAAGGGCCCTGAAGACTCAATGGCTTTGTTGACATCTTTGGTGAAGAAGGGGTGGACTGATCGAAAGTGTGAAAAGCGCTTCGTATGGAAAAGGATTCAAGGTTACTCTTTTTCGCGGCAGGTTCTCCAGAAGGAGGTTCTTGGGCCAACCTCTTGGAGGGCTCTGAGAAATGCGGTCAAGTTTGGTGAGTTTGTATGCGGCTGGATCCCAAGTTGGACTCACTAGCTGGACCTGGTTGCATTTGCGGGAATAGTTAGCGGGTTGATGCAAACGAATTGCGTCTGGGAATTCGAGTGCTGTATTAGCTTCACGTGACCTTGCCCATTCCACATACCAATGTTACCCCGAATACACCTCAACGTCAACTTGCTTCGCACATCCCCCATATATCGTGGCGTCATTTATAAACGAACCATGACTTCGACTCCAAAAATCATTTCTACGGAAGAGCTTTCTGCGCAAGACGCCAAGTTCGTTGACTCGACTTGGACAATTCTCCACCTAACCCACTAGTCCCATTTAGATGGATCACCCTCCAGAGGATCAAGTACTCTGACGCCGAGGGAAAAGAGGTACCGCTGACCTAATCCGTTTCTTCCTTTGGAAACACTACTATCAACTTTGCAGAGATTCTGGGAGTGTGCTGAACGTAAAACACGCAAGTCTTCCGGCATAGATGGTACGTGTGTGCCCCATACGTCACTCATCTTTCAGTGTTCATCCCGTTGGGGCACTCTCAACCTCCTAGCCGTTGCCGTGATGGCCCTCATAAGATCGAAGACGAATGCATTTCCGTTATCAACCGTTATCATCGAGCAGTTTAGACCACCAATTGGGAAGTACATTATTGGTACGTGACCTCGTGCAGTTTTGGCAGCAACTCTTCTGACTGGTCAATAAAGAACTTCCCGCTGGCAAGTATATGCAACGGTTACCCCCCGCATGTACTAAAATGTGTTTCCGTTAAGGACTTATCGACGAGGGGGAGACACCTGAAGGTGCAGCGGCCCGAGAGCTCGAGGAAGAGACTGGTTTTAAAGCATGCAGCATACAAGAATCATCAGATGTGATCGTCAATGATCCAGGTGACTTTGGTCGACTTTTTCGACGCCCTCTACTGACTCCATGAAAAGGAATGACAAACGCGAACATGAAACTTGTTCTTGTCAACGTGGAACTCGAGGACAAATTGGAGTCGCCACAACAGAAGCTCGAGGCGGGAGAGTTTATCGTTCCCCGTGTCGTGGAACTGGCCAACCTTCACGAAGAACTCAAAGGTGCGTGTGAGAACGCCCTCCCGCTAGACCTTCACCAACACTTTTTGTTAGAATACGCCAAGAAGGTTCGGGCTAGTCGATATCGGCCACATTACGCTCTGACAATGGATTGCTTGCCAGGGTTTTGTTGTAGACGCGAGACTATCTCATTTCACCATGGGTTTCAATCTGGCACAGCGAGTATGAAAAAGCTCGATATAACCATCAAGTACTGTGGCTACTGCTACGCTGTGTGTCATCAACATCACCGCCGAGCCTTCTTCGCTCGCTCGATGTGTGCCCGTAACTTCTGTTGCTTCTCGCGTAAAGATGCCTTCTTTTTTCCGCGTACTGCTCCACTACTAAAAATCATCATGATTGGCTTATTCCTGGCCTTCTCGCGGTTGGTGGAACTACTCGGAGCCTCTTTCTTCTGTTTGCCCTTGTGCGAGCCAAATTTCTCGCGGCCTTCGCGACCTTTTTGGATAGAAGCCATACGTTCGGCGTAGTCTGCCTTCGCCTTCTTTCTGGGACCTAAAATATCGTTTTCAGAGATGAAGACGTCGTCACTTTGTCCCTTGTTCGAATGTTTGATGGATTCAAGCTCTGCCAGCTTCCTCTTGGCTTGCGAGCTACCGCCTTGGGCCGCCTTAGAAGCTGCCTGTAATCGCAGGTCATTCAAGAGTGCAAAGTCGGCTGGAGTCAAGATCTGTGGTAGCCAATCTGTCAGAGACGAACTCAGTGGATTGCGGCCAATAGGCATTGCTCACTTTTGTCGTAGCCAACTGAGAGATCTTCGTGGTGTCTCCCAAGTCAGTTTGTGAACCTGTCACCTCGTCTCCTTTTGTGTCCTCATCCTCGCTGTCACTGATGACGAGATTTTCACCGTCATCTTCGACGTCCACCCACCCTTCCGACTCGGAGCTGGAATCGCAAGAATCCTCGTCCCAACCTTCCCAGGCAGCGCCATCATCCTCGTCTTCGAGCAGTATCCCTTCTTCTTCGCGGAGTTTTGATAGGTGACCTTCAAGTAGCTGAAAATGGAGTTCCAGGTCAGTTGGGAACATGACAAGCAAGTTTGAGGAAATTATAGGAGCACGTACAGTAAGGCCCTCAATATCAACCGCGGCTTCTGCGGAATGTCCATAAGGAAGGGGCTGAGTTCCGTTCGCCATGTCCATGGCGGCTTCTTTGCCCTGTTGGACCGAGAAAGAATTAATCAAGGTGGTGGCAGTAGAACGCAGTATCTCGCCCTCACCCGTTCGCGCCGTTTGAGCATGCCGGGATTAACCTCGCGATACAACCTTAGGAGGCCACGAGCTCCGGCCGTTACGGCCTTATCTCTGCTCTTCCTGTATTCAATCAAGTCTCCCAGAAGATCCTCTTCCATGGCCCACGGCTGCCTTCTGCAGACTTCGCGAATGGAATTCAAACCTGCAGCAATGACTTCGCTCGCCACCCCCGGGTGGACAAATTCTTGAGCGATTTTTCGGACAACGGGGATGAGAGCGTCTGGGGGAGTGAGGTCGTGTACCGATTGTGCAAGTGCGACCAAGATTGCAGGGACGCGGAGTTGTTTGTAGCTGAGGTACTTCACGATGTAGGTATAGAGCCCGAGGACGCAGAGTTTGTGCACACCCATAATGCGAGCGAGTAGTTGCATGAGAAGAATCTTGTGGTCCAAGGAGAAACGCTTATCATAACTGTTGAGGATATCGTAAAGCTTTTCGGCGAAGGTCTGAGGGTCATAAAGGAGTTGTAGGGCAGGGAAGTTTGTGGTATCTTGCGCTTTTTGGCGCTTTTTCTGCATTTACTCAGCGAGGGTGTGCACAAGGACGGTCGAGATACTCACCTTTTTGGCGGCCTTGAGTTGCTTTTGCAATTTTTTGTCACCGCTTCTTGTCTTTTTGTTTATTTCCCGTCTGTGCTGCAAGGCTTTGACATCGATCTCCTAAGCTGGGAATGAATACCGAAAGTTCAAAGTTTGCTGGCGTACATACATCTTGCTCTTGTTCACTATCTTCTTCATCGTCTTCGCTGCTCAGGAAGAAATGGATGGATGCACTTTGGACTTTGGTGATGGGATGAAGACAGCCTAAAGATACGATAGAAACAGTCTTGGCATCAGTCCTACAGAGTTGATGAGTCTGGGGGAATTAGGACGGAGAAGTATTTGACAAACCAGATACCCTTCTTCCAAAGCTCCTTGGTGAGAATGATAGCCCACATAGCCTCTTCTCCTTCATAAAGTTTGACGTCACTAGTAGATCCAGCGGGTCTCGACTTCCCCTTGTCTCCAACGACTTCACCAGCCATACCTCGTTCCACCATGGTGAATAACATCGCCTGAACAGCCTTGTTCAGTTTATGATTGCGCGTCCGGAGATTAGCCGTACGGATGTCTGCGAGGATAGTTTTACGAATGGACGAACGTAAGGTAGAAGAGCTGGTGCGAGGAAGAAGAGGAAATAACGTCTTGAGCAGTCTGTGTCTGTGTTCAGAATATGAGGATGGCGCAAAAAACGTAAACATACTGTATTGACGATATTACATCTTTATTCCTCAGCATAACAAGATTTTGAACAAGCGTTTTCCTTATGTCGGAGGAGAGGCTTCCGTAGTTGTCGAGTAGAAGTCCCGAAATATGCGATGGAAAGTCTTTGGTTTCATCGGGATAACAAGTTGCTACCTAGGAGAAAAGACATAAAGAAGCTTCGCTGGAGATATTGGGACAATTTACCTGAGATATGAAAGTGACTAATTCCCTGAAAATTTGTGCCTGTCCATCCGGATCTGTTTTGAAGATTTCACGAATACTGTTGTAATGTGTCCATTGCTGAAGAAATTCTTCTTTGTATGCAACAGGATCTCTCTTGATAAGGTTTTGTAACTGAGGTAAATTGGATGTGAGGAGAATACCGCGTCCCATGGATGTACTGAGCCAGTCAATTGAAGGGAGACTAGTGTCGATGTCCAAGCACAACCATACAAATTATTTCAATTTATCATTTTTCAATTAGTCATCGACAACCTCCCTGCTTCGTATCATATCTATGGCATTTGTTGTGTATTTTAGAACAACAAGATTAGTCAGACGGCAAGTCGTGAACTCGGGACAAATTAGAGAGACAAAAGAAGCAGGAATTAGCTATGATGGTGCTGGTGGGCTTGCACTTTCAGCCTCCTGTTTCTCTCCACTCTCCTGAGCCTCAGCTTTTTCCTCGTCTTTGGCTACGACTGTTTCATTGCGTGGATTAGCGTGCGCACCTCTTCCACCCCTGCCCCTGCCCCTGCCCCTCCCTCTACCCCTTCCGCCACGGGGAGATCGGCTGCCTCTGACCCAGCTACTGGACTCGGATCGTTCAACAATTTGACTGAAATCATGCAGACTCGGAAGACCATTCGGTTGGGAACCTTTGTCAGTCGATGCCGAGGGTTCTTGGTTGCTAGAGTCCTTCTCCGGTTGGTTCTTCCAGGTAGCGGTAGTTTGTTTCCCTGAGTCCCACTCACGGTTCTGGACCTTGTCCATCTTCCTCTTGACGTTCTGCTCACGGGCTTTGTCAATGCCCTCCTGGATCTTCTTGGTTCTCTCCATTTTCTGACGATCTGCTTCTTGGGTTTGTCTGAATGCGGCCTCATCTGCCGCAACGTCCTGACAATATGGTGAATAGAACTGACGTGAAGGTTCGGTTCGAATATGGCACGCACCAATCGGCGTTGTTTGATCTTTTCGTTCTGCTCCCTCATCCGGGCCATTCGCTCCGCTAATTCCTCATCCGTCAATTTCTCCTATAAGTCAGTTGTATTTGGCGGGTCAAGGCTGTAGGTGGATCAGACGCACGCGCTGAGGGCCACCTGTCTTGACACGGTCTGGGTTGACATAGGGCTTCTTCTTCTCCCTGTGTGGCTGTTCCGTGGGGGATTTCGGTGGCGACTGAAGTTCTGTTTTGTCTTCAGGGGACTGTGCAGGTGGTGGGGTGGCTGGAGCGTTGAAGTCGAGGCCAAGAGAGTTTGTGGGGGGTATACTGGTCATAGTTTGGATGGGAGTGACAATCATTGCAACGTTATGGATGTGACAGGGGGATAACGAGCCCTAACCCCAGACGGTGGTTATATTCTGAAAGGGTTAAGCGATCTAATCTCCTATATAATCTCTCCAATCACCAAACCCCTCCCCGTTCCAACCATGTCCCTCTCCAACAAGCTCTCTATCAGCGACCTCGACCTCTCCAACAAGCGCGTCCTCATCCGCGTTGACTTCAACGTTCCCATCCAAGATGGCAAGATCACCAACCCTGCCGTATGTTGACACCCCACCACCTTCGCTCACCATCTTTCTTAAGTATGTCCCTAGCGTATCACTGCTGCACTTCCTACCATCAAATATGCACTCGACAATGGCAAGTCTCCCTCTTGGTTGCACTCATTTTCTCTTCATTTACGAATTCATAGGTGCTTCCAAGGTTATCCTCATGTCACACCTCGGCAGACCTGATGGCAAGGTGACTGAAAAATACTCGTTGAAACCTGTCGCCGCCGAGTTAGAGAAGTTGTTGGGGAAGCCCGTCATTTTCTTGAACGATTGTGTTGGTCCCGATGTCGAAAAGGCTGTTCAGGATGCCGCCCCCGCTTCCGTAATTCTGCTCGAGAACCTTCGTTTCCATATCGAAGAAGAAGGCTCCGTAAAGAACAAGGACGGCTCGAAAACCAAGGCTGATCCCGCCAAGGTCACTGAGTTCCGTGAGCAACTCACCAAGCTCGGCGACGTCTATGTCAACGATGCCTTTGGAACTGCTCACCGCGCCCACTCCAGCATGGTCGGTATTAAGCTTCCCCAGAGGGCATCCGGTTTCCTGGTCAAAAAGGAGCTCGACTACTTTGCAAAGGCCCTGGAAAACCCTGAACGACCGTTCCTGGCGATTCTTGGTGGTGCAAAAGTGTCCGATAAGATTCAATTGATCGAAAACATGCTCGATAAGGTAATCCGCTGCCACTCTTCGGAAAGGACTACCGGCTCATAAGCCCTCAAGGTCAATTCCCTGATTATTGGAGGTGGTATGGCGTTCACCTTCAAAAAGATTCTTGATAACGTCGCGGTACGTGTTGGGTTGGGTAGAGGTTGACGCATTGACACTCTTAATGACGTCATGCATCCAGATTGGCAATTCACTTTTTGACCAACCTGGATCGGAGAAGGTCGCTGAAATCGTCGAAATGGCCAAGAAGAAGAACATCAAGCTGGTGTTTCCTGTGGACCATGTCATAGCCGATAAGTTTGCTGCAGACGCGCAAGTAAGAGAAAATTTGGGTCCGCTGGCTCCCAGGTGGTAATTGACTGACGTTTCAGTACAAAGTTGTGACCGACGCGGAAGGTATTCCTGATGGCTGGATGGGCCTTGATATTGGACCCAAATCCCGCGAGCTCTTCCGTGCGGCTGTTCTCGAAGCAAAGACCATTCTTTGGAACGGGTATGCGGTGGCCACCACTCTTCTATGAATCTTGTTGATGTAATTTCTCAGCCCCCCTGGTGTATTTGAGTTCCCTGCATTCGCGGAGGGCTCGAGGGCGCTTCTTGCGGACACCGCCGAAGCAGTAAAGCAAGGGGCCACAGTCATCGTTGGGGGTGGTGACACTGCTACTGTGGTTGCCAAGTTCGGAAATGAGAATGACCTGAGTCATGTCAGCACTGGTGGGGGTGCTAGCCTGGAGCTCTTGGAGGGCAAGGTTTGTGCAAATCCGCTTTGGATATATACTTCACTGACTTGGGTGACAGACGCTTCCCGGTGTGGCCGAGTTAAGTAACAAATGACTGAGTGGACGGCGGAACCTTTTATAAAGAATTTGTTACCTGAGGATTAGGTGTATTTAGAATGGTGGAATTCCCACAGTAGACATGTGACTAGCGAGTGTTGTCGAGGATTGTTGTGCAGGGCTTGTAAGTGAACTCAAGTGACCAGCAGTAGAAAGATGGCTCGTGCGAAGAGAAAAGGAGCCAAGAGCGAAGAGCCCGATGGACCTACCTCGGTCGCTACACTATCTACTTCTATGAGTCGATCCAACTCTCCACACCAGTCGCAAACACAGGAGTCTTCGTCACAACTTAGGGATGAGACGTGTCCTGCATGTGTACTGGGCGAAACCGAGTCCCTCAATTCTTTTGAAAAGGAGCGCTGGGTTAGATGTGATGCTTGCAGAACCTGGTACCATTGGCGATGTGTTGGTCAGGGCGAGGACATCGATAGTATTGACAAATGGTGCGCGGATATCTCAAGGCTCCCTTTTCCGATGCTGAATAATGCCGGTTCAGGTTTTGCCAGAAGTGCATCGACGAAAAACCGTCTCGCGCCATCACACGCAAAGCTCCCACACGCAAATCCTCTCGCAAGAGGACCCAGCGCGATTATGCCAATCTTGACTCTGGGGTTAGTTTCGACCCTGTACGATGGCCTCAAATACTAGAGGAAAAAGAGACAAAAGGGGATCCATTCAGGCGTATGCATGGGAGTGACCTGAGTTTGTCCTGGATGGAGGAGGATGAAACAGCCATGCGGGAACCCATTGTCATCGAGAACCCAGATGGCCTTGGGATGAAGATGCCTTCGAGCGACCTTACTGTGGACGATATTGCCGAGCTCGTTGGGGAAGATACGCCAGTGGAAGTCATTGGTGTGTTTAATTGCTGACATTCTGTTGCCCATGCTCAAACTCCCTTTGCAGATGTCGCAACACAATCAACTTCACCAGGATGGACACTCGGAAAGTGGGCCGAATATATGGAACTTGAACCAGAGAAGCGAGACAAGGTTCTGAACGTTATCTCGCTAGAAATATCCTCAACTAAGTTAGCCGACATGATCTTGCCTCCCCGTTTGGTTCGGGAGTTGGACTGGGTTGAGAATTACTGGCCGAGCACACGCAAGGGAAAGGGGCATGCGTATCCCAAAGTCCAACTGTATTGTCTGATGGGTGTTGCAAGGGCTTGGACGGTGAGCTTTTTATGTCTTATGGTTGCCCTCTCAGCTTAGTGGTGGAATATTTAGGATTGGCATATCGACTTTGCTGGCTCCTCAGTCTATTACCACATCCTACGCGGCTCCAAGGTCAAGGTCTAAATGTTCTCTTTGACTGTGACCGTGCTCATTCAACATCTCAGATCTTCTATTTCATCCGGCCCACGCCGGCTAACTTGGCGGCTTACGAACGATGGTCTGGCACCGAATTACAGTACCAATCCTGGCTCGGGGACATGGTAGACGAAGTATACAAAGTAGTGCTCCAAAAGGGCAATACCATGATCATCCCTTCTGGTTGGATACATTCTGTCGTACGTTCCACGGAAATTCGTTGTCGAACGGTGCTCATTGGTGATTAGTACACACCAGTCGACACCGTGGTATTCGGAGGGAATTTCCTCCATTCTTATAGCGTTCAAACTCGTGCGTATCCGGTGTATCTTTCTCCCTCTCCCTCTCCCTGTCAGACTCAACGGATCATCCAAGAGCTCCGCGTTCGTAACATCGAAATTGCTACGTCGGTACCTAAGAAGTTCCGATTCCCCTTATTCTCCAAGTATATTCTCTCGTTTATCATCCGACGGTGGAAGTTTGATTGCTTTAATCATATAGACTCTGTTGGTATGTTGGAGATAAGTACCTTCGGGATCTCAAGGCACATCCAGAACCCGATTTCACCCCACGACTACTGGGATCATTGATGGCACTGGCTGATTTTCTAGTATCCGAAGCCAGAGTATTGGAACAAGGGGCAGACGCACTGAGAAAAGAGGTCAAGGAGCAAATCCCTACGGATCGAGTGAAAGATGCCCCTGCTGTTGCAAGAGAACTGCGTTGGCGTCTGAGATTAGTTGCGGGATCTGCGAGCGACGATGAAGGCTCAAAGAGAATGGAGAAAACCAATGGTCACGTCAATGGTATCAAACGTCGGCGAGTGGAGAGTGAAGGGTTGGAGGAAGGGGTATTGCGGTTCAGGAATTTCCGGCCGCGGTTATGGGATAGGATACAAGAGAAAACCGAGGAGCTTGGGACAGAATCGAAACAGGTGATACATCCAGGAACGGGAGACAACTGGGCTGATCCGTGGATTGACTTGGATGATCACACGATAAATCCAGTGGAAGGGGGCCAAGATGCCCAGGTTGTCCGTCAACGAACTATGATGGTGAAAGTCAGAAGGACCGCTGAAGGACTGGAACGTCAACTGATAGAGCGAACCATAGAGCAATGGTCGTGGCACATGACAGAGTAGATAGCGTTTTGTATATCGTTGTGCTTCAGATTGAATAATTTATGGGATGGACAGTGGTGGGAATGGCATCAGAACGACACAGTTGTGGTTGAGGCGCCTAGGGTTACCATCCTCCATCCGTCTACCCACTTCTCCAGGTCTACTTGCTCCAGTCGTTCAACATGTCAGATGTGCAATTTAATACTCACGACGACCGACAGCATTCAGCTCACGGCGATGGTTGGGACGAGGGTGACTTGGGGCCTCCTCCATGTAAGGCTTTTTAAATCCAGCACAACCCGCGGTCAACTCTTTGTTTTCCCCCAACAGCCATGCACCATCCAAACCACTCCGTTCCTTCCCTTCCTTCCCAGCAACCCCAGTTTGAACGCGAGAATGATCCTCAGGCCCGGACCACGAGGGATCCTCCTCCCTTTGATCCCACTGCCTCTCTCGACACGTTTTCTGCCCTCACGCTGCACGATCCCACCCAACGTCAGAATCCTCCAATACATTGTTCACCCGATCCTGTCCCTCGTGCCGCGTCTTCGCTGTCCCACCGCTCCGCCCCCGCTCTCAGAGGCATCCCTCCACCGAGACATGCGGCAACCCTGCCTCAGTCACAGCAGTACCCTCAGGAGTTTCCACCTGGTCCTCCAGCCGCTCATGCTGCTCTGCATGATGATCAGAGAAGCATGTATTCGTATGACAGTGGCTCAACTGGCTACAGCTCTGCAGTGCCTCATGATCGCAATTATCCTCCCAATTGGCAAGCACCCATGAAGCCCGCCCAATACAATCCTTTATACGCTGCCGCATCAGATGTCCTTGGTATGGGCCCCCCGCCAGGCAGCATTCCATCGCCTCGCGGTCCTACCAATCCAGTTGGGCCTGGTCAATCACTTGAATATTCCGCATATCCATCAGTCTTCGCTCCCGTTCCACCGAACCATGGAAACTCCTTCAACCACCTGCGTTCGTCATATCCTCAGTCTTACGAGTCCTTCCCCCCATCTCAGACTCCATCCATTCCTCCGTCCGAAGGACATGAGATTGAACCTCGCCCTTCGTTAGAGCGTACAGGCACCTTTACCTCCAACACCTCGTCAACCAACAAGAGCAGGGCTATCGACCTGACCACACCCCCATACACCAAAGAATATATCGAACAGTATCGACAACGGATTAAAGGGGATCCAGATCCTGAAGCGCATTTCTTGTATGCGAAATACCTCATTGAAGCGGCCAAGAAGATACGCGCAGGGGCCCAGGATCAGCGCGCCGCCAAGAAGTACAGCGAGATGTTGATACAAGAATCACTCAAGGTCATTAAACGCCTGGCCACTCAAGGCGAGGCATATCACGAGGCCCAATTCTTCTTGGCGAATTGTCATGGAACCGGTGCATTGGGGTTGCAGGTCGACCACGAGCGTGCTTATCATTTGTATTTACAGGCAGCCAAGCAGAACCATGCAGCTGCTTCATATCGTGTGGCGGTATGCAACGAAATTGGAGCGGGGACAAGAAAGGAGCCGCAACGAGCTGCAGCCTTTTACAGAAAAGCGGCGTCATTGGGAGACACTCCAGCCATGTATAAGCTCGGTATGATTCTCCTTCAAGGCTCCCTCGAGCAACAAAAGAACCCTCGGGAGGCAATTACCTGGCTCAAACGAGCGGCTGAGCAAGCGGACGAGGATAACCCCCATGCACTTCACGAACTTGGTCTGTTACATGAACAACCGAACTCGACTCTCGTCCCCTACGATCCTGCTTATGCCAAAGCTCTTTTCACACAAGCAGCTCAGCTGGGCTATACCCAATCGCAATACAAGCTTGGCCAGTGTTACGAGTATGGGGCATTGGGCTGTGCTGTCGACCCTCGTCGTTCCATAGCCTGGTATACCAAAGCGGCTGAGAAAGGGGATGCGGAGGCCGAACTAGCTTTGAGCGGTTGGTATCTGACTGGAAGCGAAGGTGTTCTCAAGCAGAGTGACTCAGAAGCTTATCTATGGGCTCGTCGGGCTGCGAATAAAGGACTCAGTAAGGCCGAGTATGCTGTTGGCTACTATGCAGAGGTGGGAATCGGCATCAAACAGGACATTGAATTTGCTAAGAAGTGGTATATGCGCGCAGCAGGTGCGAACATGTCCCTCTTTATCTCGCTTACGCTTATTTGCTTTTTTTTAGCCCAGGGAAATAAGAGAGCGATGAATCGGTTGACGGAAATGAAACGTATGGGTAACCGGCGAACTAATGTTGCGCGACCAACGCGACAACAAGCGAAGGATGAGTGTGTAATATGTTGAGTGTTAATCGTAGCTGTTGTACTCACGTGGCACCGTGGGCATAAAATGCTGGACCTCGATAATCTTATCTTTAACAATCTTCGCCTTTACATTTCCAATGGCCACTATGTCAGTCGATGAACCAAAAGCCGTAAGCTATACCCCTACATTAAATGCACCACTCGTCTTGAACAGCATTCCGCCTTGATTAGAGCTCCTTACTCGAGTTTCTTGATACTTCCCAGCTCAACTGCCTAAATGAATCTGCCGAGCACACATTAAAAGGCATCCTCGAAAACAAGACAAGAAACACTACTGCGAATTATCTTTTGAGCGATGCAGACGAACAACTCCTCCTAAACTTACATGTGCGTGTAACGCTTTGAGTTCCGGGAACAGTGACAGTATTATTATCTTGTGCCAGTTTAACCAGGCTGTACGCATCCGTGCATTCGTCATCGCCAGTTCCAATGCTCCGCAAGCACCGAGGTGCATCAAGTTAGTGGTCAATCGACCTTCCATCGGATTCGAAGACGTTGAGGACGCCGAAGAACCCGAAGTAGCACAAGTTGTTGAGTTGAGCAAGGACCAAGTCACGGAGGGGCAGAAGATACCTCTCCGATTTGTCAGGTTTCAGAGTGTCAACAGTCTTCACGTGGGTATCTTGTGTGTGCTGAAGTGTTTCCCAATACTGAAATACCACATTGTCTAACTAGATCTTTGTTGAGTCAAATCACGGAGGAGAGGATACAACCCGGATTGATGCTGTTGACATATTTGGTGTTCCTACTGAGTGAGTCTTTACCAAAATATAAATATGACACTCAACAGGGAATCCCAAGGGCTACTAAGGACCTGAGTGCGTTGAAGAGGACAGAGGAGTAAATAACTCACCTCAGTCAGATCTTGGATGAAATGAGTCTCTTACAGCACACGGAGAAAATATCAATGCATTAGATGTCTATTCATGTACATCAATTTTATATAATCATGTTGTCTCAAAGTTTTACTCAACTTGCCAGTGGAAAGTGAATCAGTCACTTACAAATGCTAGGATGACTATGGGAATCTTCTAAAGGCCAAATGGCAGTAAGTTGATGGTTTGTGCTAAGTGGGCCTTGGACTTGATTGAGCATTGGGAAGGTAGTAATAGTTGACAAAAAAAAGAATATATTGAAATTCCTACTGAAGAAAGTATGCTACTATGGATATACCTAGATAAAAATATATGAGAGAATGCATAAAAATATTCTAGGTTGTTCATATAAATGTGTATAATGCTGTTAAGGACTGACACCATTGCAGGGGGCAGTCTGCGAGCAGACAGAGTCAGATGTTTGTGGACCAAGGGTAGATGAGGCCTTGGCTTCAACTTATGTGTTGTTCCCAGATGTGGAAGGGTATTCCACATGATAGGATAAGTTATTGGAGCATGCTCGATTGGCAATGTGTCCATACATGTACAAACATTACGCGGTCCCCTGACTGCCTCACCTTTGTGTACCCTCTATCTCTTCCTTGAAGCTCTTGCTCGTCCCCTTGCTCACATCGTCCTTTTTTCGTGTTTTTCATGCGTCTTTACACCCACACGATCTTAATATGTCTGATTCAGTTCCTACTGTTCCTGTCAATGGATCCCAGCATGCCCCTCCACTTGGCCCTGGTGGGAATGATGGTCAGCGCACCACTACTCTCCCAGGCCCTGGTAATGGGATCCCCCCACGCGCTAGGAAGACACACAAGCCCGACATGTTGGATCTTATTGATAAGCTTCCCTTGGCTGCCAAATTAGATCTCAACACTGAAATAGAATCCAGAAACAAAGAACGCACTAAGTTACGCTGGAACTGGTGCCATAACCTGCAAGGGGACGAGCCCGACTCCGACGACGAGTCTGTTATTACCATCCCAGAAGACGACTTGGAGTGTCTGTCCGATCCCATCATTTTCGACTCTCTTTCCCCTACCATGCCCCTTTTTGTTAAGGAAGTGATCTCCCAAAGGAAAAGACGCCGTGATTCCAATGCTGGCACCAAGCCTTCCAATGCTCTCGAAAACCTGGCAGATAAGCGCCGATGTGTCGACGGTTCCGTCCTTAAGGGAATTGCTGACCAAGCATTCATGGACATCCGTATCCCGCAAATTTTCTATGACACTGCCGACCTTCTCATTTACATCCCGCTCCATTTTTTTGAGTCTTCCGCTTTGCTCCATATTCAACGCCATGAGCTCGAAATCCTCCACGACAGCAAAACCATAAAAAACCTTAAGATCCTTGATGTCAAATCTCTGACCAAAGCCCTGGGTGGTGTTGAGGAGGGCCATACCTCCTTCACCTACGACTGCTTCCTCAATGCCTCGGAGAATTTCCTCCACTTCCAGGCTTCCAGGGACAAATCAGGAGACTCCAGAGAATGGGCCAAGAACTGGTTTTTACATTTCAAGTTCTTCACCAACCAACCCGACGCCTCTCCTACCTTCCCTTATTGGAAGGGTCAGGAGATTAGACTCCGTTCCCTGATGTACCAACAGGCTAGGGCTTTCAACTCGTCTACCTACGAACAAGTCCTCCTCTTGGCTCAGACCACCTATGCCTCAGCGCATATGGCTGGTGTCAACCCCTTTCTTGCTGCACCCCCTTCCCAAGCTTCTTCCTCCTCCTCAAGGGACACAAAAGGTCACTCTGACAAGAATGAGCGGTCCTTTCGGTCCTCAGCTGAGAACAATGGCTCTGGCGCTTCCCCCACATGCGTCATTTGCTGTGGCCCCCATAATGCCTACACCCACTGCCACAATCGCTTTAAGGATACCTTTCCCGATGGCAAGCCAATGTGGGTCAAATCCAACACTGGCAAACCACTCTCTCCCAACAGGGACGAGATCTGCCTTAGATTCAATACTCTCTCCATCAAAGACACCAATGGCGGCAAAACCTGTGGCACAGACCACGATACCAGCAGACTCCACATCTGCTCATTCTGTGGAACCCCCAACCATGGTGCTTTCCACTGGAAGTGTTGCCAACAATCGAACTGAGGTATTTCTTTGTACGGCGGCCCCATCTCCCCTCACCTACCCCCACCTCCGTAATTCCATCATCCTCTGACCGCCATTTGATCCCGTACTTCATTCCCGCCCCGACCTCTTTGATAAAATTGTCTCCCCTTATGACCCGGATGCCTTCGAGTCCTTCCTCACCAAGCATCACTTAACTGCTTCCTATCCTGACTTGGTGCATAACCTTAAACATGGCTTTCCTCTTGGCGAGATGCCTCTTCTCGCACAGACCAATATCCTTCATAATCACAACTCCATTGAGGAGCATTGGCCCTTAATCGACAGTTACCTTATTGACGAAGTTAATTCCGGCCACATGGACAGCCCCTTCACCCACTCTGAGATGGAGGCCATCCTTCGTGGCCCCTTCCAATCCTCACCCCTTATTGCTGATATCCAAACCCAGGCTCCCAGTTTGCCAGACAAAGTTCGCATTTGCCGTCACTTATCCAAGGCCACAAAATTGGTGGCCTCAGTTAATTCCTTCATTAATAAAGCATCCTTCCCTACCTGTTTCGACACGGCCATTAAGGTTGCTGAATCAGTAAGCATCATCCTTACCCTTTACCTTACCCCACGTTACCCCTCCTTACCCTCCTTATCCTCCTTACCCCTCTTATCCTCCTTACCCTCCCTTTATCCTCCTTACGCCTCATATCCTCCCTACCCCTCATTTACCTTACTCCTTACCCGCCTTACCACCTATCTCATACCACTATTAGATTGCTCTTGCCCCTCCGGGGACCCAAGCTTGCACATTTGATATTGCTAAGTTCCACCGTACCTGCCCTGTCTCCCCTCACCACAAACCATGGTTAGTCGTCCAAGGCCGTCCAGGTTACTTCTATATTGATCACATGCACCCTTTTGGCACATCCTCTGCAAGCAGTAATGCAGGCATGATCGCCAATGTGATGGTCGACATCTGGCGCTGTGAGGGTGTAGATCCGGTTTTCAAATACGAGGATGACTTGAACGTCATCCGGCTCCCAGTTGCAGGCAGCATGCACTATGATGGGCACCTCTCGTACGCATATGACCATACTCAATGCCTTGACCTCATCTCGTGCTTGCACATTCCTTGGCATCCAGAGAAGGGCACTCTTTTCTTTTCCTCTGATTTTATTTTCATCAGCCTTCGTTGGAACACAATTCTCAAAACTGTATCATTACTGGAACACAAACGCTTAAAATTTCTTGACCGTGTTAAAACTTTTATTTCATGCTTTAGAAAATCCTCATGTCACCTTCGGGACATTGAACGCATTCATGGTTCTCTTTGCTATATTTCTTTCGTATACCTTGAGGGACGTTCTTACCTTTCATCCCTTTCCAATTTCGCTCGTTCTTTTAATGGGGACACTTTCACCCATCGTCACCCTCCTCCTTCTCTTTTCACTGACTTAAAATGGTGGAAGTCTACCCTACTTTCTAGTTCCTTCTCCCACCCCCTTGTTCCCCTCACGGACTCACTCGACCTTAATATTTATGTAGACACTAGCACCTCTTGGGGTATTGGCCTTATGTTAGGCAACCGATGGATGGCTTTCAGACTCCGGCCAGAATGGAACACCCCTCGGGTCGCCAACGATATTTGGCGTGGCATTTGCTGGTTAGAGATGGTGGCAGTCGAATTGATGATCTACGTCATCCATGCTTCTGGCTTCTCGCACTGCAAGATACTCATCCATTCAGACAATATGGGTGTTATAGGTGCAGTTGCCAAAGGTCATAGCCCTAACTACCATATCAACCTTTCCATCCGTTGTACGACAGCCATCACTTGCCCGAATTTTATTCTCCTCTTTTTCGAGTACATAGAATCATCCCTTAATCCTGCTGATCCCATATCACGTGGCATTCTTCCCTCATGTTCTTCTTGCATTCCCTTAACTTTCATCATCCCTTCCGAACTCTCCTCTGCCATCGAGTACGTTTAATAGTTCTATGGATCACTCTCATTCGAATCACAGTTTTGCTTCGCTTCGCTTTAATCCTTTCAGTTTGTACTCCTTTCTTGCAAGCATGTAGCTCTACCAACTCACCATGCCCAATCATCAATGTACTTTGCTTCACAGTCCATTCCTCACCTACAGTCACTCAGTCCAAGCCTCTCCCCCAACCTGACCTGAATAAGTCAGATGGCATGGCATATAGTCAGCTTCCAGCAGTCCACCCACCACTTAATACCCATAACACTCAAGGAAAGACTCCTCGGCATGCTAAGGCTTATGGTGACAACAGATTCCTTAGCCGTACAGGCAGCCTCCCCCTGCCTTCACTCCCTATCCGTTCCTCACGTCGCGCACCTGACATCAAGGGCAGCTCACTTCGGCCATCAGTCTCAGCTGACTCTTGACTCCTCGCATGGTCCTCACCTTTTGCACAGTCCCAGTCTGCTCTAGATGCATCCTTGATCCCAGCCGAGTTGATCTCCCGGTCACGCATCGTTACCTTCCAAGCCCTAGCACCCAACACCAGATCTTCCTATGCTGCAGGCCTCCTCCGCTTTACCCAGTTCTGTGATTCCTGGAATATCCCGGAATCAGCCCGTATGCCTGCTTCCCCTTCCCTTCTGGTCGCATTTGTCTCGCAATATGCCGGCTATTACAGTGGATCCACTTTTAACCTTTGGTTCTCTGGTCTCCATTGCTGGCACATCCTCAACCAAGCCCCATGGCACGGTGATGATGAGAGGGTTAAACTGGTCCACACTGCAGCCTCTCGCCTAGATACCTCTTACAAGAAACCACTGAGGCCTCCGGTATCCCTCGATCACCTCCAGACTCTCAAGTCCCGGCTGGACCTCTCTCGATCCTTCGATGCTGCCTTATGGGCTACAGCTCTGGTCTCCTTTTTTGGCTGCTGCCGGCTGGGAGAGACTATGGTTCCTAGCCCCTCGAAATTCTCTCCTCATTACCATGCCACCCGTTCTACTCAAATACATTTCAAGGACCTTCTGGAGGGTTCCTCAGCTAGTTTCTTTATCCCATGGACTAAAACCACGAAGTCCGATGGCGCTACAGTGGTCATTACTTCTCGGACAGATGACCTCTGCCCTGTTCAGGCCCTGAAGAACCATCTTTCAGTCAATATCACAGCTCCTCCCTCCCTTTCTCTATTCGGTTTCCACTCTGACGATGGCTCCTGGAGCCATATGTTGAAGAGCTCTTTCATGTCCACAGTATCCACTCTCTGGTCCACTCCCTCTGCCCCCTTGATCTCTGGTCACAGCTTCCGCATTGGAGGAGCCGTTGCCCTCCTTCTCTCTGGTGTAGCCCCTGATGTCGTAGCAGCCACTGGTGGTTGGACCTCCCTGGCCTTCCTCCTTTATTGGAGACGCCTGGAAGACATCATCCCTCTCAGTACTTCCCATGCATATCTCCGTGCTCAGCTCTTAGACCTCTCTCCAGTTATGGAGGACTTCCGCATTAGATTAGGCATCCCAGTACCCATACCAGGCTCCCTATAATGTTTTACTCTCCCTTCCAATACATTGTTATCTTCTCCTACCACTTACTACTTACTACTCTCTCCCCTCTCCCTCCCTCGGAGTGAAACTCCGCTGGGGCAGGCCACCTGGCCCCTTCCCCGGGCTGCCAACTGGCCCTCTGTGAGTTCACTCCTCTTGGGCACTGCCACTTGGCATCCTTCGGTTTGGTCCGTTGGCCTGCCTTTGGCTTCCCATTCGCTCTGGGTCTGGATTTTCACCCTTATCCGCCAGGTGGCTTCCAAGCTCTCTCCCAGCTTTGCCACCCATCGGATCATGTGATTCAAACCAAGGCCTTCGTCCCGAAGCCCCTTGGCCAGACCCCCCGCACACTCGGTAGTTGCACGTTTACAGACTAGAGTACTATCCAGTTTTATTATCCTGGTAGACTACCATTATACATACTTATAACTCCTTTCTCCTTCTCTCCCAATCTCTGAGCGTATGCAAATGTTAACTTATACCCCTCTGGTATCATGAATGGCCTCACATGGCCAACTACAAGCTCAAGTGGACAAGCAGACAGAGAGTTGGATGGGGACAGGACAAGCCCAGATGGAAGGTGGTCTTGTAGCAGATGGATGGAAAGCAGAGGGGAAGTCCTAAGTTGATATTCTGACTGCCTAGTACAGATGGCTATAGTTCTACTTATGCACTGTCAGTCAGGATAAAGTCCGGAGAGTAGTGACTAGGTGCTATCATTCTTAACTGCTCGAAGAGGACAAGATCAACATGTGAGTTGATATCCATGATGGTATTCATGAGGGTGAGGAGACTATCTGCAAGGCATCCAGTCACCCAGTCAGACAGGGTCAGAGGTGAAACATCAGATAAGTGGGTAAGACCTGGATAGGCAACAATAATCATGGGAACAAGGAATAGCCATGGATAAATGGAAGGAGGAATGAAACTCAGACAGGAATTCTGATTGGAAGGAATATTAGAGGCAAATGGAATGGAGCACAGCCCTACCAGAGGGGAGCTGCCTGATGGAGACAGAGATGAGGTTAAACTGAATAGGATCCACAGAACCCAGGTTGTAACCAAGGTCCTAAGAGCCTAATGGGCAGAAAGTGAAGTCTGTAACAGTATTCCCTCCTTAAGGCCAAGCCTCCAAGGCCCAGAAGCAGAGCAGATACCTGCCCTGAACACTCTCTGTCAGATACAAAAGGGATGCTGGTGGATGACAAACTTCATTCAAATTTGCTCTCCCCACCATGTCTTCCCCAAATGCCAACAACAACACCAACAACACCCCCTTCAATCCCTCCATGATGGCAGCTTTTGCCGCCTTCTACCAATAGTGGCAACGAGGCCACCCGACACCCACCCTGGAGGGCGTGACAATGGAAGTGGGCCCCAGCAAGAAGCATGGGAGGCTGGAGGAGACAGAGGCAGAAAAGGAGAAGAGACAGAGGAGGAAGAAGGCAAGGAAGGCAGAGAAGGAACAGAGGTGGGCAGAGGAAGAGGAGGCATGGAGGAGGGACACAGAGGAGGAGGAGCAGAGATGGAGACAGGAGGAGGAGGAGAGGCAGAGGGAAAAGGAGGAGGCAGAGTAGAGGTAGAGAGAGGAGGAGAGGTAGAGGACAGAGGTGGAGACACAGAGGGCAGCCAAAGGAAAGGCCCAGGCCATGGAGGTGGTGGACGTGGATGCAGATGCGGACCTGGAGGTCCAACTTGTGGACTGTCTGGTGGGGTCCCACAAATGCCTTCCCATGAAGATGGGGGGGCAGAACATCTGCCTCCACTGCCATTGGATGGGGCTAAAGTGTTTGCCCCATGAAAGTAAGTAACTATCCTTTTTACTCCTCAAGACTTGCTGACTTTGATTACAGAGGAGAGAATTCACTCCTGCACCAGCTGCTATCAGAAGAAAGCCCAGTGCAAGTCATATAGCTCGGAAGAGAGCTACGACCAAAACCTGTGGAGGCCCTAGCACTCTACCACTCATATCCTCAACCCATTCACCTGAATGGACAAGGATATAACAGAGTCTGAAGTTGGAGTCTTGGGCACCCTCCATGGTGTGGTAAGTACATACATGGAGGATGGGGTTGGAGGTAAGCTAACCCAGGAATCTGGTAGGTACTCCATTATGGCCCACTCAGCATAAAGCAGGTTGCTCTCTTCACTGATCTGATGTAGACCCCTGTAGAGGCCATCTGTGCCCTGACTGCAGAGATTGCTGCACTCTGGAGAGTGCAGCAGGAGAACAACACCCTTTTGCAGAAGGCATTTGACATTTTGGAGGAGGAGGTTCCACGAGGGTATGCAGTAGATGGGAGCAGCTCCAAGGAGGAGGAGAAGGAGGATCAGCAGAGTAAAAGGGGCAAGGAGGTCCAGGATGTGGACATGGAGGAGGGAGCAGAGATGGAGCTGGCAGAACTGGAGGGAGCGGAGGGGCCAGAGGACATGGAGATAGAGGGAGAGGACAAGGAAGAGGCAGGGGAGGAGTCTGAGGGTGGAGAGGTAGATGAGTAGCAGGTCCACCCTCCTGTAGTATATGAAAAAATCTTTTCTTGGACCTCTAGTAATATATATTTTTTTCTTGAGTGCCAATACTGGTGTAAACAGAGCTGTAAGAACTGGGTCAAGCCAAGGATAGGAGGAATCAGAGAGAAGAGAGAGGGCCTGGCTTGTCTGGGTAGCTGGCATGAAAGTCAGCTACTATTGTTAAGGAGGCAGACTCTGGACAGGGGCAGACCACGAGTGGACAGAGGCAGATGTTTGTGGACCAAGGGTAAGAGAGGCCTTGGCTTCAACTTGTGTGTTGCGCCCCTCAGGAACTATAGTGGCCTCACTTGGCCAATTTATAAGCTCGTCGGACGGGAGCAGATGGGGTCGGATGAAGACAGGACAGTCCCAGACAGAGGTGGGACTGTAGCGAGCAAGGGAGCAGGGGGAGAAAGTCCTAAGTTGATATTCTGACTGCCGAACTACAGTGGAAGTAGTCTACTTATATACTAGCAGTCAGGATAAGGATCCGGAGATAGGTAGTCAAGTAACTAGCAATTTGAAAGTCCTTGAAACAATTATCAGAGTCAGGTGAGAGCTGAAAACTATAGTAAAACTATAGTGAATTTCAAAGTGAGGAATGTCCATATGGCATCTAGACAACCAGGGATAGCGAAACAATCAAAATAGCAGAAGGCCTGGGTTTTGGGAGGAATGATTAATAATGAGACAGGAGGACAAAATGTGCACAAAGAAATTGGTTATTAGGCCCTTGATGGAGACTGGTAGAGGGGTAGTCTGGAGGAACAAGCTCACGAGGGGATGTCCAATTGGATTGGGAGGTGAACCGACTGGTCTGGGCCCACCAAGATGCCTTGTAACTAGGGCTTGA